>OY284492.1:7970066-8365514 GCA_958336395.1 Ctenicera cuprea | reverse complement strand
TATTGATCAAATTTTCAAGATATTCAAAATCTAAAAAAATTTAAAATTTTAGGAATCTTTAATATTTTCATTTTTTTTAATTTTTGACATGATCCTTTACACCGAGTGTTCATTTAACTTTCAGCTCTAGTTATATATGGAAATTTAAGTCATGACTTTGATTAATTTACACAAACAGAATTAATTGAAATGTCAAATTTATGTACTGTCAGTAGTAAACATTGATTATCTTAGTATTTTTATTAAAAATGGTTTATACTACAGCACAAAAAGCTTTTATTGTTGAGGCATGCTTTTGTACATTTCACGAGAGATTTCCAGAAGTGGCAGTCAAGTACAAACAGTTTGTAAATATTTTGAACCATTCTGTGGATTTATTCAGAGAAACTGGTTGTGTAACTAAAAGTTAAGGTAGTGGGTCGACCTAGAATGAGAACCGCTGAAAATATTACCAATATTCAAGAAATTAATTATAAACGCACCTATGACATCAATCCGTAGGTTAACACAGCAAACAGACCTCTCCTATGGTACATGCCACAGCATTTTAAAAAAGGATCTGTATATGCATGCATATCGTTTAACTGCAGTACAAGAGCTGCGGGCCCCAGATTTTGCAAAACGAGTAGAATTTTGCCGCTGGTTTTTCGCAAACATCAGTGATAACGACATGCTAAATAAAACCTTCTTGTGATTGCAAAGTTTTAGTTACTAATAATTCGTAGTTTCGTTGAACTGTTTTGCACATTCAATAATAATAATAAAGTTGCTTTTTGTTCCCATATACACAACATTTTATTTAACATAACATTTAATAACATTATTTTAGTGTTACCTAACCTAAAATCTTTATTTTTACTGATCTTGTGTATGATGTTTTCAGGTTTAAAACTTTTAAGTAGAACTCTGGCGCGCAGATTTGAAGTTGAAATGCAAAACATTGTTTGTGTGAGTGAATCAGTCATGGCTTAAATTTCCATAGATAACAGGAGCTGAAATTTAAATGATCACTTTTAGATTTTTTACATTTCAATTTTGTGTAATTTGCAGCGCTTGTTTCAATAGAACAGAAAATTAATAAGGAATAAGAGAAAAATTGTGTATTGGTCTTAACGGCGGCCTTTGGCCCCTTTGGAGAAAATATTTCAACACTTTTATAAGCTTCAGTTAGCGTGTGGCATTTTTAATTAAAAAGTAATAGAATTTTCCCATTGAATTAAAATAAAGAAACTGATATGGATAGATAAATCGCAAAGTCTGATCTGTTTCTATATGAGGCCGAAACTGCTTCTGCACAGGCATGTGAGGCCGCAACCGGTACTAAACAGGCCCGCGTGTATGCAGGCAACGCTAGTTTTGGCCTCGTCCATCGCTGTTAAGATTTACGAAAAATTTCATTTTTCTCTAAAGTCAAATAAACAGGCTCACTAAAATCCAGCCATGAACATTTATGACTTATTGAATCGTCTTGTGTAATTTGCAGCGTTTGTTTCAACGGAACAGAAAATTGATTAAGAATAAGAGAAAATTTGTGTATTGGTCTTAACGGCGGCTTTTGACCCTTTTGGAGAAAATGTTTTAATACTTTTATAAGCTTTAGTTAGCGTGCGGCATTTTTAATTGAAAGGTAATACAATTTTCCTATTAAATACAAACAAAGAAACTGATATGGGTAGATAAATCGTTTGTTTCAATGGAACAGAAAATTAATAAGGAATAAGAGAAAAATTGTGTATTGGTCTTAACGACGTCCTTTGACCCTTTTGGAGAAAATGTTTCAATATTTTTATAAGCTTCAATTAGCGTGGGTCATTTTTAAATAAAAGGTAATAGAATTTTCGTATTGAATTCACATAAAGAAACTGATATGGATAGATAAATCGTAAAGTCTGATCTGTTTCTGTATGAGGCCGAAACTGCTTATGTACAGGCATGTGAGGCCGCAACCGGTAGTAAACAGGCGCGCGTGTATGTAGGCAACGCTAGTTTTGACTTCGTCCATCGCTGTTAAGATTTACGAAAAATTTCGTTTTCCTCTAAAGTCAAATAAACAGGCTCACTAAAATCCAGCCTAGAACATTTATGACATTAAATAATTATTTAATATAATAATTTAACTATCAACTAACTGCAATAGGATATCGGTGAGGTAAAAGTTGAACAGTTGAAAACTTCGAATCTATATTGCGAACATGTAGAGTGACAATACTAAATAGTTAGTTTTAAAAATAACGGCGTGATTAAAATGTATTAATTCCATTCTTAGTAATAATCACTTCAGCATGCACTTAAATTGTTACTTTGAACGCTTATAAATGTCTTAATACATCACAATGAATTTGACCCCTAGCAGTTCATGTTAACAATTTCAATTGATGTAAACTGCATGTGAATTCAGTTCAACTGTTTAATCTTATTAGCTTATAGATAAACATTTTTGTATGAGTTATTTATAGTTCACGTAAGTATCTAATACAATGTCGTCAACAAAAGATTTTAAAAATAATGAAAAAGCTGTGGGATTACCCACATATTATTCAATGATTACGGTCTTTTTATTATTTGCTTGACGCATTTTTATTAATTGATAGTCTAAAAGAACGACATAATATAATTGGGTCCTTTATTGTTTCAAAAAAATGAGCTTATCTGGACTTTCCTATACTATAGATATTCAAGCCTATCCTGTGTCATAAACCCATGAACCTTATAAATAACATTGGTACATTATTTCAAAATAACAGTGTAATTATTAATTGCGTAGTAAATGAGTTTTACATTCTATTTTTTCTACTCGTACATTTGGATGAACATCCAATATCTCTCTATAACAGTTAGTATCCCCGCCAGCAAATAATTTTCTAGTATATTAATCCATACATTTCAATATTTTTTTAAAGCCATCTTGCTGTAATATCTACCTCCACACTTAACAATGAACTTCTCCAGTTTTTATATCATTTGTGGGATTTCGGCTGCACACTTTTTATTTATGCAGTATTGGAAATGGTACAAAATGTGTTCCTTGCTCCAATAAACAATACTTTACGTGTTCGATAACCAACTATTGCTGCTGCCCTGGATAAAGAGTTATAATTGTTTCTATAGGACTGTTTGACCCAACTTCCATCAGCTACAACAGTAATCATAACAATGCCACTTTCATGTATATCTCTAGCAGCAATGGCTAAGGTTTTCTTTCTTCGGTGGCATCCTTTATTGCCATCATACTCATTTCTTCCTAACTATCAGAGACTTCGTCATGAGCTACACTATACATCCGTTCTGACATGCAGGGTATGCCCAAAGCAGAAGAAATTGGTTGTGAGAAAACTTTGGCCCAATTGCCATTACAGCCAATATAGCATCATTATTGACATGCTTAATATTTTCACAAGTAGTTATTTGAAAATCGCCGTTGCACATGTCTTTCCTTCATTTTTTAAGGTGGCGTCTAAATATTTCATTTTCTTTGTTTCATTAATCATAAAACGTACAACCGTGATTTTGGTGTCCAAGTATAGGTTTTTGGTTACGAACCCTTAAGATGGTACCTGAAGATAAGCACATTACAAGCAACTTACCTCTACAGGCAGGACTGAGTTAATGTTGTTACTCATTTGCAGCTGCAATTACTTGTATTTCGAGAATACAAAGCAATAAACACTATCTGGCGTAAATATTTTACATAAATGACTTTTAATTGATATTTAATGTTTCTTTTCTTAAAACTACAACATGATAGTAGTTGTTTTCACAATTTTGAGCAAAACCAACCGCGGTTTAAAACGTGGAGAACGTGGAGTGTTGTTGAAAAAATCGCGCCGATGAAGACGTATCGCAAGAAAGTGGTGGAGAAATAACAGATATCCAATCTAAAAAACATTTAACGTTGGATGCTAAACAAATCGTGCAAAATGTTTACAACGCGTTTACGGAAACCGAAGAGGAAATGAAACTGGGCAATTATCAATAAAAATAGCTTTGTTAACATAAAAAGTGCCCTACACCACGGTAAGAAGTGTACAAACCTAAAAAAACGGTACGATTCCGGTATACGTAGAACATTAGAGAAGGATGACGAAGATCTAGTTTAACGAAAAATGTATGACATATACATATAGGGAAAATACGGAACCAACGATTAAGTCGTTGCGCCAAAAACTAAGTGACGACTACACCGGTTTAGACTGTTCTATGAATATTAGGGTGGTTCTACGTTATACTTAGTAGAAAAAAAAATTTCATTTTTTGTTGTCGCACACCCGAAAGTTGTTTCAGTGCCGAAACAACTAACCTATAAAAAATTTGAGCCCAATCGAATAATATTAACACGTGCCACCGAGCGCCGGAAGTTCTCAAATTGCGGATTTTAATTGAATTCGCCTATTATCAAGTAATATCTCATGAACAGTAAGTCTTATCGAAATTTTGATAATAATATAAATAAAAGAAAATTTAATTTGCTACAATTTTTGTTATATGCGATTTCTCCGCAAACCTATTGGATGATCAAAAAATATACGTAAAGTATTAGAAAAACGTAAAAATATTTAAATTTTTTATTTCTATTAATACCATAACAATAACAAAAACTTGGAGCAGGTATGGCAAGAGTTCAAAGAAATACTGCTAAAAGCAGCACGGGAAATGTGTGGAACAATTATGATAAACAAACAAAAGAAACAAACAAGATGGTGGAGTAAGGAGATAAAAGAACAAGTGAAATTAAAGAAAGAAAAAATGGAAAGGATACCTTGCAAGTAAAACAGAGGATAATTATACGAAATATAAGGAACAGAGAACCAAACTTAAGGAAATGATCAAGCAGGCGAAGAAAGAATCCTGGGAAGAATTCGGTAAAAAAATGGAGGATGACAGCAAGTCGAACCAGAAATTGTTTTATAAAGTTATAAAAAACTTAAGGAAAGAACAGAAATATACACTGAAACAAATAAAAGATAAAGAAAACAAAATACTTACCGAAGAGAATGACATAATGAACAGGTGGCAAGAGTATTTCCAGGATTTGTTAAGCCCAGAAATGGATTATATAGAAGATGGGGATATGGAAGAAATTCATCCAGAAAACAACGAAGACCAAATGGAAAAGATTAAAGAAGAAGAAGTTATAGGGATAGTTAAGAAAGTCAAGAAAGGAAAAGCAGCTGGGCATGACCAAATTACACCGAGCATGATAAAAGATCTTGGAGAAAAAGGTATAGGAGCACTGACAAGTATATTTAACATGGCATGGGAAAAAGGAGAAGTACCCGAAGACTGGAAGGTGGGCATAATTGTGCCAATTTATATACAGATACTCATTATAAAAAAGGTGATTCAAGAGATTGTGGAAACTATAGGGGTATAACCCTAATAAGTGTAGTTGCAAAAATGTATGAGAGAGTGTTGGAGGGGAAACTTAGAGAGAAAATCGAACAACAGTTGGAGGAATCACAAAGTGGGTTCAGGAAGGGAAGAAGTGCACAGGATCACATATTCTCCATTAAACAACGCATAGAAAAAACCAACAAGAATAGAGAAGTGTATATGGCTTTCCTGGATCTGGAAAAGGCGTTCGACAGAATACCAAGGAAACTAGTGTGGGATAGTTTGAAGAGAAGAGATGTGGGGGGTAAACTGAGGAGAGGAATAGAAAGTTTATATAGAAACAATAATAATTATATAAGAACAAATAACTTACAGTCAAGAGAGTTCCCAGTAGAAGAAGGTCTAAAGCAAGGAGGAGTCCTAAGTCCCACATTGTTTATAATCATTATAGACGATATATTGAAAGAGCTTAAAGAAAAAGTACATAAAGTAAATGTAGGTTATAGAAAATTGCGACCGGTTAAACTAGCAGAATGCGCATTTGCGGACGATCTCATGATATGCGCGGAGGGGGAAGCTCATTTAAGAGAGAACCTAACAATGTGGGTCCAGGAATTGGCTAAAAGAAACATGAAAGTTAACACAAAGAAAACGAAGATAATGTTGATTGGAAATGAAAGCAAAAAAATAGACGTAAGAATCGATGGCAACAAACTGGAACAGGTAGAAGGCTTTAAATACTTGGGGGTGACAATACAAGGAAATGGGAAAATGGAACAAGAAATAAAAAAAAAGAATTAATAGTGCTGCAAAAACGTACCATGCCCTAAATAAAACATTTATTGGCAACAAGGAAATAAGCAAGAAAACAAAAATGACAATATACAAGACAATATACAAGCCAATACTAATATATGGAAGTGAGAGTTGGGTGCTAAACAATAGTCTGATAAGCAACGTTCAGGCAATGGAAATGAAATACTTACGAAGGGTCAAAGGAGTAACACGAAGAGACAGAGTACGGAATGATAAAATAAGAGAAGAATTGCATATAGAACCTATAACAACAAGAATCGAGCAGCAACAGCTTGGGTGGTTTGGCCATCTAATAAGATTGAGCGAAGAAAGACAGGTGAGGTGCTTATGGGAAGCAAAAGTACAGGAGAAGAGAAGCAGGGGAAGACCAAGGAAAACATGGGACGGGACAGTTGCAGAAGCATTGAAGAAGAGAAATTTGGAGTGGAAAGAGGCTACAAAGCTTGCAAAGGATAGAAGACAATGGAAGAAGCAAGACTGATTAAAGTCATTACATACCTTTACACTTATGGTAGATAAGGTTTTGATTATATATATATATATATATATATATATATATATATATATATATATATATATATATATATATATATATATATATATATATATATATATATATATATATATATATATATATATATATATATATATATATATATATATATATATATATATATATATATATATATATATATATATATATATATATATATATATATATATATATATATATATATATATATATATATATATATATATATATATATATATATATATATATATATATATATATATATATATATATATATATATATATATATATATATATATATATATATATATATATATATATATATATATATATATATATATATATATATATATATATATATATATATATATATATATATATATATATATATATATATATATATATATATATATATATATATATATATATATATATATATATATATATATATATATATATATATATATATATATATATATATATATATATATATATATATATATATATATATATATATATATATATATATATATATATATATATATATATATATATATATATATATATATATATATATATATATATATATATATATATATATATATATATATATATATATATATATATATATATATATATATATATATATATATATATATATATATATATATATATATATATATATATATATATATATATATATATATATATATATATATATATATATATATATATATATATATATATATATATATATATATATATATATATATATATATATATATATATATATATATATATATATATATATATATATACGTATGGAATAGGTCCTTTACGACGACGGTGCCGCAAATCACCAACAATTCTAAATTTTTTAGTGCTTTTACAGGGCATAGCCAAATACATAGGGTTCGTAGCCACAATAAGCGACAATGAAGGTTAAGATGGTGTGGTTGCATACCCACAAGATACGTTTTTAAGAAAACGTATTTAATTGAATATGGCAAATAAGTGGAAATATACTATAATGGCCCTATTTAACAAGCTACAGTTACGAGATATACTATTGTAGGCTGATACACTTGAAATGATTTTAATATGTATTACATATTTATGGCACAACTTTGAAATGAATGTATTTGAAAAGTGTGAGATTTAGAATAGTATTAACAAATTAGCAGTTAGTTTAAAAACATTAAAGATAATTAATTTTTTTAAAAGAGTTTTATCAATTTTTCAAGTAATTTAAATGTATGAAAATTTATTGTATTAATCATGCGTATATGTAAGATCAGTTCAGTTGTAGAAAATTTAGTTTTAAAGAACAAAGCGTTGCAAATTTTTGGCTTTTAACGACGACGCGTCGTCGTTGAACGACAAAAATGCAAAATAAATGGGCGTGGCAGACAGATGATTAAAAAACTATAAGAAATTTAGCTTATCTGCCTACGATTTTTACTAATAATTTATAATTTAACAACTGAATCTTATGGAACGGCGAGTATTTTAATTACAGATATAAATACTTACTGGTGAAGCATTTGTAATTAGAAACGATTTAGTTATTAGATCCGGTACCTAAGTTATGTAATGTAATAATAAAGTCAAACTTATTTTGTTTTCGACTTCCCACTATTTATGTATCAAACTGTTGTACAAATTAAGTTTGTATTCTATTTTTTTGTTGTTGTGTGTTATTAAATCGTTTCGCGCAGCAGAATGAAGTGCTTCTGCTTATTTAGAAGTATTGGATATACAGAGTGAGTCATTTAAGTGTCACCCCTTTGCTATTTCCTAAACCATTGAGACAATCAAATTTTTTTCTTAATAAAAATTGTTGATAATTAACTAGGTACTGTATTACCTAAAACTATTACCAATTGCACTGGGTGCTTAGTTATGCCTTAATACAGCACGTTACTTTGTTATATTTAACGGAATACCCTAAATATTATAGCATTTTTAGATTCTACATTTAATTTTAGTCAGAAAAATATTAAGCTACCATGATCTTAAAACTAGTGGTTTTCGAGTTATTTGACTACGTACAAACAGTTTTTACATTTGTGGACTAATATTACAAAATCACTATTTTAGACCCCAAAAACGTTCACCCATCGCTATTTTGCACCGATTATTAACAAATTGTAAATTATCTAGCGGTATGTTAAAAACAGCAGATTATTACATAGGGTGTTTATAATTTAGCTTCTTAAAATTGGTGGTTTGCAAGTTTTGACTTTCTTGAAGAATTTTGACATTTGTGGGGTAATATTGCAAAATTAATATTTTAAATACCAAAAACGTTACTTATTTTGCAATTTGCAATTTTGCACAGACTATTAAACAACACATTATAAATTATTCAGGGGTATGCTCAAAACAGCAAATTATTACTTATGTTGTTCATGATTTAATGTCGATTTTGCAAAACTTTATGTATTAATCATCATTGTTTTTCAAAAGGAACACCCGGTATATTTTAACACCGTCAAATGTAGAATTAAATTCTCCCTTAATTTGATATAAAGTCTTGTCTACCAAATATTAAAATTTGTATGGTTTTCCCTACTATTTTGAATCTGTTGTTTAAAAATAACTCGAAAACCACTAGTTTTAAGAGCATAGCAGATTAATATTTTTTTGACTAAAATTAAATGTAGAATCTAAAAATGTTATAATATATATAGTGTTCCGTTTAAACATCATAGTTATGTGCTATGTCAGGCATCAGCATAACTAAATACTCTGTTCATATAACTGTTCATAATTTTATGTAATGCAGCAGTATTTACCAAAAAATTTTATTTAAAAATAATTGATATTCCCAATATTTTAGAAAATAATAGAGGAGGTACACTTAAACGTCACACTGTATGTTAAATATTTTTCAAATAATTAGGATTTGAAAAGTAGAATTGCTATAATTTAATTTATGGTATTTCTTTAAATTCTTAATTAATGAATGTCGTCGTAAAGTTCCTACCATAGAATGCTAGTATAAAGATAAAGGTAAAGAATGGGTAAATTTGGAAAATCGTAGTTATCTACGAATATTTTTAAATCGCGAATGAATTTTTAAATTTGTTTTATCTGGGTAAAAAAGTAATTGTTTATTTAAGCAAACTGTTGAAATTGTTTAAATTTCCAATCCCTGTGTTATGTTTAAAAAGAAAACGAATTGCTTAAAAACAGATTTAAAACAATTTACAGCTAAGCTTCAAGAAATGCACCTAATTTTTTTGGAAAATTCTGATTCATAACATTTTCTGTGCTGCAACGGTTTTAAGAAAAATATTGCTATATACGCATGTCGTAATGTAATGCAACACTAAAGTATTATTAATAAGAGAAATATAAGAAGTACCTTCTATGTGTTTTTAAAGTACCTAATTAATTTTTCAACCATTTTTTAAATACCTAAAATGCTAAATAACGTACCTGTAAAAATTATACAATACCTAAAAAATAATATCGTTCAATATTTTTATATTTATGCTTATTACATAGATATTAAAAGTATAAAGTTATTCCCAACAAAAGATTGTCCCTAAGTCCCTGAAATGCCCTGAAATGCCAATGAATGTTTTAATGGTTTTACGGCGACTTCAGGATCGTGAATCGGACGTGCTCGTAAGGCCTTAGAAATGCGCATGCTCAGAGCGGATTAGAAGGTTTTTACGACGACGAAAGGAAGTCGGTAAGTTCCTATAATGCCTTATGTCACAATAACAGCTAATTTAATTTTAATCTGTATGCGATTTAGTAAGTGCATATATCATTTTGCATTCTATTGATGTGCTGAATTGTTTGAGTGCTGGGTTTAGTTTGTGAAGTGTTATAATAATTTTAAAATCATGAATTTGGATTGGATGTCTGTAACACCCCCCGGGGAGATCACCTCCCTACTGAAAATCACCTCAGTTGCCTCATAAAACCTCATACAAAATGAACCTGGTTGTTTCAAAAACCGCATAAAACCACATACAACCTGATGAAAACATTATCAGGTTATATGAGGTTTCTATATATATTTTCAGTAGGGCTTACACGAGCCCATGGATTTAGTTAGAATTTGCAACTACCTAGATATCATCGATCCTGCAAGTAATTTAAGTCGAGCGTTTAAACTCAAAATAATTAACCACCCATGTATGTAGTAAAATATGAATAATTTTTTAGAGAAAGAAATTTAATTTAAATATTTTTTGTTTCAAAAGTCAAATGTTTTGTAGATGCTGAGCAGTGGTTAGAATATCTTCAACAAGAACAAAATTTATCAGAAAAGCATGAAATTTTTTTAATGAAAGTAGAAGAAAGGCTAAAGCTCAAAATTCCATACCAGTTAAAACTAATGTTGGGTCGCTATGCCACTGAGGACTTGGTTAGATACTTTCACTTTTTTCATAAAGACGATTGGAAACTTTTTAAATATAAAATAGATACCGAAGACTGTAAAAATCGTCAAATTTGAGATTAGGTTGACCGACAGTTTCTCGCTTTTTATGATGGTCTAGTGGCCACAAAGTTTCAACACCCCCTTGTTAGAGAATACAAAGTAGTGATGTTTAGAATAGCCACATTTGTGAATGAAACAATGATGTCTGACTGTCAGGAAAAAGAGTATAAAAAAGAGGACAACTAAGATTTAGGAAGGAAGTTAATCTAAAATCATTTTTAAATTATAATTATTAATATCTCCCTTTTTTGATATTCTGTAGATCCTCTATAACCTTTTTTTAAAAATGTAGCTTGTCCCTTTGTTAACCCGATAATTCCAGTAAATTATAATAATCTAAATTTCTAAACTGCTGTTATAGGGTGCTCCACAAAAATTCAATCAATTATTTAAAATTTAAAAAATGTAAAAAAGATTAATACTAAAAAATGTTGTTCGTTTAGTTGGGGGATTATCTTCTGGAGCACATTGTGTTGCTTTAAAATTACCAAGAGTTTTAAATATATTTTAGAAATTGGCTCAAATCTTAAAAAATGTATCGAGTTTACTAGTCTCCTGAACGTAAACTGTTTTATTCAATCAATATACTGTCTAAATCAAATCTAAGCAATTAATATAGATCTACAGTTCCAATTTTATAAACTATGCAAAACAGTTCTATAAAATATGGAATTACTGTAAAATCCCCGCTATTGGGTAGGTAGGCACAACCAATTGGTAACTTAAATACTACCAACTGACTTTGATCAGCTGTTCGTTGAAAGCTAAGGCAGAACTAGGGTGTTTCTATTTCTAAGATTGTCGACTAACTTTCTCACTAATGCAGAGTCAGGGGTTTTTTGTATTTTCGATATAGCGGTTTTTCATGTAATGTTATAAAAATATTTGTAAGTGGTTTATTGTGTATTATTATATGTTCGGCATACTCTTGCTTAAGTAAATTTTATTGAGAATGTTTCCACCTGCTAAAACAAAATCTAACCAAGTACAACAAAATACGCGTACCCATCGTCTTATTACATTGGCTCTTGCAAACCAATCGCAGCATATTGTAAAACTAACTCCAATAAAAATAACGCCCAAGGCAGCACAACTAATAAACTTTTACCAAAATTCTTCGCCCCCTACAATTGATGGACAAGAAGAAAGAGCTACTCCGTTATTTTCAGCTTCGCTGCCAAAATCATATGCATTATCCTCTGTAAAACGATGTTTATTTAACCCTACTGAGGTTGTCGAAGGGGATAATTTATGCCATCAAGAAACAGTTTTACCACTGCCTGTTGATAATTTTGCAAAGGGGATAAATCATGTGGAAGAAACTATTCATCGTTTGTCTGAGGTTCCACCTTCTCCAACAAAATTTGCTGTGCTTGATAATGTACATGCAACGAATTGGTCGAATGCTGAACAAGGTGATTAAAAATCCAATCATTGTATTAATTAGTAGTTTCTTTTACTTTTTAGTAGTACTTATTGTTCACGGTAAAATAATGTTTTACAGACTATGACAATGAATCGAATGTAGTGGATCTTTCACAAGTTATTAAAACTAAAAGCTGTTGTAATGATGTAGATGGCTATAGCAGTAGTGCCAGCGATTTCAGTGATGGCAATGATACAGATTATGTTCCTGAAACTGATGGAGTGTGTGATACGGATGAAGAAATTTTGGAACTTGTGGAGGAAAAAATACCATCAGTACAAATATCAAATATGAAAGATATGGAAGCTTTATTCTCCAACAAATTAACTGATCCTGCCCACAGTGCAAATAAAGTAAATATAGGTGTGAGCAACAATCATTCTATAGAAATGCTTCAGCTTCCACCAGAGCTAACACACTACCAGTCACTGTTGCCTGAATGCAACAGGTAGGCAATACTAAATAATATATGTTCGCATACCGCTTTAATAATACACTTTTTTAATTTAGATGTTTCTATGATGAAGCAGCAGTAGAAACTGTTTTGGCAGCAGCAGGAGGAAGAAAATATCGAAAATCATTTTGTCCATATTGCAAGAAAAATATTGCCCAGCTGCCTCGTCATGTGGAAAATGTACATAAAAATGAAGAACTTGTGTCAAAGTTATCTGCATTACCAAAGGGTATGAACTCCTGTTATTCTTTTTAACAGTTTTTTGGGATTTAAGTTGTGTTCTATTCATTAACACAAGTAGTACTATTTAGAATATCTGAATAAAAATAATTTGAAAATTCTTTCTTCAAGTTTTGTCTTTTTAATGCATTAAAAAATTAAGCAAAAGTTGTCGCTGTGTTTTTTGATTGAATAGCAATAAGTGATAATGCATAAACATTTTGAAATTGTTTTAATTGCTTGTATATTGAAACATTGTAACTACATAGTGCAAAGCAGGGATGGCCCATTTTTGATGCATTATATAAGTAACTTAGTTATTAAAGTTATTACAAAAGGTTTTGCATTTTATTGGAAAATTACATGTCCACATGTTGAAATACATATAAGCCCTACTGAAAATATATATAGAAACCTCATATAACCTGATAATGTTTTCATCAGGTTGTATGTGGTTTTATGCGGTTTTTGAAACAACCAGGTTCATTTTGTATGAGGTTTTATGAGGCAACTGAGGTGATTTTCAGTAGGGAGGTTAAAACCAAAATAAGAAACCTGTTGAAGTTAAGAATTGTTTTATTTACAATAAATTAAACCTTTTATTTGTTGGCTATAGTTGAAAATTGAAATTTTATCATTTCTATTAGGTGCCATAATTCGATTAATTTCAAAATTCCTATCAAGGATTTTAATAAATAATATTTGTGTAGTTTACAGTGGCCTGCTCGGGATTTTTATACTTCCCTACTGAAAATCACCTCAGTTGCCTCATAAAACCTCATACAAAATGAACCTGGTTGTTTCAAAAACCGCATAAAACCACATATAACCTGATGAAAACATTATCAGGTTATATGAGGTTTCTATATATATTTTCAGTAGGGTTGCGATTATTTTTGAGTTGTAAAAATAAGCATCAATTTTTTAAAATGGAAACTATAGTACTTTTGACAACTAGTTGACTGGTTTACTGGCTTTTGTTAGAAATTGTTAAAATTTCACTTTTTGACTGTCGCTCAAAAACAGAAGATGTTTAATTTTGGTTTTCGCTACTGAATTTCTCATAAAAAATGGGCCAATAGGACGCAAATGTTTTTTTGTTACCTTAATGTTAACTATAAGTTACCCATGAAATAAAAACACTCGAACTGTGGAAGAACAACACTTGGAAACTATAGCACCCTTCCATACAAGTAACTAAATACCAGATACGTATTTCGACAGCAAAGCTATCATCATCAGTGGTAAACTGACACTGGTATTCTGGTATTATTCTGGTCAGTTGTGTGGAAGAGTGCTGTATTTTATGAGTTACCCATATACTGTATTGAAAATGGGCAAGTACAACTTGTGACTGAAAAAAAGTCTAAAGTAGAAAACCACAGCCATCAAAAGTATGTCTAGTTCAAACGGCTTTTTATTAAAAATTTTGATAGTACTTATTTCTTATTAATTTTTTGTGCTTTAGCAATTTTTAAAATAATCTTATTAATATACTTAATTAATTAACTTTGAAGAAGAGAAAATTTTGTATAACAGGAATGCTTTAAAAAACTTTCTTATGCCAGTGTATTAGGTTTAAAAATTGATCCCATCTATAGATTTGTGCTTTACATTAGAAACGCCGTATACAGGGTGTCCCAGCCAAAACTCCCTAGTCTTATATAACTTCTTTATTTGAAGAGATACGGTTTTAAAGACTATTACAAAATATTTTAATCGTTCAACACTTAATTCAAACCAACAATAAAGTTTTTAAAATGTATTGCCGTTATAAAATTTCGCCATTTTATAATATATACGTTATTTTTTAAATAAACCTTATATTTTTAAAAATACAAACATACGGATAACAATAGAATGGGTTAAAATAAATAAATATTGTTGAAGTTATAAAGTATTTTATTCATAATTGTAAATAAAATTGTTTTCTCTTTCAAATGATGTAGCGATTACTATACCGATAATAATATTTACAATTTTTTTATTTCATTCAGTAAGAATTACCGATTTTCACAAAAGTTGTTGTTTTTCGACACCTTTGTTATGCAAGGATATGAAAATTATACATCATGTGAAAAGAAAAAAATGTATAAACAAAATTTCAATATGGCGTTATTTAAAAACTGCAATACATTTTATTGTTTATTTGGATAAACATTAAACCTTAGAATATTTTGTAATAAACCTTAAAACCGTATCTCTTAAAATAAAGACGTTCTTAAAATAAAGACGTTAAGACTCGGGAGATTTAGGTAAAACATACTATATAATTTCATTTTTATAGGTGACCCTGAACGCCAAAACATACTACGGGCAATGCGATTGTGGGGTACTTACATATTTAACAACTCGAGGTTTTTTAACCAAGGCATTTTAAAAGTATATCGAAGACCAATTGGACCTACTGGAAGAACTGGTTCTGACTACATATCTTGCGCAAATTGTGGTCTTTTAATTTTCAAGCGGCGGTATGGTAGACATTACGATAAGTGTACGCAAAGAGAAAAAGCAGGTTTCCGCAGTCGAGAGTCTATTCTGGCAGGGCGAATGTTGAATGCTTCTCTACATCGTAATGCCAATAAAATATTACGAGAGCGTATTTTTCCAGTTTTAAGAATTGATGATTGTGTAAAAGCTATTAGATTTGATGAAGCCGTTATAGCATATGGAAATAATCAAAGTTTAAAATACTCAACTTCGACTCACCATGACAAAATGATAAGGGCCAATTTACGAATGCTGGGACGTGTACTTCTAGCCGCTATAGGTATTTGTCAAGATGTCAATAACTATGCATCTTTACTGATTCCCTCCAGAGCAAACGTAGTGCGTGATGCAATAAACAGGGTAGCCGATTTGGAGGAGACAACTGGCACTTTCAAGCACCCTAATTCAGCAACACAAGCAGCTTTTGTAATTAAAGACCTTTCATTATCATGGAAAACAGAATGTATCAAAAAAGAAGACTTCAGTGCCGAGAAAAATGTAGAGCGTTTTTTGTCCATCTTACAAATCCAAATAATTCCTATTATAGATAAAATTGTGACTGAAAATCGGACACGAGCTCAAAGACAAAAAAAAGTAGAAATGCCTACTCTTGCAGACATCCAAATTTTAAATAGATTTTTAACACATGGATACACTAAGTGTGCTAATGAATTAAAATCTGCAACTACTTTTAATTATGACACTTGGAAAATGTTGGGTTCTTATTCTGTAGTTGCCTTGTTGGTTTTTAACAAAAGAAGACCTGGTGAGACGGATCAACTTTTCTTAGAAAATTTCAGTTCGGTGATGAAGTTGGATAAAAATCTCGAGTTATACTCTACATTAGATGAGAAAGAGAAAGCATTAGCAAATCGGAACATGTTGCTTGTTACCAGGGGTAAATTAAACAGAACTGTGCCCGCCCTCATGAGTCCTTGTTTGAAGAATGCTTTGGACCTTTTTGTAACATTCCGTAAACAGGCCGGTGTATCTGAATTGAATCCCTATGTATTTGGTTTACCTAACACTGAAATAAATTTAAAACGTTATAAACACCTCGATTCTTGCTCCCTGCTCCGTTTATTCTCCGAAAAATGTAACGCAAAAAATCCAAAAACATTGAGAGCTACAATTTTACGGAAAAGTTTGGCTACTCTGGCAGCTTCTCTGCAGTTACCTGAAAATATTACAAAAGAACTTGCTGACCACATGGGTCATGACGTTGCTATACACAAAAACATCTATCGTCAAGTAACATACCAAAAATCAGTTCTCAATGTAGCAAGTGCATTAGAAAAAGCTGTAGGAGGACATAACGAATTTGATAACAATGCGGACACCCAACCAGAAAGTCAAGTCTCTATAAAAGCATCTTCGTTGTCGCAACTTTTAATTCCTCAAGACTCTGTTTCAACTACTACAATAGTACCTGCTTATCCGTCATCTGCTCCTGCACAAAAGGTAGAGACACCACAATCTTCAAATAGCAAAACACATCCTACTACAAGGTCTCTCAGAAAACAACAATCTTATCACACACCACAGAAAATAAAGGCACGGACGACAATTTCATCATCACCTTTATCAAAACCGCAAGAAATTGTTGCATTAAAATATTACATGGCTAAAAGAACTGAACTAAATCGTTCTCCGGTAGCTGCAGATATGCAAGATGCTCTAACCTTGCCCGAACTAAAAAATAAATCTTTACCAAACCTAATGCTACATCTATATCGAGTAATACCAAAACCAGGTACGCCTAAAAAGAGAAGGTATGTACAGACTCCGCAGAAGCCAAATCAAGCAAAGGAATATGCAAAAAGACGTCGAAGTAAGTAGTTGTGTTACAATTTTATTACAATTTGTAGATTTTTATATGTTCATTTCTGTATATGCAGATAGTTCCCAACGCAAACCATGGACCGAAGCAGCACTTGCGATATTAGAAAAAGTTTTCTCCAACTACTTACAGGGTACTGGTAACACAATGCCATCGAAAGCTGAAATTGAGTTGAGTATTCAAAAATATCGGGTTCTCACAGGAAGGTCAGTTCCTGTTGTGAAAGCTTGTCTCAACAACATGTGGAAACTACGTAGATGCCACAGATAAATTGTAGTTTTTTTTAAATTTTGTTTTTTTGAGGGCCTACCTATATATATTTTTAATATTTCTTTAATAAATATATATTTTGTGCATTGTGTTTTATTTAAATGGAAGGTCATGCTTCTTCGACTTGCACTGTAGATGTAATGTGCATTTTTACTCGAAATTCCTGAAACTTCAAAAATTAACTTTGAAACATTTTTATTATGTAACGAATATTTTTGCTTATGCTCTCTGCTCTTTTATTTTTCGTACCGTACAATAAATAGTTTATTGAATTGTATAGATTTATTAGGTTTTTTAGCTACAACTTATTATATTAGCATTTCTGCAGTTGTCCTTTTCAATGATTTAGACGACCAATGGTCCCGCTCTTTGATTTTGAAACTTTATTTGTAGAAAGGAACATCATAATTAATAATCTTTTATAAGTATTTAGGTAAGTGTATTCTAGTTTTGTTCTATAAATTACTAGTATTTTTTAGTTATTTCACGAGTATAGTAGATGAAACCTGTAATTAGGTAATTAAAAATAAGTTTAGCAATTCATAATACTACACGTATCAGTTCTTGAACCATTCTCAAACAAGCTCAACAACCTTAGGTACAATAGTTTTTGGTGTAAAAAACTTCTTCGGTTTGATTTCATCTTCATGCCTTGCCTTCGTTAATGCTTTATACACATTACTTTCATTGTGAGGACAAGAGCAGCAATTTATTATTAGTAAATAATTAAATACTATTAATTGAATTGATGTATGTAGGTATTTGTTTTTTACATTTTCGTTTTCACCACCAAGTTTTTATCTGCATTAATTGCATAAGACTTAAGAATAGTGTTGCGTGAATTAGAAATTTAATGTACATAGTAAAAATATATCTCGGTGTCTTGCTCAGGCAAGAATCGAACCCGCACCTTCAGAGTGTCAATTGAACCACTGCGCCATCAAGACTATATTTTATTAATTTGTACGTTATATGGAAACCTATAACAAAACTGCAAGAGTTGATCAGGATAGCGTGGCTTTAGTAAAACAAATAAATTAGATCTTGATAATAATTCACTAATTCTAAACAAAATCAATATAAATTTTTTTCTCTTTAACTTACACACAGAATTATCTAGTCACTGTAATAATTGTAAGTACATGCATTGCCTTGAAAATGAAATGTCAATTAAAAGCTCCTCTACAAATAAAATTAAACCTTTTGGTACCTATCTATGCTGATTCTAATCTAAAATGTAAATACCATGAGTATTTACAAATATTAATTATAAAAATTCATTTCAGAGTCCTGTCTTGCACAGGAAACAAATCTGTACTTTTTGATTGCCAGTCAAACGTGCAGACCACACATAAATTAATATAGTTCAGAAAATACATAAAAATTCTTAAATGTTTACAGATGAAAAAGTTTAAAGTATAAAAATACCAAAAGTAAAGCTAACTGCAACGTAAAAATACTGTCTAAAACATCTCTACACAGAAGCATTGATGTTATTTATTCTGAAAAAGGTTCAATTGAATTCCCCAAGCATAACAAAATATTCCACTTTAACTAAATTTAAATAAAAAAATTAATTTTGGATCAGATATGTACCTTCTGAATTTTGCAAACGTTTAAGTAAATCTATAATACAAAAATTGTATACCACGCTTCCCAGTGTATTATATTAGGGTAACTATAAGTCCAATTGGTAACTAACTCTATTAGGTAAGCTCTTTCGGTTAATATAGTATGCTTGCTTTTCTTTGTGGCACTCACCAGCTTATAGCTCATGTTGCTGAATAAGGATTTGTTTAATTTTAATTTGTTGTTTTGATGTGGAGTATAAAATATAATTTATTGATTCAAGCTAAAATCAACTAATGTTGTTATTTATCAATTGGCATGATTATTAATTTATACTATGTTTTTACTTTTACCAACAATATAATTCACATCCCTCATCCTCAATTACATTGCAGTAATATTTTCCAAATAAAAATTTTAATGTTCAAACATTTAATTGATATTTATAATTATGGTTTATTTCTGATCCATAAAATAAATATTAAAAAAAATAACCATTAAAATTAGATATTAACTGATAATAATTTGTACTTAATACAGTATCGAAATCTTACTTATGCAGCCCAAAATGCTTTTTCTAGCCAAGACAATTACCAATATTTTTTAGTTCACAGTGGGGGCGACGTTGTCGAATTACCGACATTAACCGTTAGCGTCGTTTTAAAGCACCTAAGTTTATACGGCCTCTACGACGACCGTCGTTGTTAAGGCCAAATGTCGTCGTAACGCCGCCATTTTAAAATGAAATGTCGTTTCAAAGCACCCATTACATACGTATATATATATATATATATATATATATATATATATATATATATATATATATATATATATATATATATATATATATATATATATATATATATATTGCTGTGAAATAAGATTTAAAAAAAAATTATTTTTTTTTTTAGAATTTTGGAATACATAAAAGCCCCACGTTGGTAAGCTCATAAATTATGCTGTGTAATATGAATTATGGAAATTCATACTACTTTTAAATTTTTGAATAAAATTAAATAGCCCCACGTTGGAATCGTCATAAATTATGCTGTGAAATAAGAATTTTGAAAAATTCTTTTTTTAATTTTTTTTTAAAAATTCCAAACATTTGAAAAATCATAAATTTTGTAAACTTTGAATTATTATTTATTTTTGACCCACATTTGCTAGCTCAGTAATAAAATTAATATAATTAAATGCTGTGTGTTTTAATTTAGTTTTAAGCATTTTCATAAAAAAATAAATTTCAAATAAATTTATAAGCATGGGAATTTTATTTTAAAACAAGAGACTCTTATTAAAATTTTGACATGTAAATAATTGATTGACATAAATTCATCTTGTACTTAATCTCAGGGATAATTTTAAATTCTTGAACATCATGTAGCTTCACTATTGTCGATGGGTTATTTAAAAAAAATGAATTGCAGATTTCCAGAATACCACCTACTACATTTACACGCAAATACATCACCATAAAATAATATTTAAAACATCTCTGTACATTTATAATAAATAAAACAAATTTTTTTATTGAAACACCACGAAAATTATTACTTATCTTTTTACAATGTTCATCTTTGAAGTTCGGAATCTTTGATGCGTGCGCTTCCACGTATTTGAATGGTAGCTAACTCATACAACCAATTTTTCTTTCCTGTCTGTGATGTGCTTGTGCACGGTATGATGTGTGCTGTCCTAACGCTGCCTGTCCGATAATACTAAACCATGAGTTCTCCAGCAAAATCTTCAATAACAGTTTTTCTCAGGTATGTAATTCCCTTTTTTTATTAGAAATTATATTTTTCAATTTATAATTACTTTAATTTTTTCATTTATTTTTAGCATTTTTATTTTTAATTATAACTGTTCAACTTTTATTATTACAGATTTATTATTATATCACACGAAGAAGATTAATTCCATATTATCTGTCAAATACAAATCTGCACGATTGACAACAAGATGTATTTCTCCACCTCAAAAACCGGAAATTCGCAGAACTATTTTTTATCATAAGATGGTGCTCAGGTACGCCATTTTTTATCAATTTATAATTTATTGAATTTATTTGTCGAAGAAACTTTCAAATTGTTCTTTAATTACTTGGATCACTGGTTATTATAGTTAGATTTTAATTTAGTTTCCCATTGGAATATTTAATACTTGCACAAATTAATATTTTTGCAATAAAGAAAGGACGCTTCACAATTTTACTTTTTAATCTTCCAATAACTTTTATATTCTTCAACGGATTTTTCTCAACTTTCTTTAAATAATAAAACACCTTATTACTGTCACTTATAACAACAATTTATTTTGTTCACATTAAAATTTCTAGTTACATTATCAAAAATTTGGGAGCTAAACATTAACGCACCCACGCTATGCAAATTCTTACCGGAAGCTCCCTTGAAAAATTTAATCTCGAACCCCCAGACTAAATTTCCAAATATATCAAATTATACAAATATCACCCTTAAGTATCCTTTACATAACGATAACACCGGAAACAATTAAAATTCTATTGTTTTTACAAGATAGCTACGAAACCTTACAATCTAATCTAAATTTCACCCTTATTCAACTTATTACATAAATGTCATTATCCCAGATTAACTGGAATACAACTATTTTAAATACGCGATTCAAACATAAATCAACGTATGACAGGTACATTCAATGAAGAAAATTTTTCTTAAAATTTTAAAATTAACATATTTTTTTCATATTTATAAAAGCACATAAATTAAACAATACCAGCTTATTAGCATTAATAATTATCAATTAATTATTCATTAATTTAAAACCATAGTTACATTCCTTAATTAACATAAACCCTAGGTTTACAAGTAATTTATATGAGGTCATTGACTTCTTATCACTTTTATCTGTGACTATAGTTTATACAAAAACCGTCTGGCAAATTCTTACAACCTTGACCTAAAATACAGAAAACTATTTACATTACAATATTTTATATACCGACATACTCAAAAGTAATGTATACGGTTTGTTTTAAATATAAATAAACAATTAGGTTATCTAATAAAACTAAATTAAATTAACTCAATAAACACCTTAATTAAATTAATTCTAAATTAAAATTATACACGGTGCGTCAAAATAATTTTCTAAAAATAAAATTTTTTTTATTTTAATTCACTTATTCATTTTAAAAACACACTTTTCAACCAATAACATCTCAAATAAGGATTACCCTTTAATATTATACACAGTTCGACTCATATTTTTACACAAACGATTTTATTATTGATAAATAAATTAATTCAAGTTAAATTATTTATAGTTTGCGTCAATATTAAATTGCCTTAGCATGTTTTATATATGCTATAATTTTTTTTAGTCAAGTTTTACTAATATAAATAATTCTATTCTAGGAATAGTATCCTGGAAAATCTCAATGCTACTTCAAATGCATTTAACCAAAAAGAAATACAAGAAATCAAGATTACCACTGCATTACCGTCGATATAAATAAACTTCAATGAATTACAAGACCACGAAGAATATCTCATACTTTAACAAAATCTCATACTTTTTTAAGTAATAAAAAAAAATTAGTAATAATTTTTAATTTTAAGTTAATAAATAAATTTTTGAATTAGAACACACAGCATAAATCCCCCTTTAATTTTTCAAAATTTGAAAACCCCTAATAATAATGATGGCAAATTTTGCAAAAATTAACAAAAAAATTTTTACTCTCCCCCTTCTAACAATTTCAGTCAAAATTAATATTTTATCTGTTAATCCTGGAGTAAATTTCCGATAATAATTTAAAATCCCCAAAAATCCTCTTAGCATTCTTAAATAAAAATAAACAATATCCCCCTCTAACTCCTATCCTGCCTTTATCTAAAAATTCTTTCATTTTCACCCTCTTTTTAATTTTAAATTGCGCAGGCTCTTTCATGTAATTTCTAAATTTCATCTTGACCTTCTTTTTATTTTCCAAGGCCTTCGCATTAATTTTATTATTTGAAATTTTCATTTTCACCTTCTTTTTGTTTCTGCAGGTATCCGGATACTTTCCATTGTTTATTAATTTCATTTTAACTTTCTTCTTGTATTTTAATTTCCCAGGATCCTTCTTATTATTTAAATATTTTAATTTAATTTTCGCTTTATGTTTAAATTTGTTTGGACGCTTTTTATTATTTAACCATTTTATTTTAACTTTTGTTTTATTTTCAAAATTCTCTGGATATATTTTATCATTTTTTAATTTTAATTTAAATTTAGTCTTATGTTTAAAATTCTCCAAATACTTTGTATTCATTAAAAATTTCATTTTAAATTTCGTATTATTTTTAATACTCTTCAAGTACTTTATATTATTTAAAATTTTCATTTTAGTAATTATTTTATTTATTATTGATATCGGATAATTTTTATAATTTGTAGATTTTAATTTTACTTTTGGCTGATTTTCAAATAATATTAAATACATTTTGTATTTTGAATATTTTATTTTCACTTTCCTATTTTTAAAAGAAATTTGATTATTTTTATATTTTGAAGATTTTATTTTGGTTTCCTCTTTATTCTCTATCCACGAATAAATTTTAATTTCTGAAAATTCTTCCTTTTCCTTTACGTTATTCTCTATTTGATCTTTATCTTTACTTATTTCAAGCTCTTTATACTTGTTCATGTCATTAACAATATTACTATTTTTTATTTCATATTTATTCAATTCTGCTTTATTTATTTCATCACCATTTGTATTCTTTATTTCATATTTACTTTCAGTTAATTTAATTTCATTTTCATTTAATGCTTCTTCCAAGTCTGGTTCTTCTTTCGGGAAATTTTTCTGTTGTATATGAACTTCTGTTTTATCCCCCTCTGGATAAATTAGGGTTTCACACTCCTTTTCTTCTTTATTAATCTTTGAGGATGATTCTGTACACTTTTTAAAATTTAAACACACTTCATTGATTTCGGGTAATTCTTCCTTCATTTCATTAATTTTACAATTATTACTCTGTTCTTTGTTTAAAAATGGAAATTTGATGTTTTTATAAATTAGACAATCCTCTTCAATAATCATATTATGATATTCCAAAAAATCGCTTCCAAGCACCATGTCGACAATCATGTCCGGAACAATTAATAGTTTCGCAGATACTTTAACTTCATTGATATTCAAATCACAATCCAATCTTTCCTCAATACGACCAAACTTCATTTTATTTTCATCTATTAGATTAAACCCCCCAAATATTACAATATTATACTCCAATAATTCATAATTATTAACGACGACGTCTTCACTTATAAGTGATAAATCAACCCCCATATCTATAATAGTAACAAATTCAATATTATTCAATCTAAGTCGTATTGATGGTAAATTAATTAAATCATTCTTTTCTGTATTATTCCATTTTTTTTCTGCTTCAACATTTAATTCTTTATTTAATTCTTTATTTATCTCTTCATGACCTGTCTCCACTTCTTGTACTAATTCTTTATTTATTTCTTTATTTATCTCCACATGATCTGTCTCCACTTCTTGTACTAATTTCTCCTTTGTATCCTCCACATTTTCATAATTACTGTAATTTACTTCTATTTTCTTTATTTCTTCCCTACTCTCTTTTATTTCCCTCTTCATTTCTTCCCTACTCTCCTCAATTTTTTTATTAGTTTTTTCACTATTCTCTCTCATCTCCTTCATCATATTCATTATCATGTATTCTAATTTTGAACTTTCTCCCTCCTTACTACTCTTACTTGTGCTTGCAGCACCTTCTTCTTCTTCCTTCTCAACATCTTGTTCTTCTTCTATTTTCTTTTCTGGTTCCATTTTAGATTTCTTACTCCTACTCCTCTTTTTCTTTTTAACTACTTGGAACTCTTCTCCTTTTTTTATTACTTAAATCGCTGTTGTCCCAGAATGTTTTCATTTACCCCACATAAATTATTTCATAACCCCAAAAATTATTCAAATAATCCTCAACTTTATTTATAAAAAAATATTACCCTTTAATTGTACATAAATAACCCAATCGAGCCCCACGTTGCCTGGCGACATAAATTATGCTGTGTATCTGGGTATTTGAAAATATCCAGACATTTTCATAATTTTAAGATAATTAATTAATTTAAAGTTTTTAATAGAAAAATAAATATAAATAGCCCCACGTTGATGAGCCATAAATTATGCTGTGAAATAAGAATATTTAAAATTCTTATTAAAAATTAAATTCTTAAATAAAATTAAATAGCCCCACGTTGGAATCGTCATAAATTATGCTGTGAAATAAGAATTTTGAAAAATTCTTTTTTTAATTTTTTTTTAAAAATTCCAAACATTTGAAAAATCATAAATTTTGTAAACTTTGAATTATTATTTATTTTTGACCCACATTTGCTAGCTCAGTAATAAAATTAATATAATTAAATGCTGTGTGTTTTAATTTAGTTTTAAGCATTTTCATAAAAAAATAAATTTCAAATAAATTTATAAGCATGGGAATTTTATTTTAAAACAAGAGACTCTTATTAAAATTTTGACATGTAAATAATTGATTGACATAAATTCATCTTGTACTTAATCTCAGGGATAATTTTAAATTCTTGAACATCATGTAGCTTCACTATTGTCGATGGGTTATTTAAAAAAAATGAATTGCAGATTTCCAGAATACCACCTACTACATTTACACGCAAATACATCACCATAAAATAATATTTAAAACATCTCTGTACATTTATAATAAATAAAACAAATTTTTTTATTGAAACACCACGAAAATTATTACTTATCTTTTTACAATGTTCATCTTTGAAGTTCGGAATCTTTGATGCGTGCGCTTCCACGTATTTGAATGGTAGCTAACTCATACAACCAATTTTTCTTTCCTGTCTGTGATGTGCTTGTGCACGGTATGATGTGTGCTGTCCTAACGCTGCCTGTCCGATAATACTAAACCATGAGTTCTCCAGCAAAATCTTCAATAACAGTTTTTCTCAGGTATGTAATTCCCTTTTTTTATTAGAAATTATATTTTTCAATTTATAATTACTTTAATTTTTTCATTTATTTTTAGCATTTTTATTTTTAATTATAACTGTTCAACTTTTATTATTACAGATTTATTATTATATCACACGAAGAAGATTAATTCCATATTATCTGTCAAATACAAATCTGCACGATTGACAACAAGATGTATTTCTCCACCTCAAAAACCGGAAATTCGCAGAACTATTTTTTATCATAAGATGGTGCTCAGGTACGCCATTTTTTATCAATTTATAATTTATTGAATTTATTTGTCGAAGAAACTTTCAAATTGTTCTTTAATTACTTGGATCACTGGTTATTATAGTTAGATTTTAATTTAGTTTCCCATTGGAATATTTAATACTTGCACAAATTAATATTTTTGCAATAAAGAAAGGACGCTTCACAATTTTACTTTTTAATCTTCCAATAACTTTTATATTCTTCAACGGATTTTTCTCAACTTTCTTTAAATAATAAAACACCTTATTACTGTCACTTATAACAACAATTTATTTTGTTCACATTAAAATTTCTAGTTACATTATCAAAAATTTGGGAGCTAAACATTAACGCACCCACGCTATGCAAATTCTTACCGGAAGCTCCCTTGAAAAATTTAATCTCGAACCCCCAGACTAAATTTCCAAATATATCAAATTATACAAATATCACCCTTAAGTATCCTTTACATAACGATAACACCGGAAACAATTAAAATTCTATTGTTTTTACAAGATAGCTACGAAACCTTACAATCTAATCTAAATTTCACCCTTATTCAACTTATTACATAAATGTCATTATCCCAGATTAACTGGAATACAACTATTTTAAATACGCGATTCAAACATAAATCAACGTATGACAGGTACATTCAATGAAGAAAATTTTTCTTAAAATTTTAAAATTAACATATTTTTTTCATATTTATAAAAGCACATAAATTAAACAATACCAGCTTATTAGCATTAATAATTATCAATTAATTATTCATTAATTTAAAACCATAGTTACATTCCTTAATTAACATAAACCCTAGGTTTACAAGTAATTTATATGAGGTCATTGACTTCTTATCACTTTTATCTGTGACTATAGTTTATACAAAAACCGTCTGGCAAATTCTTACAACCTTGACCTAAAATACAGAAAACTATTTACATTACAATATTTTATATACCGACATACTCAAAAGTAATGTATACGGTTTGTTTTAAATATAAATAAACAATTAGGTTATCTAATAAAACTAAATTAAATTAACTCAATAAACACCTTAATTAAATTAATTCTAAATTAAAATTATACACGGTGCGTCAAAATAATTTTCTAAAAATAAAATTTTTTTTATTTTAATTCACTTATTCATTTTAAAAACACACTTTTCAACCAATAACATCTCAAATAAGGATTACCCTTTAATATTATACACAGTTCGACTCATATTTTTACACAAACGATTTTATTATTGATAAATAAATTAATTCAAGTTAAATTATTTATAGTTTGCGTCAATATTAAATTGCCTTAGCATGTTTTATATATGCTATAATTTTTTTTAGTCAAGTTTTACTAATATAAATAATTCTATTCTAGGAATAGTATCCTGGAAAATCTCAATGCTACTTCAAATGCATTTAACCAAAAAGAAATACAAGAAATCAAGATTACCACTGCATTACCGTCGATATAAATAAACTTCAATGAATTACAAGACCACGAAGAATATCTCATACTTTAACAAAATCTCATACTTTTTTAAGTAATAAAAAAAAATTAGTAATAATTTTTAATTTTAAGTTAATAAATAAATTTTTGAATTAGAACACACAGCATAAAATATATATATATATATATATATATATATATATATATATATATATATATATATATATATATATATATATATATATATATATATATATATATATATATATATATATATATATATATATATATATATATATATATATATATATATATATATATATATATATATATATATATATATATATATATATATATATATATATATATATATATATATATATATATATATATATATATATATATATATATATATATATATATATATATATATATATATATATATATATATATATATATATATATATATATATATATATATATATATATATATATATATATATATATATATATATATATATATATATATATATATATATATATATATATATATATATATATATATATATATATATATATATATATATATATATATATATATATATATATATATATATATATATATATATATATATATATATATATATATATATATATATATATATATATATATATATATATATATATAATAATTTTTGTTTTCTATTCATAATTTGAAAACAATAGAATTAAACAAATATATGTATTTACCAATTAAAAAAAAAAAACGAACAATAAAAATGAATTACCGAAATTACATAAATTTAAAGAATTATATATACATACTTAAGATTAAATCAAATACAGCAAGAAATATAAAATAATGAAATATACATACCACAATAATTACTTTTTTGTTGCTAAAGAAGCTTGTCGCACCGCATAAAGCGTAAGTCGGCCATTTTTTATTGTATGCCCAAAATACTCGTCAGCATAAACTGCACATCATTTGTTTATACATTTGTTTTCTATCCTAATAGTAAATGAGCAAATCAACTGGCTTTGAATTTATAAACAACTTGTGTGAGTATCGTTGCAGTCAGTATACCTAATAGTTATAGATGTTCAGATGTTAATGAAGTCGGTGTACATCCCTGTGCTGAACTGCTGGACCACCAAATTTGGATTATCAAGCAGTTGGATGGCCGAGGTTCGAGCAGCAAGATTATGGAGGAGCTGGATGAAAGATCCGCGCTAATGGACTGGACAATTGAGGCTGCACCAGCGTAGGACTGGAATTTGGAGATCGACAACGCCGACATATCACAGGTAGGTTTTATTTTATTATATTTAATTAAATTTATTTATTTACAACAGCGACATGACATGGTAAAATATACAATAGTACATGTGTGTAGCAAGTCAATAATCGTGACATAAAAATAATTAAGTTCATTAAAGGTGTTAACATATAACCAATACGTACAAGGTGTTTTTGAAAATTATATTCAAAATTTAAGAGCATGTAGAACTAGTCAAATGATGACTAAAACCGTAATAAAGCTTCCCAAGGGAGCTACAGTCCCTTAAAAGTGCACCCCTAAAAATGGTTTTTAAAAATTGTCTCCGAAACCGTTTACGATAAATTAATAAAACTTTGTACAGCTAATAAAGCTTTTTATACTTAACAAGACCAAACAACTTACATTTAAAAATTGTATTCAGGGGTGTGTCAAACGGGGGGGGGGAGGCTGAGGGTTAATATGCCACCCTTTTTTGGACGTATTTTTTGTTAACTTTTAATATAAAATTGTGGTATTCCAAAGCATTTTAAGAATAAAAGGTACTCCTGTTCGACTTTGATAGAACGCACCGTTTTCAAGTAAAATCGATTTGACAACTACTACTAGTGACCAACAATTTTTAAAATCGGCAGTAAAATAAAAACTTTGTAGTGTGTCATGAAAACAATTGCAAATGAGTAATTGCTAGAAACGTCAAAGTTTTCAAGTAAATTGTAGTAAGTGAGTAAAATGAGAGACTTGAACAACAACTTTATTATCAGATAGTAAAACACAAAAAGAAAAGAAATTGCCTATTCAAGTTTTTTTCTATCACGGCGAACGCAGCGAGCGTTTCGAAGGCACTTCTGGTAAGTTTCTACAGCCTAAAGTATTAAATTTAGAAATATGTTTCCTCATCTTGCATGATCGAGAATTTTCCGCTCTACAGAAAAGCTTTAACAAAATTTTTCGATAGCTATGTTAGTTTTGAATAGGCAGATGATTAAAGCTCACAAATTAAAATCTTTTTATTACTGATATTAATTAATTAACAAACTGCTCTGTTATAGTTTTTACTACAAACGTTATTCATGCAGTACAGAAGCTGGTAAACAAGAATTTGAATTTATTTTTTACACTCGATTTTATTTCTATACTATAATGGAAATGCAGAGATGTGGCTTCCACAGCCACAACCAACTACACTGGACTAATATATTTACAACAACAATAAACACACTAAAAAAAAGACCTTTGCGTTCATCTTCTAATATTGCAGACATTAAATGTTAGGATTTATGACATTTCCCAAGTCACTCAAGTAACATTTCAATTTTATTGCAGGAACAACAAAGGGCTGGGAAATATAAAATGGGTGTAGTAGTAGTAGTGTTTTACTAGTAGGTAGCTAAGCTTTTGCAGTAGGTCAAATATTGGTAGTAATACCGGGTGATCGTAAAAAAAATGATTCAGAGCAAGCCATGATCGAAGTGGTAAAGTTGGCAATACTTAATATAAGCCAATTGTCAAATGTTGACAGCTGTAAAAATTTTTGGTTAGATACATTTTATTAAATGTATCTAACCAAAATCTTATTCAGGTGTCAACATTTGACAATTGGCTTATATTAAGTATTGCAAACTTTAACACTTCGGTCATGGCTTGCTCTGAATCATTTTTTTACGATCACCTGGTATAATATGCACTTTTAATGGCGTTATCATAATAGGGTAATATTTGCTATTCTATGTATTTTCGATAAGTAGGTAGTTAATTATTGTTTCGATGTTGATTGCCAGAGACGTTTTATAAAAACAGACTAGTTGTCATTTCAGTATACTTTGTGGGTTGCTATTGCTATCAAGTATAGCGGAGCACATTCTAAGTAAGTTCATAATTTAAGTAGGAAAGAAATTTCATACATGTAATTTAATTTTTAAATTTTTAGCCTACAGGTAAATTACAATAACATTTTCAACAAGCATAATTAGGAGGTGTACACACTAAATAGAATCTGCGTATTTAATAGCGCGCATTGAATACTCAGCTTCCTTTGGTAATTAAGCCTTCCTTTTGTGCGAACTTTAAAAAATTCATTTAATTCTCAAAACTTATTTCACAATTTTCATACCCAAACGAACTATACAATTAAGATTTTGATAGTTGCTGTCGCTAGTTTGATTTAATGAATGGATAGTATTTTTGCTGCAAATAAAGGCCTAAAACTATTTTGTTTGACTACAATGAAGAAGGTATTATTTTAATTTATAAATATTTTTTACCAGAATAAGGAGTGAGAACGTTTTAATTTATATATGACATAAAGTGGGACTATTTTGAGTAGTTCAGATGTGTTTTGTTAAACTGTCTACAGTATTAAATACATTTTACTTTCATGAGAGGAGGTTGTGAACTTATTCGTTAAATTATGACGAAAGAGGGAACAATTTATGTTTATCTATATTTAAATTTGACTAAAGGAGTTAGATATTTCGATTAAGGTGCAAAACAAAGGGGGTGGGAATATATGAGCGTCTGACACGTATCCGATGAACTGCTGAACATGGAAAAGTGCTGTTACAAACCTTCGGTATGGATTTATAGAACACAGTTAAAAGAAAATGGTATGTTCAATGTTATTTAATGTTTTTCTTTATTATAATTTACAAATTTCATACCTCTGTTTTCATGTGTTTATCTATCACTTCTAGTTTTTCTTTTTAATAATATTACAATGTTTTGAATAATTATTATTAAACGTAATCATTGCTTTGCTTTTCTTGAATAGATATTCCACGATGACAACTCCCTGGATCTGCCGTGAAGCCTTAAAGAAATTTAATATGCTTTTGTTTTTTAGATTTAAATAGATAGTACTAATTTTTTTCACAATGGTTTGATGTAGGTAGTTAGTTATAGTTCTTATTTCTGTAAAATTTATATTACTTTTATATAGATCAGATAAATGTTGAAGCCGTTTCTCTACATTACTTTAAATAAACTTGTCATTTCTGTTTAAATGTATTTTTATTTGGGTGAAATACGACTGGGTGCCCCAGCTAAAACTCCCCAACCTTATAACTTCTCTATGTGAAAAAATACGGTTTTATATGTTATTGCAAAGTATTTTCAGCGTTCAACGCTTGATCCAAATCACCAATAAAGTATTTAATTTGATAACATTCAAAAAAACAGCCATTGCCAAATAAGGAAATCGATTTTAGATTTCAGCGAATAAATATTGTTCGTAATTAGAAAACAATAAAAACTTTTTTCATATTTTCCAAAATCTAAATATTTTCAAAAATTGTAAAAATATAAAAAATTATAAATATTTTTTCGTAATATGTTGAAATATCCGTGGTAGTTGCGCGATAGCTTTTTTGCAAATAGAAACGTATATTTTTACTTTCTCATACTTCTACTGAAATAAGGAAAGTTATGATTTCATGCGAATTTTCGTGTTTCAGATTTTAACGGAAATACGCGTTTTAAGGTCGAAGGCGCCCAAAAAAAGTGGTTTTTAAAAATGTCTATCTGTGGGTGGGTGCGTTCGTTTCCTTATATCTCCGGAACCCCTAGCCTGATTTGTATAAGATTTGGGGTGTCGAAGTTTTTAGTTGCAGGTAGTTCCTTGCAAGGTCGTTAATCGGAACCGGAACCGGAAATTAAACCTGTTTTTTGGCTTAGATTATTTTCTAAACATTGTTTTAATTTTAAATACATAGCGTTGTAGTGCATCTAAAGACAAGTCGAACCCTTTTTTCTAAATGTTGTATCTTCAAAATGAAGGCCGATACGAATTTTGAAAATTTTAACTTTAATGTCCGATTAGTCAAAAACAAAATAACCAATCAATACAAATTATCATATTATTTGATAGCCCTTAATAAGTATAATCAAGTGATGTAAAAATATTTTTGATAAAATGAAAATTGTAAATATACTAACGGTTCAAAAGTTTGGATATTTTCAATAAAACATTCCTTAAAAACTGCACACACCATTTTTTTCGTTCATATCAATACTTTTTTACAGTTTCTTTTTTGATGTTGCAATATTCTCATTTTCCTTAATAGGTAAAGAGTGCCAAAATTCTGTAGGTGCTATTTCCTTTTTATAAACCATTTTTATGTCATCATTATGAATAAATAAATACCGAAAATCACCAGAATCAGTAACAGCTTTCCATTCAGTTCCTTTCACCTCCGGCTTTCCGGTTTTAGCAAACGATGTGACCATGTCCAAAAGCATTTCTTTAATTTCTTCATCCGATTCTGACAACTTATCCTGTTTCAAAACGAATTCGCCGATTGAGACCTGGTACAAAAGATTACCATCTTCTCCATGATTAACACCATAAGATTTGTCTAATCCAAATAGACTAATAAAGTTGTGATCTCCTCTATATCCGTATATATAGGAATAGACGGGCGACCTTTTTAGTTTTGCATGCATTCTTGCAGATTTTTCAATATCTAAATTAAAATATCTATCACCGAAAAGTTTTATGAGTTTTTGAACATTGTCGTGTGTTATTCCTTCATCACCAAAGTAAAACTGTTTAATTTTCTGTGCAACTTGGGGCTTATCTGATTCATCAACGGTGTAATTATAATCCAAAAAATAGGGAAATGCAGTTTTCCAGTGTTTATTAAAGTCATCTAATTGGTTTTTAAGCACAAGATAGGCCAGAATTCCTTCTTCGGTTGTTGCTGAGGTAATCCAAGGAACATCAGTAACATTTCCATGCTCTAACAATTTATAAGGGTAATCAGACAAGAATGCACCTTCAGATTTCTTTTCAACAACTGGAGCAAAGTTCGAAATAGGAAATCCAGAAAGTGGAGATAGATTGGTTGAATTTCGTATAACTTGAATAGCTGGTCTTTGTTTCAGACACTTAACCATTTCTTTGGTTGATGGGTTATTGCATCCAATAAATCCAGCAATTTTTTTAGCCATTTGTAATGGAGCATCTTGAATAGCTGGTGGAGTTAGTGCAACGCCACTCTGTGAAATACCTCTGTGAAATAAACCTCTCGTAAGTGGAGAAAAGTAATGAAGGTGAACAGCCATACCACCTGCAGATAAACCTATAATTGTAACCGATTTAGGATTACCTCCAAAATCCTCTATGTGATTCTGAATCCATTTCAGGGCCAAAACTTGATCTTTCATTCCCATATTTCCTGAAACAACATCATCTTCGGTACTTAGAAAACCCAAAACGCCTAGTCGATAATTCAAAGTGGCATAAACAATATTTCTATCCATCAAATATTCAGGACCACCCAAGTTTGGACTTCCGGCCATAAAAGCACCCCCGTGAATGTATACAACGACATCTATATTTTCTTTCGGTACAGGTTGTTCTGTTGGTACATAAACGTTGAGGTATAAACAATCTTCGCTTCCCTGTGCACCAGAAGAGTGATCAAAGGATATATGGGCTTGCATACATTCATGTACTATAGTTGCATCCCATATTCCTAACCATGGTTCTATACCGAGAGGTTCTTCAAATCGCAGGTCACCTATAGGAGGCTTTCCATATGGAATTCCCTCAAATGCGGAAAAAGTACGACCACCATAGGAACGTTTATAATGTCCTCTGATTTTTCCTAGGGAAGTCTCGACTAAGGGTAAATCTTGTCCCAATGAGTGATCTATAAATATTAATAATGCTTCATTTGGTGCTAATATCGTGTTAAAGATTTAATTTATATTTAAAAATGAATGCGACACAGGGGCTGTAACCTGCGCCTGTGAGTCAGAGTTTTACAACTCAACATCACACTAAACCACTATTATTATACATATATAATAGGTAGGCGCTGGGAGACCATTTTTGATTTCGTACTCGTGATTTTTGGCGAAACTTTGGTTACCGATTGTTTTAAAAAAGATCGGTTAATGTGTTAGTATTGTACAATGCATTCTTTTGCTGTCTCGTTTTCTTCGCAAAGGTACATAAAAGAGATAAACAAACGCTCGGAGCGCACACAACGCGTCGAACGCGGCTGTAATAAACATCAGAGCTTTTTTGTCAGTTGGAAAACTAAGAAGTTTGCCGTTGGGGAAAGGAACGTGAAGTTGCGCGAGACTCGGAGTCACTGCGTCGGTTTGCCGATTGGGTTCCGGCTCCGGTTATTATCAGTTTGAAGTCTCCGCGATCAATAACTAAATTTTCGAAAGTTTGTTTGGCCGAAAGTAGTCTTGACTTCTTCTATACGGCTGTCCTTTTGTGCGTGAAATGGTGCCGGTCCCGCCCACCTAACTTAATTTCGCGCCCTCTATCGTGCCGCATGGAAAAGGTGATAACTAAAATTCGTACACGCCCGGTCGAGCACTACTGATTCTCTCACTCGAATTTTTGATGTAACCCAAAACCAATTACCCCCCCCCCCCGGATGGTTTTGACATCGTGTGGTGCAAAATACATTTCAAATTTTTTACAATTTTACGGCCCTACTCCAAGCTAGCTATTGTCTATTTTTGTGTTTTGTTCAAATACGAATGTGCATTTGATATACACATGCGACTCACGAGTCGACAATATAGCGCCAAGGACTGGGTGGTGCCCTAGGCTTCTAACTGGAAAAAAATTTATGGTGGTTGAGTTCAAAAAGGAGGTTCCGTGGAGCCCAACTTGGAGTCACGAGGTACTTTTATTCAAAGTTGATTTGAATGAAAATCGGTGCGTAACTGTGAAAACGGGGGTTTTGAAATTTTGACAAAACGTCACCCGAAGAAGAACCGTTTTATTGTAATAGTGGCTTTTTACCACCCAACGTCACCATAAAGAACAAAATTCTAAAATTTGGAGATGAAGTTCGAGAAATTCAAACAGGAGAGTATGATTTAAACGACATAATAAAAGGATTTCCTGATAAAATAAAAATTGAAGAAGAAGAAATACTTTCTCGCATTAGTAACAACGAATGAAGATTCACAGAAAAATTTAAATTTTTCTATTGATAATTGAATAAGACAAATATTAGGTTTTGGACGCACTTCTGTTTTTTAACACCTAATGTTTTGGGTTCCTTGGGCCCTAAAACGTGTATTTCCGTTAAAATTTGAAATTTCAAGATTTGCATGAAATCATAACTTTCCATACTTCATTAAAAGTATGGGAAAGTAAAAAGTACCTACTTTAAACTAGATAAAGTTGTTTAAAATGAGAAATTATTTATTGATAAATTTGAAAACAAATTACGGAACGAAATCTTACGCACTACGATACAATAACAGATTGTTTTGAGAAAACAATGACAATATTATAATGAAATAAATATAATACTCGCCAAAAACAAAAAGTAATACACTAGTAAAAATTATGTAGAACAGCAACATGTTTGGTAGAGTTTATATCAGAAACTAAATTATCTCATACCAAACATATTTTTATAACACTCATCTGGCAGTGATAATATACAGTATGTCCCTAAAGTTTGGATCAAAATTTATTAAACATTTATTCTTTTGATAAATAACGGAGATATGCAACAAAAAGGTTTTGGAATACAAACACCAACATTGCAGCGGGCACAGATAAACAGATCTAGCAATAAGGAGGTAAAAACAATTACAGCGTTTGGCAAGTAACTGAAAGTCGCACATTTCAATCATTGCACATCTGATTGACTTCTCATTTTATTCCCACATTCAATCATAATTAGGAATTCAGTTGGCTGCTTTTCTGATAAATTAGGCATATTGAAAATAGTTACAGTTTGACGAATTAAATTGTGTACAAAACGAACTGCAATGATTGAAATGTGTGATTTTCAGTTACTATTGTCAAACTCGAACGACTTGCAATTGTTACTCCTTATCCATAGGCGCCGGGTTTTGAAAATGCTCAGGGGTGCTCACTCAAATCACAATTGACAAGTTGAGCTTTTGAAACATAAAAAAAACTTAACAAAACTGATTTATTTAAGTAAAATAAATTAAAAAATTGAATAAGAGAAACATTTTCAGCTCATAAATATGATAATATTGCTAATGCTAATTATTTAACTATAAAAAAAAGTATTCCTGCGAGCTGTAGTTCTATTTATAAACATGTCAGCCACGGTGTCAAGATTTATCTCGTCAGCCAGTTGCCTATTTACGTTTACGCGTGGTCGTTCAATCTTCTTTGGGTCATATTATTTCTGAGCTCTGCTGTACATGTTGAAACAGGAATGGTCAAAACGATTTTAACCAATATTACAATTTACTTTCGGCTTCCTACACCCAGCATACTCAGTTAAGGACCAACCTGTAGCTTGTCTGCCTTTACAAGCATTTGCTCTAGAAGTTTGAGCAATATTTGTTCGTAGGCCCTGCCTGCCTAAACAGGGCCATGTGCTTAGATTATTTAAACCTTGGGGCGGACAAGGATTTGATCTTAATGTGTTTTGTTTGCCAGGACAATAATACTTATGCCCATTAGCTGTTTGTGGACCCAAACAAACTAACGTTTCGCAAGACACTGCAGTTGCATCTTCAGAGTGAATAAAACACTGAATTCAAATCCGGGAAGCGGAGGTATTTAAACCTCTTTAAGCCAGTCGGGCAGAACGGCGGAGTTCTGGTTGGTTGTCACCGTTGGGCAAAGACGGATCCGGTGGAGCGTGATCGTGAGATCGATTATGCTTAGGAGTCCTTAGAGGATAAACTAGTGGAGTCCAAGCTTTACTGAGTCTAAAACCATCCTCCCTGTCTATGTCATTTTATTCTTCGTTTCACTTTTATTCTTAGTGCTGCTCATAGTGCCCCCTGTGGGCTGGGGGCATCCCCCGGCTGATGACGATGATGTGTTAATGTTTGCATTCGATGAAGATGAATCTAATGAATCGGCTTTTTTCTGCTACACGAATTACAAATTTGTCCATTTTAACTAATCCAAAGATGTATGTGTTAGCAACAATCAAAGGACACTCGACGCTCTTTCCCGTCCGAGTTCACTGTACGAATGCCGCTGCGGCGACGCACACACATGCATTTCGCCCAACAAACACTTAATTGCAATACTTCTTAAACGCTACTATATGTCACAATACTTCGCAATGTTCGTCGCTGTTGCACTCTATCACTTTTAGGAGTATTTTTTCTATATTATATTTTATTTAAAGATTATTATTTTATTTTTAGTTTAATTTATTTAATTTTTTTTAGATCTAGCTCAGGGGTGCGGAGCACCCCTGGGAAATTTCTCAGGGGTGCTTGAGCCCCGGAGCACCCACGTAGTCGGCGCCTATGTCCTTATCCAACTCCTTATTGCCATTTCTGTATTAGTGCCCGCTGCAATATTGGCGTTGGCATTCCAAACCATTTTTGTTGCATATCTCCCTTATTTATCAACCAATTTTTTGTTGTTGTATTTAGCATAAAAAATGCTTTAAAACAAAGTATCAGAATCTTTCTATTTGCAATTTTAAAGCCGGGGTTGTTATAGTTTAGAAGGTTGAGGGGGTTGAAAATAATCCGTACAGGTGTTTAATTAAAAATTATAATTGATGTGTCCGAGATTTTCTTAAAAAAATAGGTAGTAAATGTTTAATGAATTTTATTCCAAACTTTAGGGACATGCTGTATAACTGATACTAATCAAGAGAGGTGTTTCATGAACCCTTAATGCGGGTTCCAGATAGTGATCTTTTTGTTTGCTATTTTGATGAATCATCAAATTCATATTCATAGTCATTGTCTGAAACGCTTTTTGCAGAATGACTAACGTTAGGTTATATACGTACTTAATATAATAAATAATTTTAATACGTTTCGGATAATCCTTCAAATTATAAACAACACACAATGATGCATTACTCACAAATAGCCTAAAGCCTGAAAGTTTAGTAAATTTCTATTATTCTTGTGGTTAAGGTCAAAGTACTTATAATGAAGTCAATAATTTATTGTTTGTAACACTTACATTATAATTATTATAACAGTACCTACAAGTTTTACAAGATTAATAAACGAAAAACTGAACAAGAAGCAAAATTTCAGCATACCTTTAAGATCAACAAGGATTATTATTACATAGATAAAAAATTTCTAAAATACACACATTAAATTAAACTTTTGCATTTTATTTGCATTCTTAATAATAACTTATTTTAAACAAAGTTGTTTATAATAACATTACAACAAAGCTTTAGAGTTCATCTTTTAATGCTGCAATATTCTCGTTTTCTTTAATAGGTAGCGATTGCCAAAATTTCGTAGGTGCTAATTCTTTTTTGGAAACCATCTTGATATCATCATTGTGGATAAACAAATATTGAAAATCTCCAGAATGTTTCACCGTGTCCCACTCAACACCATCCACCTCAGGTTTTCCATTTTTAGCAAACGATGCTACCATATCCACAAATAGGTCTTTAATGCGTTCATCAGATTCTGACAGTTTGTCTTTCTTAAAAGTAAATCCACCAAATGTTACTTGATACATAAGATAACCATCTTCGCCGTGATTAACACCATAATAGTCGCCCAGTTCAGTTATACTAAAGTTATGATCTCCTCGGTATCCATAAATATAAGAATATATAGAAGAATTGGTTAGTTTTGCGTGCATCCTTGCAGATTTTTCAAGATCTAGCATAAAGTACCTGTCTCCGCCAAGTTGTATGAATTTTTGAACGTTACTTTTCCCTATTTCTTCTTCTCCAAAATAAAACTTTCTAATTTTTTGCGCAAGTTTCGGTTTGTCAACGTCATCAACAGTGTGAATGTAATCTAGCAGATAGGGTAACATCGTGTTCCATTGCTCATTAACGAGATTTAATTTGTTACCCAGTAGCATAAGACACAACATTCCTTCTTCAGTAGTTGCTGAGGTAATCCAAGGAACATCGGTAACCTCTCCACGACTTAACAGCTTGTACGGATAATCTGTCAGGAAAGCACCTTTAGATTTCTTTTCGACAACTGGAGCGAAAGGTGCAGTAGGTAGTTGACGATATGGAGAAAGATTGTATGAATTTTGAATAACTTGTTTTGCTGATCGTTGTTTGAGACACTTTATGAATTCCTTTGAGGAGGGATTATCGCAACCAATAGATGCAGATAATTTTCTTGCTTTTTCTAATGGAGCTTCCTCAATAACCCATGGAGCTAACGCAACTCCACTCTGTGAAATTCCACGATGAAATAACCCTTTTGAAAGTGGAGAAAAGTAGTGAAGATGAACAGCCGCACCTCCTGCAGATACACCTATAATTGTAACTGATTTAGGATTGCCTCCAAATCGATCTATGTGCTTCTGGACCCATTTCAAAGCTAAAACTTGATCTTTCATTCCATTATTCCCCGGAACAACATCATCTTCAGTACTTAGGAAACCCAAAACGCCTAGTCGATAATTCAAAGTGGCGTAAACAATATTTCTGTCCATCAAATATTCAGGACCACCCAATTCTGGAGTTCCAAGCATAAAACCACCTCCATGGATAAATACCACTACATCTAAATTTTCATTTGGTACAGGTTGTTCTTTCGGCACGTATACATTGAGATATAAACAATCTTCGCTACCAAAAGCATCTAAAGTATAAAAATTTAGTTGCATACATTCATGTGTTAGTGTTGCATCCCATATTCCAGACCAGGGTTCAACACCAAGAGGTTCTTCGAATCGTAAATCATCTATGGGTGGTTTTGCATAAGGAATTCCTTCAAATGCTGAAAAGATACGACCACCGTAGGAGCGTTTGTGATGCCCTTTGATTTTACCTAGGGAAGTTTCTATCAACGGACGTTCTTGTCCTAGGGAGTAATCTGAAATCGAAATAAGAAATAATTTTATTTAATTATTTTTATATGAAATTGCTTATCAATAAAGATTATAAGAAACAAAAATGTGCAAAGCTTTTCCCTTGGACTTTCCTATACTTTAAAAATTGTTACTTATCATATTTTTCAAATCTTTTATATTTTACATTTACATTTCACGCCTCCTACCATAATAACAGTGCGTATGGCATAAGCTGCGTAGCTGCATGGTAGTCATATTATAACATATATAACATATACAGTAGACTGTGAAGATACTAAAATATTAAATAGTGCAAATACTGATATTACAAAAAGCTTTATACAAAAATAGTAGCTTATGTAGCAGTACCCTGTAATGTTTGGTTTGGTGTTGGAAGTAAAACACTAGTTTGCAGGAGGAATTTTAATGAGTTTTCACTTTTACAGATATTTTTGATGAATGAATATAGTTACATAAATAGCAACCAAGTCGCTAAATTACAAAATACCAAGGCTGCTACAGTACAATTTTGTACTTCGCGCCAAGAGCAACCGGTCGGAATGTGGTGCCGCCTAGGGTGCCAAACGTATAACATGAGTTAAGAAATAATATGGCGTTATTAATACGAAGTAGAGTTTTTCTTTTTGTATCTTGACATTGTTATTTTATTTATGTTTTCTTAAGCAAACTGCCCTCAAGGCCTCACATAAAGTTTTTGAGAATTTTTCATTTGTTTCAGTTGTTATAAACAGAGACAGTACTGAAACAGAGCAGGCACCGTTTTGTTTTAACTACTAGATTGTGCTTGGCTATACCGACAAAACGTCTGTGTGATTCAGTTCATCATGATTCAGGCCAACGCCGTTAAAACTCCGTGGCCTGGGAAATATCGTTCACAGGCTTCAAAAAGATATGTAAAATTAACTGGTTTTGCTGACTAGCTTAATGTGCTAGCTAAGACTTTACCGGGAATCTCGCATAGGAAGAATACCAGAACCCAAATAACAAAAGCCAAAAATTGGGAAGGGGGGCAAATTAAAAATTGCTGCACCTAAAAAATTTCGTGTAGAATCTTATTTTACTATCACTCATGAGAAATTTAGCTGAAATAAAGTTTTTGTCGTTTTCCTATTTATGAAATAAAGTGGAATCAGTTTTTTGTTTTCAGAAATTTATAGAAAGTGTCACAGAGAAATTATCGAAATGGTACAGCAACTAAATTGTAGCTCATTAAGCCAACAAACTTAAATCAACGTGTAGTCGGGTTTTCTAGATTTTTTCTTCGAAAAATTCTTGCCCATAGTAATATTATGTGCCCATATATGTATCAAAATAACTAAATTTTATGGCGTTCTGAAAATCGTAGCGGCTGCCAACTGAAAAGCACTCATTTTAAGATCGTAGTACTTTATCACTATATCTAGAATTAAATAAAGAATCTAAAAATGCTATAATAGGGCAGAATCACCAGTTATTTTGCCCATCATACCAGTTATGGCCATTTTAAGCTACATTTAATAATTTTAAAACTTGCCACCTAATAATTGTGGTATCTAATATTAGTTCTAAAAATTCTCAGTAGATGTCGCAATCGTACTTTGTGTAATTCGTGTTCAAATGTGATCGCTCCAAAAAGTGGTGTTTTCTTAAGAAATTTGTTATGACACTAAGGTTAGTAGTTTAAGCTCTAATATCTATTAATTTTCATTTATAGTAATATTGTTTTGAATAAATTTAATTTAATACATATGTTTAATAAAGGATTAATTACCGTATTTTTAACTTTTTTTTAACACATGGTCAAAACTAGCACATGAAGTCGGCAGGTGAGGTAGGTTAATGGCTAAAAATGGTGAAAGGCATCAACTTTATTTTAACAATTTCTTTTATTAATGTTACATAATTGTATCCTCTTCTAAATTATGTATAACTACTTTTAAGATATGCGAAAACAGTGTAGACGTATTGCCGTGAAGGTAAAACTAACAAATATGCTTATATTCTGAAGCCCTATACGAATTGTTTCAATTTTTAATTATGCGGCAGTTAATTACCAACAAGTTTTATTTGGTATTCGCAATAGTTTAGGACACTCACTCTGTATATGTGTAGGTATATATAAAATATACAGGGTGGTCCAAATGCAGAATAATTTAAAAAGTTAAACCCGACATGTCCATGGACGTTGTATGTGGTGTGTATGTTGGGTTACATGTCTTTTCGGAGTGAGGCATGTTAGACTGGTGAATACCGTTGAGTATGCTGAGCCCGGGAAAGGGGGTGGTACAGGAATCGTGGAGTTGTGCTCAAGCACAGCCCCGTGATTCTTAAAAAAACAATCAAAAATAACAAAAAGAACAAAATGCGACTGTTCTACGCTGTACACGTTTCATACCATTGAAAAAAGAAACACATCTATCGAATAAGTGCAAAAAATTTGAAGGTATCGCGTCACAGCATTTACACCATTGGTTATAAGATTTTTTGTCAAGTATATGGTAAGGTAGGTCAAACAATACAAACAAATTTTTATTAAATTTTTTCTTCTTTATCATCTTGATCCGTTTCAGAATTAAATAGGGGCGTAATAAACGCTGGATATAAAAATAAATATAATATAACATTTTTAAATAAGTTTTGAAATGTTTAGCCTACCAATAAATTAAATTTCTATAGCATCTCACAATGAAATAAACACATCACTTTTTGCTTAAAAATAATTGAATAGAGAATATTCAATGAAAATCTTTCAAAATAGCAATAAAAAGCAAATAATTTGCAGCAAAATAAAAATCGAAACTTATGCTAATGCCACAGTAAAATACTTACCAAAAAGTAGCAATAAAGTAAAAATTATGTAGGGTTGTAGCATTTTTATCACAATTTAATTTTAAATTTAATTATTGGGTAACATCAATACTATAAATTTTACTGGTGTTGCAGCTATGTCACTACTGAGTTGTAAGAGAGCTGAGTAGATAATGGAGCTATTTCATACAATTATCTTTAATTGCATGGAACATGGTGTTATGTCATAGTGATTCAGCAAAATCTTTTTTATCTATCATGTTTTGTACAAGGTGATAACGGCTGATAAGTACCTATTTACCAAGTTCCTACTTTTAAATTTTGGTTTTTGTTTTTAATCTGGTAACACAGTCTTCATTTTTGAACTAAGTACTTGCAATTAGAAATTTTGTATTATTATCTATAAAAAGATTAGAAATTTCAACTCAATACATGTATTTATAGCAGCTAAAGTGTTTTATAATTTCCCTTGCTACTTTCATTTAACCCGTCTGTAAAATAATAAACGTTGTATAAAGTATAATAAGCAACTCAAATAATAAAGGAAAAGTAATAAATATGTCCCGAAATCAGTTACGAGTTTACTGATTGAAATTTTAATTCATATAATTTGTAATTAGTCTCGTTAAAATAACTTCTAATAAAAACATGCAAAAAAAAGTTTATGTTCTGTGGTAATAGGGTTGGCCTCGTAAGCTCACTTGTTTGCTAAGAACAAATGCCATAAAATTATACAAAAATAAATATACGAAAAAATGACCGCCACAAATTTGCAAAACGGCGATAAACAGGAGATTAGAGTGTGGTGTGATGGATGGTAAGTGCATAACCTTAAATACTCTTCCTTTTATAACAAAAATTATGTTTTAGCTACGACATGGTACATTTTGGTCATGCCAATTCCTTACGGCAAGCAAAAGCCCTTGGAGGCAAGCTAATCGTTGGTGTTCATACAGACGAGGAAATATCGAAACATAAAGGGCCCCCCGTATTCACCCAGGAAGAACGCTATAAAATGGTTCGAGGCATCAAATGGGTTGATGAGGTCGTCGAAGGAGCTCCCTATGTGACCACGTTGGAAACCTTAGACAAGTACGAATGTGATTTTTGCTGTCACGGAGATGATATTACCATGACTGCTGATGGTGTCGATACCTATCACCTGGTAAAAGCTGCAGGACGATATAAGTAAGTGAAAATTTTAAACATGTTCCAGGAAGTTAATGGGAGGATTGTTTTGATATTGATTAATTTTTTAGCCACTTTTTTTATAAGTCACATGATGAGATTTGTTCAATTTTTAATTAGGTCTTGCCCCCATTGTTAGTATAACAAATCGGATAATAAATTAGTTTGCTTTTTAAATAATTTCTGAGCCTTTGAAAGAAATTAATGTTATTGAATTTGTAGAACTTTTCCCTGTTTGTTATTTGCCCTATCATGGCATTTAGTGGTATTACCGCAAATTAAGTTAATAACATGAAATGCATCACCTTTTAGACTGTTTTTAATCATAGATCTGTTAAGCCTAACTAATAAAATTCAAAGCAATTCAGAATTGTTTGTGGCATCTAACTATTATTTCAACACAGATACTAAATATTCATAAACTATTGGTGACTGTAAATGTGTATTTTAACTTTATTGTTAAATTTTAACGAGCATTCAATTTTTAATTGGTGTTAAAAATAATTTGTTATGCTGTAGGTAGTAGATATCTGCTAAATGTATTTTAATGAATGTCTGAAATGTATTTGTTGTAAACGGAGGTTAAATTATGCTTTTAAATTTTAACTGTGCGATAAAAGCAACAATGGGAAGCTTAATTTATTTCACTTTACAGGAAGACATTCAAATATTTTCCTTATTGTTAATCCAAATCCTTTCTTTTTACCATCTTCTCCAGCAGTAGCTTTTTATGGTGGAAAACTGTTCAGTGTAAACGACATGCTTAAAATGAGCCAAAATAAATGCCAAAAAAACAAGAAATCATATTACCAACCAAACTAGACACCAAAATTTTGTTTTTTTTGATGTCGAAAAATCACACCAGCTATATGAATCTAACAAAAAAAATTAGAAAGAATGTTTGGAGGTTATGTCCAAATATTAAATTTCATGAAAAATTCAGAATTTTGAAAATGTGATTTTTTTTGATAATCTAAAAATCGTAACAGGGATCAAAATCTGAAAAAAATTATTGTTAAACTTGTTTAGAATCATAAGTTATGTCCAAATTTCATGAAAAATCAGCATTTGAATAATTTTAATATTTTTTTGAAAATCAAAATCTGGAAAACTATTAAGTATTTTTTATGATAAATTCTGTCTAAGAATCTATAAACAACTGTAGGCTTACAGTTAATAACAAGCGAGATATTTTGATTTCAAGTAACGTATGTAACCAATGGTAATGATTTAAATACTTGCAATTGATCATAGGATCATAGGAAGCTGCAACATCTATCACATTAAAGTTTGTGGATACACTAAAGCACTTTTCTTTTAATTTATCAATCAATGCGCTTTTAGCTGTCAACCTAGGTCACCTGACCTAACTTCTATGGATTTTTTGTTTGGAGATTCTTACAATATAACAAACAAATCGTGTCTAACTACCATGAATTGCACGTTTGTTTATTGATTTTATCATTTTATTATTATAACAGCCTCCCAAATTCACTTATAGTTATTTATAATGATTAACATTGGTTACATGCATTGCTTTAAATTAAAATATATCACGTACTATTAGCTTTAGGTAGGTATACAGTTGTATTATAGTTTTTTTAAACAGAATTTATCTTACAATCGAATTAGCCTGAAAAAGCCAAGTGTTTTTTTTTAAATAAAGATGTAGTCGCACCGCATAAACCGTAAGTCGGCCATTTTATATTGTATGCCCAAAATACTCGTCAGCATAAACTGCACATCATTTGTTTATACATTTGTTTTCTATCCTAATAGTAAATGAGCAAATCAACTGGCTTTGAATTTATAAACAACTTGTGTGAGTGTCGTTGCAGTATACCTAATTAATAGTTATAGATGTTCAGATGTTAATGAAGTCGGTGTATATCCCTGTGCTGAGCTGCTGGACCACCAAATTTGGATTATCAAGCAGTTGGATGGCCGAGGTTCGAGCAGCAAGATTATGGAGGAGCTGGATGCAAGATCCGCGCTAATGGACTGGACAATTGAGGCTGCACCAGCTTAGGACTGGAATTTGGAGATCGACAACGCCGACATTATCACAGGTAGGTTTTATTTTATTATATTTAATTAAATTTATTTATTTACAACAGCGACATGACATGGTAAAATATACAATAGTACATGTGTCTAGCAAGTCAATAATCGTGACATAAAAATAATTAAGTTAATTAAAGGTGTTAACATATAACCAATACATACAAGGTGTTTTTGAAATTTATATTCAAAATTTAAGAGCATGTAGAACTAGTCAAATGATGACTGAAACCGTAATAAAGCTTCCCAAGGGAGCTACAGTCCCTTAAAAGTGGACCCCTAAAAATGGTTTTTAAAAATTGTCTCCGAAACCGTTTACGATAAATTGATAAAACTTTGTACAGCTAATAAAGCTTTTTATACTTAACAAGACCAAACAACTTACATTTAAAAATTGTATTCAGGGGTGTGTCAAACGGGGGGGGGAGGCTGAGGGTTAATATGCCTCCCTTTTTTGTACGTATTTTTTGTTAACTTTCAATATAAAATTGTGGTATTCCAAAGCATTTTAAGAATAAATCCTGTTCGACTTTGATAGAACGCACCGTTTTCAAGTAAAATCGATTTGACAACTACTACTAGTGACCAATAATTTTTAAAATCGGCAGTAAAATAAAAACTTTGTAGTGTGTCATGAAAACAATTGCAAATGAGTAATTGCTAGAAACGTCAAAGTTTTCAAGTAAATTGTAGTAAGTGAGTAAAATGAGAGACTTGAACAACAACTTTATTATCAGATAGTAAAACACAAAAACAAAAGAAATTGCCTATTCAAGTTTTTTTCTATCACAGCGAACGCAGCGAGCGTTTCAAAGGCACTTCTGGTAAATTCCTACAGCCTAAAGTATTAAATCATCTTGCATGATCGAGAATTTTCCACTCTACAGAAAAGCTACAACAAAATTTTTCGATATCTGTGTTAGTTTTGAATAGGCAGATGATTAAAGCTCACAAATTAAAATCTTTTTATTACTGATATTAATTAATTAACAAACTGCTCTGTTATAGTTTTTACTACAAACGTTATTCATGCAGTACAGAAGCTGGTAAACAAGAATTTGAATTTATTTTTTACACTCGATTTTATTTCTATACTATAATGGAAATGCAGAGATGTGGCTTCCACAGCCACAACCAACTACACTGGACTAATATTTTTACAACAACAATAAACACACTAAAAAATAACCTTTGCGTTCATCTTCTAATATTACAGACGTTAAATGTTAGGATTTATGACATTTCCCAAGTCACTCAAGTAACATTTCAATTTTATTGCAGGAACAACAAAGGGCTGGGAAATATAAAATGGGTGTAGTAGTAGTAGTGTTTTACTAGTAGGTAGCTAAGCTTTTGCAGTAGGTCAAATATTGGTAGTAATACCGGATGATCGTAAAAAAATGATTCAGAGCAAGCCATGATCGAAGTGTTAAAGTTGGCAATACTTAATATAAGCCAATTGTCAAATGTTGACAGCTGTAAAAATTTTTGGTTAGATACATTTTGTTAAATGTATCTAACCAAAATCTTATTCAGGTGTCAACATTTGACAATTGGCTTATATTAAGTATTGTAAACTTTAACACTTCGGTCATGGCTTGCTCTGAATCATTTTTTTACGATCACCTGGTATAATATGCACTTTTAATGGCGTTATCATAATAGGGTAATATTTGCTATTCTATGTATTTTCGATAAGGAGGTAGTTAATTATTGTTTCGATGTTGATTGCCAGAGACGTTTTATAAAAACAGACTAGTTGTCATTTCAGTATACTTTGTGGGTTGCTATTGCTATCAAGTATAACGGAGCACATTCTAAGTAAGTTAATAATTTAAGTAGGAAAGAAATTTCATACATGTAATTTAATTTTTAGCCTACAGGTAAATTACAATAACATTTTCAACAAGCATAATTAGGAGGTGTACACACTAAATAGAATCTGCGTATTTAATAGCGCGCATTGAATACTCAGGTTTCTTTGGTAAGTATGCCTTCCTTTTGTGCGAACTTTAAAAAATTCATTTAATTCTCAAAACTTATTTCACAATTTTCACACCCAAACGAACTATACAATTAAGATTTTGATAGTTGCTGTCGCTAGTTTGATTTAATGAATAGATAGTATTTTTGCTGCAAATAAAGGCCTAAACTATTTTGTTTGACTACAGTGAAGAAGGTATTAATTTAATTTATAAATATTTTTTACCAGGATAAGGAGTGAGAACGTTTTAATTTATATATGACATAAAGTGGGACTATTTTGAGTAGTTCAGATGTGTTTTGTTAAACTGTCTACAGTATTAGCTGCCTGTGATAAGTACGGGTTTAAGAACGTTTGGACTAACGAAGGCGTAATATTTTTATTAAATCTGGCAATATGATTCGCAAAATTGTGACACCAAAGGAACTAGATAACATTAATGATGACGTGCAGTGAACCCACCTGTTCAATGTACATACTTGTCCATTGAATTATTATATTTTGTTTGTACGTAGTGTTTAGGTTTAGGTTAAACTTGCTTATCTGCATATGCCACGAAAATGCTTGAAGGTTGCACATGTTAACGTTTGTTCTTTGTTGCCAAAAATAAACGAAATTAGGGAACTTCTTTTAACCAAACAATACGATGTTTTTGCGATTTCAGAAACTTGGTTAACTTTTAATGTAAAATCGGATGATCTCTTCATACAAAATTATAAATTATTTCGTAAAGATAGGAGTAATACTAGAGGTGGAGGTGTTGCACTTTTTGTAAGAAACTCGATAAACGTTAGATTAATTGAAACTAATGATAACATTGAGCAGCTGTGGATAACTGCTTCAGCTAATTCAAAAAAGTTTGTATTTGGTGTTGTATATAAGCCTCCGCGGTTCAATTACAAAACTTTTGTGGATGAACTCGAAGAGTCGTTTATGTTGTGCACGCCGGTATCTGGTGACATCTTTTGTATGGGTGATTGTAATATAAATTTTCTTGCACCTGATAACCCTGCAACGGAGTATTTTAATAATATGTTAGATTCATTTAATCTGAAACAGATTATAAATGAACCTACTAGATTAAATTCCTTATTGGATATTATAATTGTATCTAATATATCGCTTGTTAAGGGATCCGGTGTAGCAAATTCTGATTTATCTGATCATGATCTTGCGTATTGCGATGTTTCTGGCGATTTAACTGATTTTACACCTGAGAGTTGCACTTATAGGGATTATAAACACTTTAATCTTGTTGATTTCGATAGGGATTTGAATCTACTCTCCTTGCATCGTTTATACTATATGGATGACATTAATGATAAAGTAGAATTTTTTAATGCTCAACTAATAAGTTTATTTAATAAACATGCCCCATGGCGAACTGTTAAACTTATTAAGAAACCTGCACCGTGGATTACTGACAATGTTAAATTGTTGATGAAATTGCGCGATAAGGCAAAAAATAAATTTAAAAGATGTCAAACTGTGGGTGCCTGGGAGTATTACAAGTCGTTACGGAATTTTACCAATTTGGCTATTAAAAACGAAAAAAAAGGCTTATTTCCAATTTAAATGTGCAAATGGTAACAGTAAAGTAATGTGGAAAGAATTAAAGAAATTACATATTGGACATCGCGAAACAAAAAAATGTACTGAAAATGTAAATCAAGACAATATCGAAGAATTGAATAATTATTTTGTAAACAATATACCGCAAATAAATGTTGATTATAATGTTTTGAACTTTTATACGAATAACATATTAACAAATAATCAATTTAAGTTTACACCTATTACTCTAAATGTTGTCTCAAATATAGTCATGACGCTAAAAAGCAATGCTATTGGTTCTGATGGCATTAATGCTTATATGTTAAAGTTGTGTTGCCCTTACATTCTTGAATTTATTACACATATTGTTAATATTTGCATTACTGAAAATCAATTTCCGGACTGTTGGAAGGCTGCTTTTGTAATACCGGTCCCTAAGATAGCGCAGCCTGTGGATCATAAGGATTATAGTCCAATAAGTATCCTGCCAGCATTGTCAAAAGTTGTTGAAAAAATTATTAACAATCAATTGCGTGATTATCTGCAAAACTGTCGTATACTGCCTGAATCACAATCTGGGTTTCGTTCATTTCATAGTTGTACAACTGCGTTATTGCATATAACAGACGATATACTTAAAGCTCAGGATAATGGCAGTTGTACTATTTTGGTACTTTTGGACTACAGTAAAGCCTTTGACACAATTAACCACGATTTGTTGTTTGCGATTTTGCACTATATTGGCCTGTATCCTTCGGCAATCAATTTAATAAAAAGTTATTGCAATAGCAGGAAACAATGTGTTAAAGTTAACAGCATTGTCTCTGATCTTATAAATATTGAGAGGGGAGTACCACAGGGATCTATTCTTGGGCCGTTATTATTCACTGTGTACACTAGCAGTTTCCATAGCAGAGTGACCACTTGTAGTATTCACATGTACGCGGATGATACCCAGGTATATCATGCATTTAAACTGGATGACATTGATCGTGCAATCCGTGATGTAAATGGTGATTTGGGTGTCATTTCTCGCCTTTCCCTGCAGCATGCACTTCTTTTAAATCCTGCAAAATCGTGTGCCCTACTTTTTGGTAAAACAAATGAAAACCTTGCTGTACCATCCGTAAAAATAGATAATACTGTAGTACCACTAGTAAATAGTGCTAAAAATCTAGGCTTAATTATCGACAAAACTTTCAGATATAAAGAGCACGTTTGCAAATGTATTCAAAAAGCATATTATAATCTAAAACTATTGTATCCTCACAGGGCATATTTAAATCAAAGTGTCAAAACCATGCTTTGTGACTCACTGGTGTTATCTCAGTTTACTTATTGTGCTCCAGTATATGGGCCATGCCTAGATTATGAGACATCGCAGCGCATCCAACGTGTACAAAATTCCTGCTTGCGTTTTATTTATGGTATTCGCAAATTTGATCATATTTCTCATAAACTGTATGATACGAAATGGTTAAATATGAAAAACAGAATATATTTTCAAAGTGCATCTCTGTTTCACAATATAATTTCTGAAAAGCAGCCACCTTATCTTTATAACAAGATTGTTTTCAGGACTGACGTGCATAACTTGAATTTAAGGCATAGGGGTTTAATTACAATACCGCAATATCATACGTCTCTTTTTCAAAGAACCTATTCTTACAACATTGCTAAGATCTACAACAATATTCCCCAGTCCATTAAAAATTTATCCCACAATCAATTTAAAAAGAAGTTATCTCTAATGTTACTTGGTACTCAGCGTTGACAGTGTTATAGCGTTCGAGCATCTTCCTGGTTTATTTTCCTTTTTGTTTCTTGCATAGGCATATTTATGTTAATGTTAATTTCTAGTTGTATTTACAAGGGTGGAGTGGAAGAACAGCCTTGCTGAACTCCATTCCCTTGAGATTCTTTTTGAATAAAAATTATTATTATTAAATACATTTTACTTTCATGAGAGGTTGTGAACTTATTTGTTAAATTATGACCGAAGAGGGAACAATTTATGTTTATCTATATTTAAATTTGACTAAAGGAGTTAGATATTTCGATAAAGGTGCAAAACAAAGGGGGTGGGAATATATGAGCATCTGACACGTATCCGATGAACTGCTGAACATGGAAAAGTGCTGTTACAAACCTTCGGTATGGATTTATAGAACACAGTTAAAAGAAAATGGTATGTTCAATGTTATAAATAAATTTAAGATTTCATTTTTCTTTGTTATAATTTCATACCTCTGTTTTCATGTGTTTATCTATCACTTCTTTTTTTTCTTTTTAATCATATTACAATGTTTTGAATAATTATTATTAAACGTAATCATTGCTTTTCTGAATAGATATTGCACGATGACAACTCCCTGAATCTGCCATAAAGCCTTAAAGAAATTTAATATGCTTTTGTTTTTTAGATTTAAATAGATACTACTAATTTTTTTCACAATAGTTTGATGTTATTTGTCGTTTCAATTTTCTTATGCTTGAAATGTTCTTTTTATTACTATGGTAGGTAGTTAGTTACCTATAGTTCTTATTTCTGTAAAATTTATATTACCATTATATAGATCAGATAAATGTTAAAGCCGTTTCTTTACATTACTTTAAATAAACTTGTCATTTCTGTTTAAATGTATTTTTATTTCTGTGAAATATGACTGGGTGCCCCAGCTAGAACTCCCCAACCTTAAAACTTCTCTATGTGAAAAAATACGGTTTTATAGGTTATTGCAAAATATTTTCAGCGTTCAACGCTTGATCCAAATCACTAATAAAGTATTTAATTTGATAACATTAAAAAAAACAGCCATTGCCAAATTAGGAAATCGATGTTAGATTTCAGCGAATAATATTTATTCGCTGAAATCGTTCGTAATTAGAAAACACTAAAAACTTTTTACTAACTAAATATTTTTTCGTAATATGTTGAAATATCCGTGGTAGCTGCGCGATAGCTTTTTTGCAAATAGAAGCGTATATTTTCACTTTCCCATACTTCTACTGAAATAAGGAAAGTTATGATTTCATGCGAATTTCGTGTTTCAGATTTTAAAGAAAATACGCGTTTTAAGGTCGAAGGCACCCAAAGAAGTGGTTTTTAAAAAATGTTTACCTGTGGGTGGGTGCGTTCGTTTCCTTATATCTTCGGAACCCCTAGCCTGATTTGTATAAGATTTGGGGTGTCAAAGTTTTTAATTGCAGGTAGTTCTTTGCAAGGTCGTTAATCGGAACCGGAACCGGAAATTAAACCTGTTTTTTGGCTTAGATTATTTTCTAAACATTGTTTTAATTTTAAATACATAGCGTTGTAGTGCATCTAAAGACAAGTCGAACGCTTTTTTCTAAATGTTGTATCTTCAAAATGAAGGCCGATACGAATTTTGAAAATTTTAACTTTAATGTCCGATTAGTCAAAAACAAAATAACCAATCAATACAAATTATCATATTATTTGATAGCCCTTAATAAGTATAATCAAGTGATGTAAAAATATTTTTGATAAAATGAAAATTGTAAATATACTAACGGTTCAAAAGTTTGGATATTTTCAATAAAACATTCCTTAAAAACTACACACACCATTTTTTTCGTTCATATCAATACTTTTTTACAGTTTCTTTTTTGATGTTGCAATATTCTCATTTTCCTTAATAGGTAAAGAGTGCCAAAATTCTGTAGGTGCTATTTCCTTTTTATAAACCATTTTTATGTCATCATTATGAATAAATAAATACCGAAAATCACCAGAATCAGTAACAGCTTTCCATTCAGTTCCTTTCACCTCCGGCTTTCCGGTTTTAGCAAACGATGTGACCATGTCCAAAAGCATTTCTTTAATTTCTTCATCCGATTCTGACAACTTATCCTGTTTCAAAACGAATTCGCCGATTGAGACCTGGTACAAAAGATTACCATCTTCTCCATGATTAACACCATAAGATTTGTCTAATCCAAATAGACTAATAAAGTTGTGATCTCCTCTATATCCGTATATATAGGAATAGACGGGCGACCTCTTTAGTTTTGCATGCATTCTTGCAGATTTTTCAATATCTAAATTAAAATATCTATCACCGAAAAGTTTTATGAGTTTTTGAACATTGTCGTGTGTTATTCCTTCATCACCAAAGTAAAACTGTTTAATTTTCTGTGCAACTTGGGGCTTATCTGATTCATCAACGGTGTAATTATAATCCAAAAAATAGGGAAATGCAGTTTTCCGGTGTTTATTAAAGTCATCTAATTGGTTTTTAAGCACAAGATAGGCCAGAATTCCTTCTTCAGTTGTTGCTGAGGTAATCCAAGGAACATCAGTAACATTTCCATGCTCTAACAATTTATAAGGGTAATCAGACAAGAATGCACCTTCAGATTTCCTTTCAACAACTGGAGCAAAGTTTGAAATAGGAAATCCAGAGAGTGGAGATAGATTGGTTGAATTTCGTATAACTTGAATAGCTGGTCTTTGTTTCAGACACTTAACCATTTCTTTGGTTGATGGGTTATTGCATCCAATAAATCCAGCAATTTTTTTAGCCATTTGTAATGGAGCATCTTGAATAGCTGGTGGAGTTAGTGCAACGCCACTCTGTGAAATACCTCGGTGAAATAAACCTCTCGTAAGTGGAGAAAAGTAATGAAGGTGAACAGCCACACCACCTGCAGATAAACCTATAATTGTAACCGATTTAGGATTACCTCCAAAATCCTCTATGTGATTCTGAATCCATTTCAGGGCCAAAACTTGATCTTTCATTCCCATATTTCCTGAAACAACATCATCTTCGGTACTTAGAAAACCCAAAACGCCTAGTCGATAATTCAAAGTGGCGTAAACAATATTTCTATCCATCAAATATTCAGGACCACCCAAGTTTGGACTTCCGGCCATAAAAGCACCCCCGTGAATGTATACAACGACATCTATACTTTCTTTCGGTACAGGTTGTTCTGTTGGTACATACACGTTGAGGTATAAACAATCTTCGCTTCCCTGTGCACCAGAAGAGTGATCAAAGGATATGTGGGCTTGCATACATTCATGTACTATAGTTGCATCCCATATTCCTAACCATGGTTCTATACCGAGAGGTTCTTCAAATCGTAGGTCCCCTATAGGAGGCTTTCCATATGGAATTCCCTCAAATGCAAAAAAAGTACGACCACCATAGGAACGTTTATAATGTCCTCTGATTTTTCCTAGGGAAGTCTCGACTAAGGGTAAATCTTGTCCCAATGAGTGATCTATAAATTTTAATAATGCTTCATTTGGTGCTAATATCGTGTTAAAGATTTAATTTATATTTAAAAATGAATGCGACACAGGGGCTGTAACCTGCGCCTGTGAGTCAGAGTTTTACAACTCAACATCACACTAAACCACTATTATTATACATATATAATAGGTAGGCGCTGGGAGACCATTTTTGATTTCGTACTCGTGATTTTTGGCGAAACTTTGGTTACCGATTGTTTTAAAAAAGATCGGTTAATGTGTTAGTATTGTACAATGCATTCTTTTGCTGTCTCGTGTTCTTCGACAAAGGTACATAAAAGAGATAAACAAACGCTCGGAGCGCACACAACGCGTCGAACGCGGCTGTAATAAACATCAGAGCTTTTTTGTCAGTTGGAAAACTAAGAAGTTTGCCGTTGGGGAAAGGAACGTGAAGTTGCGCGAGACTCGGAGTCACTGCGTCGGTTTGCCGATTGGGTTCCGGCTCCGGTTATTATCAGTTTGAAGTCTCCGCGATCAATAACTAAATTTTCGAAAGTTTGTTTGGCCGAAAGTAGTCTTGACTTCTTCTATACGGCTGTCCTTTTGTGCGTGAAATGGTGCCGGTCCCGCCCACCTAACTTAATTTCGCGCCCTCTATCGTGCCGCATGGAAAAGGTGATAACTAAAATTCGTACACGCCCGGTCGAGCACTACTGATTCTCTCACTCGAATTTTTGATGTAACCCAAAACCAATTACCCCCCCCCCCCGGATGGTTTTGACATCGTGTGGTGCAAAATACATTTCAAATTTTTTACAATTTTACGGCCCTACTCCAAGCTAGCTATTGTCTATTTTTGTGTTTTGTTCAAATACGAATGTGCATTTGATATACACATGCGACTCACGAGTCGACAATATAGCGCCAAGGACTGGGTGGTGCCCTAGGCTTCTAACTGGAAAAAAATTTATGGTGGTTGAGTTCAAAAAGGAGGTTCCGTGGAGCCCAACTTGGAGTCACGAGGTACTTTTATTCAAAGTTGATTTGAATGAAAATCGGTGCGTAACTGTGAAAACGGGGGTTTTGAAATTTTGACAAAACGTCACCCGAAGAAGAACCGTTTTATTGTAATAGTGGCTTTTTACCACCCAACGTCACCATAAAGAACAAAATTCTAAAATTTGGAGATGAAGTTCGAGAAATTCAAACAGGAGAGTATGATTTAAACGACATAATAAAAGTATTTCCTGATAAAATAAAAATTGAAGAAGAAGAAATACTTTATCGCATTAGTGTTACGAATGAAGATTCACAGAAAAATTTAAATTTTTCTATTGATAATTGAATAAGACAAATGTTAAATTTTTGGACGCACTTCTGTTTTTTAAAACCTAATGTTTTGGGTTCCTTGGACCCTAAAACGTGTATTTCCGTTAAAATTTGAAATTTCAAGATTTGCATGAAATCATAACTTTCCATACTTCATTAAAAGTATGGGAAAGTAAAAAGTACCTACTCTAAACTATATAAAGTTGTTTAAAATGAGATAAATTAAAAAATTGAATAAGAGAAACATTTTCAGCTCATAAATATGATAATATTGCTAATGCTAATTATTTAACTATAAAAAAAGTATTCCTGCGAGCTGTAGTTCTATTTATAAACATGTCAGCCACGGTGTCAAGATTTATCTCGTCAGCCAGTTGCCTATTTACGATTACGCGTGGTCGTTCAATCTTCTTTGGGTCATATTATTTCTGAGCTCTGCTGTACATGTTGAAACAGGAATGGTCCAAACAATTTTAACCAATATTACAATTTACTTTCGGCTTAGACCGCGTCGTCATTTAGGAACTACACCCAGCATACTCAGGTAAGGACCGACCTGTAGCTTGTCTGCCTTTACAAGCATTTGCTCTAGAAGTTTGAGCAATATTTGTTCGTAGGTCCTGCCTGCCTAAACAGGGCCATGTGCTTAGATTATTTAAACTTTGGGGCGGACAAGGATTTGATCTTAATGTGTTTTGTTTGCCAGGACAATAATACTTATGCCCATTAGCTGTTTGTGGACTCATACAAACTAACGTTTCGCAAGACACTGCAGTTGCATCTTCAGAGTGAATAAAACACTGAATTCAAATCCGGGAAGCGGAGGTATTTAAACCTCTTTGGGCCAGTGGGGCAGAACGGCGGAGTTCTGGTTGGTTGTCACCATTGGGCAAAGACGGATCCGGTGGAGCGTGATCGAGAGATCGATGATGCTTAGGAGTCCTTAGAGGATAAACTACTGGAGTCCAAGCTTTACTGAGTCTAAAACCATCCTCCCTGTTTATGTCAATTTATTCTTCGTTTCATTTTTATTCTTAGTGCTACTCATAGTGCCCCTGTGGGCTGGGGGCATCCCCCGGCTGATGACGATGATATGTTAATGTTTGCATTCGATGAAGATGAATCTAATGAATCAACTTTTTTTCTGCTACACGAATTACAAATTTGTCCATTTTAACTAATCCAAAGATGCATGTGTTAGCAACAATCAAAGGACACTCGTCGCTCTTTTTCGTCCGAGTTCACTGTACGAATGCCGCTGCGGCGACGCACACACATGCATTTCACCCAACAAACACTTAATTGCAATACTTCTTAAACGCTACTATATGTCACAATACTTCGCAATGTTTGTCGCTGTTGCACTCTATCACTTTTAGAAGTATTTTTTCTATTTAATTTTTATTTAAAGATTATTATTTTATTTTTAGTTTAATTTATTTAATTTTTTTTAGATCTAGCTCAGGGGTGCGGAGCATTTAGCACAAAAAATGCTTTAAAACAAGGTATCAGAATGGGTATCTTTCTAATTGAAATTTTACAGCTGGGGTTGTTAGGGTTTAGAAGGTTGAGGGGGTTGAAAATAATCCGTACGGGTGTTTAATTGAAAATAATAATTGGTGTCCGAGATTTTCTTAAAAAAATAGGTAGTAAATGTTTAATGAATTTTATTCCAAACTTTAGGGACATGCTGTATAACTGATACTAATCAAGAGAGGTGTTTCATGAACCCTTAATGCTGGTTCCAGATAGTGATCTTTTTGTTTGCTATTTTGATCATCAAATTCATATTCATAGTCATTGTCTGAAACGTTTTTTGCAGAATGACTAAAGTTAGGTTATATACGTACTTAATATAATAAATAATATTAATACGTTTCGGATAATCCTTCAAATAATAAACAACACACAATGATGCATTACTCACAAATAGCCTAAAGCCTGAAAGTTTAGTAAATTTCTACTATTCTTGTGGTTAAGGTCAAAGTACTTATAATGAAGTCAATAATTTATTGTTTGTAAAACTTACATTATAATTATTATAACAGTACCTGCAAGTTTTACAAGATTAATAAACGAAAAACTGAACAAGAAGCAAAATTTCAGCATACCTTTAAGATCAACAAGGATTATTATTACATAGATAAAAAATTTCTAAAATACACACATTAAATTAAACTTTTGCATTTTATTTGCATTCTTAATAATAACTTATTTTAAACAAAGTTGTTTATAATAACATTACAACAAAGCTTTAGAGTTCATCTTTTAATGCTGCAATATTCTCATTTTCTTTAATAGGTAGCGATTGCCAAAATTTCGTAGGTGCTAATTCTTTTTTGGAAACCATTTTGATATCATCATTGTGGATAAACAAATATTGAAAATCTCCAGAATGTTTCACCGAGTCCCACTCAACACCATCCACCTCAGGTTTTCCATTTTTAGCAAACGATGCTACCATATCCACAAATAGGTCTTTAATGCGTTCATCAGATTCTGACAGCTTGTCTTTCTTAAAAGTAAATCCACCAAATGTTACTTGATACATAAGAAAACCATCTTCGCCGTGATTAACACCATAATAGTCGCCCAGTTCAGTTACACTAAAGTTATGATCTCCACGGTATCCATAAATATAAGAATATATAGGAGAATTGGTTAGTTTTGCATGCATCCTCGCAGATTTTTCAAGATCTAGCACAAAGTACCTGTCTCCGCCAAGTTGTATAAATTTTTGAACGTTACTTTTCCTTATTTCTTCTTCTCCAAAATAAAACTTTCTAATTGTTTGCGCAAGTTTCGGTTTGTCAACGTCATCAACAGTGTGATTGTAATCTAGCAGATAGGGTAACATCGTGCTCCATTGCTCATTAACGAGATCTAATTTGTAACCCAGTAGCATAAGACACAACATTCCTTCTTCAGTGGTTGCTGAGGTAATCCAAGGAACATCGGTAACCTCTCCACGACTTAATAGTTTGTGCGGATAATCTGTCAGGAAAGCACCTTTAGATTTCTTTTCGACAACTGGAGCAAAAGGTGCAATAGGTAGTTGACGATATGGAGAAAGATTGTAGGAATTTTGAATGACTTGTTTTGCTGATCGTTGTTTGAGACACTTTATGAATTCCTTTGAGGAGGGATTATCGCAACCAATAGATGCAGCTAATTTCCTTGCTTTTTCTAATGGAGCTTCCTCAATAACCCATGGAGCTAACGCAACTCCACTCTGTGAAATTCCACGATGAAATAACCCTTTTGAAAGTGGAGAAAAGTAGTGAAGATGAACAGCTGCACCTCCTGCAGATAAACCTATAATTGTAACCGATTTAGGATTACCTCCAAAATCCTCTATGTGATTCTGAATCCATTTCAGGGCCAAAACTTGATCTTTCATTCCCATATTTCCTGAGACAACATCATCGTCGGTACTTAGAAAACCCAAAACGCCTAGTCGATAATTCAATGTCACATAGACAATATTTCTGTCCATCAAATATTCAGGACCACCCAATTCTGGAGTTCCAAGCATAAAACCACCTCCATGGATAAATACCACTACATCTAAATTTTCATTTGGTACAGGTTGTTCTTTCGGCACGTATACATTGAGATATAAACAATCTTCGCTACCAAAAGCATCTAAAGTATAAAAATTTAGTTGCATACATTCATGTGTTAGTGTTGCATCCCATATTCCAGACCAGGGTTCAACACCAAGAGGTTCTTCGAATCGTAAATCATCTATGGGTGGTTTTGCATAAGGAATTCCTTCAAATGCTGAAAAGATACGACCACCGTAGGAGCGTTTGTGATGCCCTTTGATTTTACCTAGGGAAGTTTCTATCAAAAGGTGTTCTTGTCCTAGAGAGTAATCTGAAATCGAAATGAGAAATGGTTTTGTTAAATTAATTTTAGCTGAACCCGTGGGCTACGCCTTACGCATTGTTTTGTTACTTCTTAAAAAATAATAATAAACGTCGCAAGCCGCTTGGATTGCAGCCGTATTCTTCTTCAATTCGGCGCAAGGACATTTCGGCGCGAATACATTTGGGTTTAGACAAATTATTCAACATTATAATAATAATACTCTCTTTATTAGAGGACTATACACACGTAATACAAATAATAATAATAAGAGAGAAAAGCCTCTGTACAAATTATAAATTAAATAATTGTAATTTACAGTATACAGGGATTACACCACCCAAACTGATAAACAGTTGTATGTGAGTTTGTATGTTAATTAGTGAGATTGAGCGGCCGTTATTTGAAAAATGTATTAAGTCATTAATTATATTTTGTTAATAGTGGATGTTATTTCACTCTATATTGCAGTTTAGAAAAAACTCTGCATATTTTTTGATAATTTCTGTTATTTAAGTTTATATTATGTTTTGGCATGTATAACTACAATTTATTATGAATTTTAGAAATGTAGTATTTGAAGCATGTCTGTCCTACTGTTTTCTAGTTCTCATTGTAATAGCAATCGTGGTTATGAAAATTTACTGTTGACGAATATCTATATATTGCTATGATATTTAGAGGTGTTTGATTTGACTGGGGTATTGTGGTTGCTGGAAAGCAGTTTTTGGATTGTTTGTTGCAGTGCAATTTACATTTGGAGATTTATGAAGACTTGTAAGATTTTAATGTTCTGACTTATAAACTCAGGGTCGCGTGTTTTTGCTAGAATTCCTGTTATAAATTTTAATAATTGTTATTTTTCATATGGTTGTTTTTACTAAAAGAAAAGATAAACACAATAGATTGATACGAAGACTATTTATGTTATTTGTAATTATAATTTAAATTAGAATTGTTAAAAAGGTTTAGTTTATAAAAAGTTTTAGAGTTACTTGATTTGTGCGGTGATAAATGTCAGTTTTGGATGTCAGTGTCAAAGACAAACATATAAAAGGGTACTCTTGGACATGAGGTTTATGTGTTTGTTTTATAAAAATAAAGATCAAGGAAGGAAGACAAAAGATAAGAAAAAAAAAAGAAATTTGTTTAATTAGTTACGGCTCGTCGATAAAAAAGGACTTGGATAATTTTGGGACTCTTGAAAGAAGAGAGCAAAGAACGAGTCCTATTGTATGAAAATAATATTTTCTAATAAGATAAAGTCGATAACAGAACATACAGAAGTATTTAGAATAATACTAAAAATATTCAAAAGTGTGGTAGGTGAATTAAATACTTGGACGCTACACTGGAGGAACCTACGATATTTGAAGAAAATAATTAATAATAAAGTTTGTACTTGGATTTATGGAAATAAACAAATCAGAGAAGAAGAAATATTAAATACAACGTTTATCTAGTCAGAAACCACAACAGTGTTTGAGAAGAATTTAAGATAAGTGTTTATTTTAAGAAAAGTAAAATCTAAAATTTATTGATTCCCCATAAATACAGATTCAAATTGACTTTTAATAAAAAATATTTTTTTGTAACGTTGATATTTGTTGTGTATCTTTTTGAGTTTTATTTAGTAATATCATATATTCCAAAGTTAAATAACGACCCTGAGAAATTGTATAAAAGAGTCTCATAGCAAGTTTAAATTTAATTGCGTGAATTGCAGACAGTTTAGGGATTGTTTTCTAGTAGTTACAAGAACAAGCATATCATTGCAATATAAATATTTTAAAATTGAATCGTAATACTGTTGTGTAACTGTCAACATTTTTGATTCTACATACAGTAGAATAGCAGGATATGTAGATGGAATTCACATTTTCTGCAGTAGCCAACCAAACCCTAAATTCGTCAGCTAATAAATCAGAGAGGAGGGGACGTGTAGCTCCACGAAATATGAAATGTTCTATAAATTAACATTAGAATTTGGTTCTACTAATCAAGATGAGTATTTCTTCTTAAGCAGAAGTTATTTATTGTTTCCCGTTTCATAGATAAAGGGGTACCAATTTTTAATTTTAAAAAATTCATAGATGGTGCCACAGTGGAGTTATAGTTCTCGGCAACAAACCAAATTGTAGCCCATATTTGTCTCTATACAACAACAAAATTTTAAAAAAACGCATGGCCAGTTTTTGAGAAATATTATTTGGAAATTTTAATTATTTGAAAAATACATTTTTTTCTACAGTAGCCTCATCAAGTATAAAAGTATCTACAAACTAACATTAGATTTTGATTTTTCTAATCATGCTAAGCCATTCTGTGTAAGAAAAAAAAATTTGTTGGACCCTATTTAATAAATAAAGCGGTACCTATTTTCAATTTTCAAAAATTCATAGGAAGCGCTACGGTGAAATTATAGGAATTAGCAAAAAATCAAATTGTAGCCAATCTTAAGTTTAAAAAAAATCGTGTACGCAGTGTTTGAAAAATGTTTGATATTATGAGTTGTTTGACCTTCAAAACGTGTATTTCCGTTAAAATCTCGATCTCTGAAAATTTTCATGAAATCAATATTAATATCCGAAGGTATGGGAACGTAAACAAAATTTCAAATAGGACTCTTCACTAACCGAACCTACCATACACAATCGCCATTAATAGGAATCAAGTTATGATAAAAGCGTGTGGCGTAGACCACATGTTCCGCTGGTCTTATTTGAAATCAAACAGGAATTTTTTTAATTTGAAGCAGCGGGCTTATAGCGAGGAAGGTCTCGTGGCGGTTACCCGACAGTTTTTTGTTTTGATGGGTAAAACTTATTTACAAAGTTTGTAGTCAAAACTTAAAAATGAGCGAAACACTGCACCTGGACTTTCCTATACATTTAAATACATTGTTTTATATTTTCCAACACTTTCGATATACATCTGTCTAGACACGACTAGTTAAAGTAAATAGTTCTTATAAGTTGTAACATCTTGAAGCGGTTGAAGAAAGACCGACCGCTGCGCTGCAAGCATAAGGTTGGGTAAAATATTCGGACTGAATCAACGGAAGCGCGGAAATTGATATTTGAAAATATATTAATAACTCGAGAAGTATTATTTTTAGCAAGAAATTACTCTTATTAATTTGTATTTAGAATTTCAAAACCTTTCTGATTTTAAAGCCAAAATGCCACGTTTCCATTAAAAAAAAAGTTATTTTTTACCGTGGCCGCCATATTAAAATTGGAAACTCAAGTTTTTTTTCTTAAATACAATCGAGAAGAATTTGCCCTACAACTTCGCTCTTGGGTTTGCGAGTCTATCTATTATAATTAACTGTTAAAAAAAAGAAAACCGACTTCAAATAAAAACACAAAAGTGACATAAGTTAACTAAAAAGCAAAAAATAAATGTTTTTTATACAACAGTTTAATACTTATTTGTTGTTCCGCTTAATGTAATTAAGAAATTGTTGTTTATTATATAATTATTAATTGTTTTATAATTTTTAAGTCGGTGCCAAGTAAAACATAAAAATTATATACCTTGCTGCAATAACAAATTAGATTCGAATTTTTATGTTTTACTTTGCACCGACTTAAAAATTATAAAACAATTAATAATTATATAAAAAACAACAAGTTCTTAATTACATTAAACGGAACAACAAATAAGTATTAAACTGTTGTATAAAAAACATTTATTTTTTGCTTTTTAGTTAACTTATGTCACTTTTGTGTTTTTATTTGAAGTCGGTTTTCTTTTTTTTTGAAGTTAATTATTTTACTTTTTTAAGTGATGGGTAGACCTAGTAAGGATGCTTCTCGAATGAGGAAATGACGGCTAGTTGAAACAGAAGATGAAATACGGAAACACTAAAAAGTCGGTTAAAAAAATAGATTTTGAGGAGTATCTTCGAAGTTCAAGCTCCAATACCAATGAAATTCTAATGGGACCACCTTGGAACTATACTGAACCCAACACAAAAAAATCATTAAAATCGGTTCATAAACAAAAAAGTTATGCCCGAACATACATAAGAAAAAAAAACATATACAGACGAATTGAGAACCTCCTCCTTTTTTTGAAGTCGGTTAAAAATAAAAAAGTTAGCCTACACTGAACATTAAACGACTAGTACAAGAATACAACTGCTGTAGAAAGTATGTGAAATTCTTCTAAGGACAAAAAGATTATTAAGGGGCAAAAAATTCGATTTTTTGATTTTTTGTAAAAGGATTGTCCTAGAGCAAACAAAAGAAGAAATCAATTTTTTAATTTTGTAGCGAAAATTTTGGGGGGGAGGGGGAACAGTAGCCCCCCTAAATATTAAAGGACAAAAAGATTATTAAGGCGCAAAAAATTCGATTTTTTGATTTTTTGTAAAAAGATTCTCCTAGAGCAAACAAAACAAACAACCAAATTTTTAATTTTTTATCGAAAAAATTTGGGGGGAGGGGGAACAGTAGCCCCCCTAAATATGAAATTATCGAAAAAATATTATTACATTCGGATTTTGCTATCAATGGTGAGCTATATCACAATAACAGAAATATTTTATTGCCCCCCGTTAAATAATTACAAGGGTACCAATTTTCAAAAATTCATAGAGGGCGTCACAGTGAAATTATAGCAATGCCCAAAAAAACAAATTGTAGAAGATTCCCAGCTTACAAAGTTTAAACAAAAACGTGTGGGCAGTTTTTGAGAAATATTTTTTTGAAAAATTCCAAAATTTTGGAGTGATGTCATTGCGATCGTTTTTATATTTTCAAAATTAATTATATTTCATGGTATAGTACCCTTGAAGGGCTACCAAACAAGATGTAGTTGATTCCAATCAGATAACTGGTTTTTGAGTAAATGGCCGTTAAAGTCGAAATGTTCTAAAATTCGTAGCGGCCGCCATTTTAAAGCTAGAGAGTTCGGTAAAAAATCGTTTGATTTGTCCTAAGGCCTTCTTTAATCTCCACTATTAAAATTTTCAAAATTCAGTTTCTGAAAAAAATGCTACCAAAAAAACATGTCTAACTTCCGCTTCCGGTTTCGGATTCTTTTTAAAAGCTTTTTTTGTCGATGAATTTTTGATATACCTCCTCATTCCAAAGCACATCGAAATCGCTCCAGCCGTTCCGGAGATATGAGCGTTACCCACCCACACACCCACCCACCCACACACCCACAGACAGACATTTTTAAAAAACACTTTGTTAGGATCCTGCAAGCCCAAAACATGTATTTCCGTCAAAATCTCGATTTTGAAAATTTGCATGAAATCAATACTTCCCTATACTGAAAGTATAGGAAAGTAAAAAACTGTAGAGATCTAAAATATTTAGAATTTTAATATTTAGTATACAAAATGCTACAACAGATTGAAAGTGAATTTAATTTTACACTCCACGATGTCGAAAAATACCAGGTGTTCCATTTGAAAACCAAAACCTATTGACATTTCAAGTTTTGCAAAATGGACATTACGTTATGAACACCCTATGTAATAATATACTATTTTTAACATACTGCTGAATACTTTATATTGTGTTAATAGTTAGTGCAAGACAGGGATAGGTGAACGTTTTCGTTACCTAAAATTTAATTTTGTGATATTAGTTTACAAAAATTTTAAAATTTTCTAAGAAAGACAAATCACTCCAAATTTACTAACTTTAAGATTATAGTACAGCAATACTTTTGTATCTAGAATTAAATGTGGAATCTAAAATCTCAATAATATACAATGTGTTTATAATAACAAAGTAATGTGCTGTACAAGCATACCTAAACACCAAGTATAGTTAGTAATAATCTTAGATTATGCAGCAGTTAACTACCAACAACTTTTATTAACAAAACAATTTGATATTCTCAACAGTTTAAAAAGTAGTAGTGGGTGAAACTTAAACGACTCACCCTGTATATGTAAATTAAATAGCCATGCCTAGGTATTTACAAGATTTAGTAGTTAATAATTTTTCTAAGTATGTCTGTATAACTATTAAGTGGGACCCTATTACCTAATTTAAAATTTATAGCATTTCACAATAGAATAAACAAATCAATTTTTGCTGCAGTAAAATACTTACCAAAAAGTAGCAAACTAGTGAAAATTATGTAGTGTTGTAGCATGGTTATCGCACTTTAATGAAGTGTATTTATTATTTAGTACATCAGTACTATAAAATTTACTGTTCTTGCAGCTACGTGACCCACTAAAGTGTAAGACAGTCGAGCACCTAATGGACCTATTTCGAATAATTCTCTTTAATCTTTCAATTATATAACAATGAATCAGCAAAATCTTTTTTGGTTATCATGTGCTTTTTTACAAGATGATAAGTATATATAAACCAATTACCCACTTAAAGATTATTTTTACGTTTTACTCAGAATATGAAACCAAATACTTTAATCAGGAATTCTGTTTTATTATCTATAAAAGATTACAGTTATTTTTTAACACAGCACATGTATTAATTGCAACTAAAGTGTATCTATTATTCTGTGTTTTTGTACAATAATCAATATTGTTTTTAAACGTTATTTTTAATCTACATAAATTACTAAAATATTAGCTCTAACCTGCTTAGTCAAACAGCCTATACATTTAAAATCAACAGAAAGTATTTTTAATAATTAAACAAAATTATAAATAATAATAATATAATAAAAACAAAGAATAATTTCTAACATACATTAAATTAAAAATTTTGCATATTATTTGCACTCTTAATAACTTATTTAAAAAAAAGTTGTTTATAATAATATTAAACGATGCATTAAAGTTCATCTTTTAATGCTGCAATATTCTCGTTTTCTTTAATAGGTAAGGAATTCCAAAACTCCGTAGGGGCTAGTTCTTTTTTGGATACCATCTTGATACCGTCATTATGGATAAACAAATATTGAAAATCTCCAGAATCTTTCACCGAGTTCCACTGAATATCATTCACTTCAGGTTTTCCATTTTTAGCAAACGATGCTACCATATCCACAAGCAAGTCTTTAATTTGTTCATCAGATTCCGAAAGCTTGTCTTTCTTAAAAGATATTCCACTAAATTCCATTTGATAAAGAAGATTACCATCTTCTCCATGACCAACACCATAATAGTCGTCCAATCCAAATGCACTAACGTTATTATCTCCACGGTATCCATAAATATAAGAATAAATGGGAGAATTGGTTAGTTTTGCGTGCACCCTTGCAGATTTTTCAAGATCTAGCACAAAGTACCTGTCTCCGGCAAGCTGTATCAATTTTTGAATGTTATTTTTCCCTATTTCTTCTTCTCCAAAATAAAACTTTCTGATTTTTTGTGCAAGCTGGGGTTTATCAAAATCATTAACGGTGTGGTTATAATCTAGCAGGTAGGGTGAAATTGTATTCCATTGTTCATTAAGGACATCTAATTTGTTGTTAAGCATCATAAGACACAATATTCCTTCTTCAGTAGTTGCTGAGGTAATCCAAGGAACATCGGTAACCTCTCCACGACTTAACAGCTTGTACGGATAATCTGTCAGGAAAGCACCTTTAGATTTCTTTTCGACAACTGGAGCGAAAGGTGCAATAGGTAGTTGACGATATGGAGAAAGATTGTAGGAATTTTGAATAACTTGTTTTGCTGATCGTTGTTTGAGACACTTTATGAATTCCTTTGAGGAAGGATTATCGCAACCAATAGATGCAGCTAATTTCCTTGCTTTTTCTAATGGAGCTTCCTCAATAACCCATGGAGCTAACGCAACTCCACTCTGTGAAATTCCACGATGAAATAATCCTTTTGAAAGTGGAGAAAAGTAGTGAAGATGAACAGCCGCACCTCCTGCAGATAAACCTATAGTTGTAACCGATTTAGGATTGCCTCCAAATCGATCTATGTGCTTCTGGACCCATTTCAAAGCTAAAACTTGATCTTTCATTCCATTATTTCCCGAAACAACATCATCTTCAGTACTTAGGAAACCCAAAACGCCTACTCGATAATTCAAAGTCACATAAACAATATTTCTGTCCATCAAATACTCAGGACCACCCATTCCTGGAGTTCCAAGCATAAAAGCACCTCCATGGATAAATACCACTACATCTAAATGTTCATTTGGTACAGGTTGTTCTTTCGGCACGTATACATTGAGATATAAACAATCTTCGCTACCAAAAGCGTCTAAAGTAAAAAAATGTAGTTGCACACATTCATGTGTTAGTGTTGCATCCCATATTCCAGACCAGGGTTCAACACCAAGAGGTTCTTCGAATCGTAAATCATCTATGGGTGGTTTTGCATAAGGAATTCCTTCAAATGCTGAAAAGGTACGACCACCATAGGAGCGTTTGTGATGCCCTCTGATTTTACCTAGAGACGTTTCAATCAACGGACGTTCTTGTCCTAGGGAGTAATCTGAAATCGAAATAAGAAATAATTTTATTTAATTATTTTTATATGAAATTGCTTATCAATAAAGATTATAAGAAACAAAAATGTGCAAAGCTTTTCCCTTGGACTTTCCTATACTTTAAAAATTGTTACTTATCATATTTTTCAAATCATTTTGTATTTTACATTTACATTTCACGCCTCCTACCATAATAACAGTGCGTATGGCATAAGCTGCGTAGCTGAATGGTAGTCATATTATAACATATATAACATATACAGTAGACTGTGAAGATACTAAAATATTAAATAGTGCAAATACTGATATTACAAAAAGTTTTATACAAAAATAATAGCTTATGTAGCAGTACAATTTTGTATTTCGCGCCAAGAGCAACCGGTCAGAAAGTGATGCCACCTAGGGTGCCAAACGTATAATATGAGTTAAGAAATAATATGGCGTTATTAATACGAAGTAGAGTTTTTTCTTTTTGTATCTTGACATTGTTATTTTATTTATGTTTTCTTAAGCAAACTTCCCCCACTGCCTCACATAAATTTTTTGGGAATCTTTCATTTCAGTTATTATAAACAGAGAAAGTAATGAAACAGAACAGACACCGTCTTGTTTTAACTACTAGATTGTGCTTCGCTATACCGACAAAACGTCTGTGTGATTCAGTTCATATTGATTCAAGCCAACGCCGTTAAAACTCCGTGGCCTGCGAAATATCGTTAACAGACTGCAGAAAACAATGTAAAATAAACTGGTTCTGCTGACTAGCTTAATGTGCTAGCTAAGACCTTACCGGGAATCTCGCATAGGAAATAGTAGTGGAAAACTGAAAACTTGAAAAAAGTTTTGTGAACAAATTATCGATTTTTTAATCTTTTGGGAAATGATACGTAGTGATTGAAGAATACCAGAACCCAAATAACAAAAGCCAAAAATTGGAAAGGGGGCAGATTATTCTTATTAAAAATTGCTGCACCTAAAAAATTTCGTGTAGAATCTTATTTTACTATCACACATGAGCAATTTAGCTGAAATAAAGTTTTTGTCTTTTTCCTATTTATTAAATAAAGAGGAATCATTTTTTTGTTTTCAGAAATTTATAGAAAGTGTCACAGAGAAATTATCGAATTGGTACAGCAACTACATTGTAGCTCATTAAGCCTACAAACTTAAATCAACGTTTAGTAGGGTTTTTAAGATTTTTTCTTTGAAAAATTCTTGCCCATAGTAATATTATGTGCCCAATTATGGTATCTAATGTTAGATCTAAAAATTCTCAGTAGATGTAGCACTCGTACTTTGTGTATTTCGTGTTCAAATGTGATTGCTCCAAAAAGCGGTGTTTTCTTAAGAAATTTGTTAAGACACTACGGTCAGTAGTTTAAACTCTAATATCTATTAATTTGCATTTATAGTAATATTGTTTCGAGTAAATTTAACGTTATACATAAGTTTAATAAACGATTAATTACCGTATTTTTATTTTAACAATTTCTTTTATTAATGTCACATAATTGTATCCTTTTCTAAATTATGTATAACTACTTTTAAGATATGCAAAAACAGTGTAGACGTATTGACCTGAAGGTAAAACTAACAAATGCTTATGCTTATATTATGAAGCCCTATACGGGTTGTTTCATTTGAAATAAAAAAGTAATGTGCTGTACAGACAACTTAAACATCCATAATAATTTTAGGTTATGCAGCAGTTAATTAGCAAAAAATTTTATTTTATATTCGCAATAGTTTAGGACATTTAAATGACTCACTCTGTATATGTGTATATATAAAATATACAGGGTGGTCGAAATGACGAATGATTTTAAAAGTTAAACCCGGCGTGTCCATGGACGTTGTATGTGGTGTGTATGTTGGGTTGCATGTCTTTTCGGAGTGAGCATATTAGACTGGTGAATACCGTTGAGTATGCTGAGGGGTGGGACAGGAATTGTAGAGTTGTGCTAACGCACAGCCCCATGATTCTTAAAAAAAACAATAAAAAATAACAAAAAGAACAAAATGCGTCTGTTCTAGGCTGTAAGTTTTATACCATTGAAAAAATAAAAAAATCTCTATCGAATAAGCGCAAAAATTGAGGGTATCGCGTTAAGATTTTTTTGTCAAATATATGGTAAGGTGGGTCAAACATTACCAAAAAAATTTTTATTAAATTTTTTCTTCTTTATCTTGATCCGTTTCAGAATTAAATAGGGGCGTAATAAGCGCTGGACCGCCCTGTATATAAAAATAAAAATAATATAAAAATTTTAAATAAGTGTTAATGATTATTATGTTGGGCCTATCAATAAATTAAAAATCTATAGCATCTCACAATAAAATAAACACATCACTTTTTGCTTAGAAATAATTGAATAGAGAATATTCAATGAAAATCTTTCAAAGTAGCAATAAAAAGCAAATAATTTGCAGCAAAATAAAAATCGAAACTTATGCTAATGCCACAGTAAAATACTTACCAAAAAGTAGTAATAAAGTAAAAATTATGTAGGGTTGTAGCATTTTTATCACAATTTAATTTTAAATTTAATTATTGGGTAACATCAATACTATAAATTTTACTGATGTTGCAGCTATGTCACTACTGACTTGTAAGAGAGCTGAGTAGGTAATGGAGCTATTTCATCCAATTATCTCTAATTGCATGGAACATGGTGTTATGTCATCGTGAATAAGCAAAATTTTTTTTTAACTATCGTGTTTTATACAAGGTGATAACGGCTGATAAGTACCTATTTACCAGTTTCCTACTCAAAATTTTTATTTATGTTTTCAATCTAATAACACAGTCTTCATTTTTGAACTTGTACTTGCAATCGGGAATTTTGTATTATTATCTATAAAAATATTACAAATTTCAACTCAATACATGTATTTATAGCAGCTAAAGTGTTACGGTTACGAGTTTACTGATTGAAATTTTAATTCATATAATTTGTAATTCGTCTCGTTAAAAAACTTCTAATAAAAACATGCAAAAAAATATGTTTGTGTCGTAATTGACCTTACTACGTACCCGCCACTGTCTTATAGCTTCCCCTCACCGCCTTGTTGAATTGTTTATTAAATTAATTGAATTTTTTATCAATTTTCGTAGGTTCTTAACAATCGTAAAAAATAAAATTAAATTCAGAGAATGGAATGTTACAATAAAAAGTGGGGACTTGAGATCGCACAATCGAAATATGATCAATAATTTGATTACGCCATAAGCAAAGTGGTGGGGGGCCGAAACGTGGTGGTGTGATGTGTTCTTGACAGGGGCGTCACACGATTCTCGCGATTGATGAAGTGTCGGCGCAACGTAGTAATAGGGTTGCCCTCGTAAGCTCACTTGTTTGCTAAGAACAAATGCCATAAAATTATACAAAAATAAATATACGAAAAAATGACTGCCACAAATTTGCAAAACGGCGATAAACAGGAGATTAGAGTGTGGTGTGATGGATGGTAAGTGCATAACCTTAAATACTCTTCCTTTTATAACAAAAATTATGTTTTAGCTACGACATGGTACATTTTGGTCATGCCAATTCCTTACGGCAAGCAAAAGCCCTTGGAGGCAAGCTAATCGTTGGTGTTCATACAGACGAGGAAATATCGAAACATAAAGGGCCCCCCGTATTCACCCAGGAAGAACGCTATAAAATGGTTCGAGGCATCAAATGGGTTGATGAGGTCGTCGAAGGAGCTCCCTATGTGACCACGTTGGAAACCTTAGACAAGTACGATTGTGATTTTTGCTGTCACGGAGATGATATTACCATGACTGCTGATGGTGTCGATACCTATCACCTGGTAAAAGCTGCAGGACGATATAAGTAAGTGAAAATTTTAAACATGTTCCAGGAAGTTAATGGGAGGATTGTTTTGATATTGATTAATTTTTTAGCCACTTTTTTTATAAGCCAAACTCACATGATGAGATTTGTTCAATTTTTAATTAGGTCTTGCCCCCATTGTTAGTATAACAAATCGGATAATAAATTAGTTTGCTTTTTAAATAATTTCTGAGCCTTTGAAAGAAATTAATGTTATTGAATTTGTAGAACTTTTTGCCTGTTTGTTGTTTGCCATATCATGGCATTTAGTGGTATTACGGCAAATTAAGTTAATAACATGAAATGCACACCTTTTAGGCCGTTTTCAATAATAGATCTATTAAGCCCAACTAATAAAATTCAAAGCAATTCAGAATTGTTTGTGGCATCTAACTATTATTTCAACACAGATATTAAATATTCATAAACTATTGGTGACTGTAAATGTGTATTTTGTAACTTTACTGTTAAATTTTAACAAGCATTCAATTTTTAATTGGCGTTGAAAATAATTTGTTATGCTGTAGGTAGATATCTGCAAAATATATTTTAATGAATGTCTGAAATGTATTTGTTGTAAACGAAGATTAAATTATGCTTTTAAATTTTAACTGTGCGATAAAAGCGACAATGGGAAGCCTAATTTATTTCACTTTACACGAAGACATTCAAATATTTTTTTTACCATCTTCTCCAGCAGTAGCTTTTTATGGTGGAAAACTGTTCAGTGTAAACGACATGCTTAAAGCGAACCAAAATAAATGCCAAAAAAAACAAGAAATCATATTACCAACCAAACTAGACACCAAAATTTTGTTTTTTTTTGATGTCCAAAAATCACACCAGCTATAAGAATCTAAGAAAAAAAATTAGAAAGAATGTTTGGAAGTTATGTCCAAATATTAAATTTCATGAAAAATTCAGAATTTTGAAAATGATTTTTTTTGAAAATCTAAAAATCGTAACAGGGATCAAAATCTGGAAAAAATTATTGAGAAACTTGTTTAGAATCATAAGTTATGTCCAAATTTCATGAAAAATCAGCATTTGAATAATTTTAATATTTTTTTGAAAATCAAAATCTGGAAAACAATTATTAAAAAAACTTTGTATTCGTAAGATATGTCCAAATATCAAATTTCATGAAAAATTCAGAATTTTGAAAATTATATTTTTTTGAAAATCTAAAAATCTTATCAGCGATTGAAATGTAGAAAAAGAGTAGTAAGAAAAGTTGTTTAGAAAAATTTAGAACTTTGAGATGTTGGATGTTTTTTTGAAAATCTAAAAATCGTATCATCGATCCACATTTAGAAAAAAATTATTAAGTACATTTTTGGATTCACAAAATATGTCCAAAGAGAAGAGTACCGGAGCCCAGCAGTGGGATGTAAAGGCTGATTACGAAGTCGTATCAGAGATCAAGATAGAGAAAAAATTATTAAGAAACTTGTTTGGAATCACAAGACGCCCAAATAACAGATTTCAAGAAAAATTGTTTTTTTCAAATGTTGAAATTTTTGAAAACCAAAAACTCGTATCGGTGATCAAAATATGGAAAACGATTATTAAGAAAACGTGTTTAGATCTTGTGAGATTTGCCCAAATATTAAATTTCATGAAAAATGCAAAATTTTGATATTCTTTTTTAAAATATGTGTTGATGTTATTTGTTGATCCTTGGATATTTAATTATACTTTTGTAGTTGGGAATAGGATCCGTTTTTAAATACAAAAATCGTATTATTGATCAAAATCTGTTAGAAAATTATTAAGAAAACTTGCTTGGAATCACGAGATATTTTGACATTATATTTTTTGAAGACAATAAAATGCACAATACAAAAATATACAGGCTGTTTGGCTTAAAAAAGTGGTAAGCAAACAATCTCTCCTGGTGATGTGTAATTGCTAAAAAAATAAATTAATTGGATTGAAAATATGGAAAATATTTGTGTTTGTGGAACACACTGTGTCAATTTATGTAACAGAATGATGAAACTGACCCAATTTATATTTAAACGATTCATAAAATTAGCTCTATATAATATAATCATTTTAAGAGGGACAAACAGCCAATTAATTTAGCTTATTAATATTAAATGTTAAACCGAATCCTGTTACTGCTTATCATATTATGAACGCATTGCTGATAAAAAGTAGGTTCAAGAATGGGCCGGAACTAACGACTACCAGTTGATAACATTTTTGAACTGTACACTGCAATATCTTATATTTTCTTATGCTTATGCACGAACAGAATTTTTTTCCTCTTGGAATAATTTTATGAATTGACCAAACTTTTCCAGACTTCAATAGAAAACAAATATTTTAACATTAGCATATCTAATTTATTTTGAATGACATCATTGTTTGTCTTGAATATGCTAATATTTACCCAATATTTAATACTCCTGCTTACCTGCATGTTTTAATTTTTTCAGGGAAGTACAACGGACAGCAGGTGTATCAACAACAGATCTGGTAGGCCGCATGCTGTTATTAACCCGCCAGCATTTTCGTCAAGGTAAATTTGAATACGATGTTGCAAAAGAACACTCATCAACCATGGGTCAAGATTCCTCAGCACGGTCACCATGGACTGGCTGCTCGCAGTTCCTGCCCACGACACAGAAAATAATCCAGTTTTCCGATGGGAAGGCCCCAAAGTCTGGTGACAAAATAGTATACGTTGCAGGTGCCTTTGATCTCTTCCACGTTGGCCATTTGGACTTTTTAGAGCAGGCTCGGCAGCACGGAGATTATTTGATTGTGGGTTTGCACACGGATCCTGTGGTAAACAAATATCGAGGTTCAAATTATCCCATAATGAACTTGCACGAGCGGGTTCTAAGTGTTCTTGCCTGCAAGTATGTTTCAGAAGTGGTTATTGGTGCTCCTTATGTGGTAACCAAAGATCTAATGGAACACTTTAAAGTGGATATTGTCATTCACGGTTCAACTGAAATAGCTCCTGGAGCAAATGGTATGGATCCATATGAAGTGCCTAAGCAATTAGGAAAGTTTTTGGTTGTTAATTCCAACAATGATATGACCACAGAGAAGATTGTTGAGAGGATTATAAGAAATCGATTAGAATTTGAGCAGCGTAATATGAAAAAAGAAAAGAAAGAGTTGGCAGTCTTCGAGGCCTTGAGAGAAAAAGAAAAGAAAGAAAAACTTGAAAAAGAGAAGCGAATTGAACTTATACTGGGGAACTAAATTCGTTTTTCTATATCCTTAAACAATAATATTCCTGACCGTTTGTCATTTATAGTCGGAATTGGTCAAAACTACCAACTATTGTTAGATAGATAGTTTCCTCTATAAAATAATGAAAATTTAAAAGTGAAAATATTGTACCTGTATTATTTTACTTACAGTATTGTTTGACATTTGACCAATTCCTGACTTTTTATGGCTAATATACCAAAACTCCTGCGAACAAACTCATTGTTTTATATTATATCATTACTTTTTATACTATATAAAAAAAGGTTTTCTAGAATCTTTTTAATAGGAGAAATTTTAATTTGCGCTAGTCAACATAGTTGTTTTTTATTAGATTTTACAAATTTGCTTTAAGATATGTAGATCGGCTATTATTTATGCTGTTGTGATAAAACCGCTATTGTTAATATTATATAGAAAAATTATTAAACCTGTAAGTGTTTGTTTGAAGCTTGATCTATATATTTTGAGCAATTTTTAAATTTTACAAAATATTTTATGTATATTATTAATGTCATTTACGATATTGTCTATTCCATGATAATGATAAACAAAGAATTATTGTATTTGCTGAGCCTAATGTATTTATTGGACTAATTTAAAATGAATCTTGGTACATCAATTTAATGTAAAATTCTATAAATTGCTATACTGTATGTACGTACCTTACATGTGTTGCTAAATGTATTTGTTATTTATTGAAATGAAGATATACATTCTCAAATAATTATAATGTTTTCATTGTGCTTGTTTTTCTATGAGGGGAGCCGTTTGGTACACAATTATAAATTTGAAATTTGTTAATTTTCAAATACATACTTAAATTTTTAAGTATTATACAAAAATTGTAGAAATACATTGTTTTTCTTTATTAAGATAAACAAATTAAATTTTAGTATGTTTTATAGGTAATAAAAATGCATTATATGATCTAAGCATTCAACTGTTTTCTGGTTTTACCGCAAATGACATCAATTTTTTGCACATTCAGAATTAGGATTAAATTCCGACTCTGTCTATGTCAATTAAGTGAAGTTTTGACATCCCTTAAATAATATTTTGGAATTTTTGTTTACTGTTAAGAGTGCTTTGACCCACCTAAATCGATTCTAATCCAGTTACATACGCCCAAAAAAATAATATTTACAACCGAGAAAACAGAAATTGAAAATTTGCCAAAAGCTATCTTTCAAAACAACTTCATTTTTTCAAATAGAAAGGTGATGGCCTACACACCTTAAATATAGAATTTTCCAAGAATTTTAATGATACATAACTTGTGTTTTTCTTTGGAATACTAGCCCTGATTTAATGTTTTACTATTGCACAAAAAAATGATTTTTACGATAAAGTGGAAACAAAAAAAAATCGTTACGTAATAAATGGAGTTTACATAAAAAATTTATTCGTACCTATTTAGTTTGGCAAAAATTAAATTTTTACAGAAAACAATGTAAATGCAACAAGGCTTTTTCTCTTGGGTATCGGTACTATGATATGTTTAGCAAAGTCATTAAGTATTGTTCCTGAATCGTACAAAAAACAATGTTGCGGGACTAGGCGATATTCGCGAGGTTATGTTTTTTTGCAGAAAATATGCTTTTTTGTAAGAAATAATCTTCTTTTTGCTCGTTTCTACTTTTTTGTAAAAAATCTTTTTTTTTTTTGTAGAAATCCTCTTTTTTTTAGAAAACTTCTGATAGTAGATAAAAATTCCAAATGCAATTTTTTATGTACATTCATGTTTAGGGGGCTAATTTACCTCCCGTCAAATTTTTGTCTGATGGCTTTTTGGTATCTGATGCTCTTTACTACTCAGAAAATTTATATTCCAAAAACCTCTGGAAACGTTTTGGTTTCTAACTACAGTAAAAGTCGTGCAGGTGCTTGCAGCATATTGCCATATGCCCCCGCTACAGTGGTGGGAGTTGTGCCATCATACTATAGTCACTGTTCCCGCGTAAATCGTTGATACGAAAATAATGATCATTAGCAATTCAAAAATCCAGGCCAAGGTCCCTCGATGTTACCTTAGCATCTGACATTGACAGACCTTGGTCCAAGCATAGTGCTTTGCTCATGCTTTTGCATAAATATTTTGGCAAACTCCGAATAGTTAAAATAAAAATGATTACTAATTAACGTATATTTTATTTAAACCTAAAAATTCTTTCAGTTATAATAAATAAATAAATATGAACTACAACACTATACTATAAACTAATAAAATTAAATCAACATCGGAAATAAACTTTATAATAATTCAGGTTTACTGCTGCAAGTTATTTCCAAGGTACAATTTATGGGTTTTTATGGTACCATTAATACTAATTAAATTTGTATTTACAATAAAAACAATAAAAGTGCCCACTACCCTTTACCTCTTACAAATCTTGGATGCTTTGAGATATGTACGAAACTTCCCAAATGTTTATAATTTCTTTTACTTTTATAACAAAATTTAAAGTTAATTTTGCTGTTCACATCGGAATGCCTGTAAATATGCAAAATAACCTTCACATAACATGTTGAAAAAAGTTTAGTTAAACCTGTTTTCAACAAATAGGCATAAATTTAATTATAATATTCGTAAAGTGGTCACATTATTTACTTACAATAGCAGGAAAATAACTCGAAAGGATCAGCAACCTTTGAAAAATATTCTAATCACATCAATGTTAATTTATGACGCAATATCACAGAAATACGTACATAACAGCACAAAACCATTCGTTGTTTACGTTAAATATTGCATGAATATAAGTTTTTCTATAACATTGCTTCAAAATTTTTAAGAAAATTCCTAATTTCATTGTATGACCAAACTTAATAATCCTGTCACTTTTAACCGTTTCATCTCAATCGCAAGCAATTTTCCCGCCAATTTTACCTTCAACCAATCAAATCACTCTGCCTTGTCAAGGACGTTGCTAATGCGTAAACGTAGTAAACTGCCGTACAACGAGCGCCATTCGGTCAAATAAGAATGGTTAAAAAGTAAATTTGTAAAATTATTATAAATAAACCGTTTTTGAATAAAATATTTGTGCAAATTTGCACAGGAAGACGTAAAAGGCACTTATTATTTTTGTATGCAGGGTTAATTTTATGCAATAACAAAAAATCAAGTAAGTTGCATAAAAATTACCTTCAGCATTAAATTATCATTTTTTTAAATTTAGCTAGCAAGAAAATAAATAAATATAAATTAGACTTCACGTTCAATGAATGAATTGATATTCCCAGATTCTGTCTTTTAATAATACAGAAACACAAAAAAATCATAAAGAGATCCAAAAACCACAAAAGAAAAAGAAAAAAATTAAAAGAATATTTTTCCCATTTTTTCTTTTTTAAAACTTGGTGCTTTTTTTACATTTCACAAAACAAAATAATGTTAACGAAAAACATCATCACAAACTTGTTTGAGCTTTCTCACGAAACCACTACAATAAATAACTCAAATTTTTTTATTTTCAGAATTATCACTGTGTAGTAGGTCTTCCTGTATACCCTGTTTCATGATAATGTCTTCCACTTCCCACAAGTTGGTCAATACTTTTTGTTCCATTCGCTCCGCCTAAAAGAGCTGTATGTAGCCTTAAAGCCAGCCAACACATAATGAAAGCTGATAAGAATAATAAGCATCCTAATACTGCTGCAATCACTAAAAACGTACTACAAGAGCTTTCCATTGCCGAAGTCTTATGATAAAATTCGCTCGGCATTAACACGGTGTATTCAATGTTTTCCTTAAATTTAGTAAAATGAATGCTATCAGTATCATTATATTTTCTTGTCATTGCTTGGGCATTGGGGTTATCTAGTTCTATGACATCTCCAGCTTGACGTCTTCTTCTGCCATGACCGGATGGTTCAAAAAGGTCCAAGCAAAAATCAGGTTGACAATCAGCAGCATCCATGCAGGCTTTGATTTGAGAGTGAATCCATAAAGTTGATCGTTCTTTCATGGTACTTAGAAGGAAGGCTTCGAAGTCTAAGAAGACTTCATTGTGACGTTCTCGATATCGAGCAGGTTGGTGTGGGATTATGGACGCAAAATCGCGATTTCTGCAACTAAAAAAGAAGGTTTAGGTTTTTAAACTTATGGAAGCTAATTTAGCAACAAATGGTCTTATAATTAATTTGTTTATTTATTGCAAGGGGTAAATTTGAGGCATGTAATAGTGGAAGCTTTTGAAAACTTCACGGATATGTGTAGCGGTGTTTATTTTGCACTGTTTATAGGTAAAGTTGTTGCAAGACACACAGGTATACATGTTTCAAAAAAATTACCAAAAATACGCGTGTAGACCTAACCTTAGGCACTCACCATCACTAGCGAAAAATGGTGCTATAGTTTTTAATGTGGTTCATGCAGAAGCACTGGTATATTAAGATTTTTTGATCTATTTTAGTTTTTTTACGTTCATGGATTCGTTGTTTACTGATGTCCATAGAACATTCTGCAGTGGATATCGTTTAAATGTACAAAGTTGTGACAAATGGACCTGCCATGGACTTCCATATGACGTCCAGTGTACTCAATAATGGATGTCACCATATACATAGGAGGATATTATGCAAATGTTTTATGGATATTCTTGTGCTATATGGGATGTGACCATTAAAAACCTTTGGAGGGTAACACTGCTCTAAAACAGCGTCATTAAACATGGTTTAAAATTCTTGCTGTAAAATATCGAAATTTCGCGATTATAAAGTAGAAATTTTGAAATTAAAAATTCGTTATAATTGAAATTTTTATTGTAAGTGAAGTTTTTATTTGTTTATATAAAAAAAAGTATTTTGAGTAAATTTTAAATAGTTTATTAGGTATTATGAAACTCACATATATTATAAGTCGCATGACAAACCGCAAGTGCTGATAGGAATAGTATTATTATTATATCAACATGTGTCGGATTTTCACAAGTTAATTAGCTTGCTCAAAAATTCATTTTCTACCACCACTTTGAGTAGGGCACGCGACTTATGCAACACCCTATACAGCATCGCGTTTTAACCATGTTCAAAGACATGGACATCCGCAACATCCATGCAGGAACGTCCTATAAAACGTCCTATGGACATCCTTGTGCTATGTGGGGAAATAAAATTGGATGTGTGATGACGTCTCCGAAATACGTTTTCAAAAGCCAAATGGTTGTTTGTGGCAAAATAATTGTTGTTTGTCAACAGGGTGGTATGACACAGTCCCAGATTTAATATATAGATAAAAATATGGCGCTTTCATGTTCCGGCGCGCGGATGCTTGGAACAGTGGAGTATAATTAATTTAATGTAGAGCTTGAACGCCCACCTAGATAGAGGAAGGCGGACACAGTAAAGGTAAACATAGCTTATGTTTACATAAAACAACCAAGTTTATTAGTTAAAAGTGCTCAACTTCTGCTCACTTTACCCTATTAATCGAAATTTTTTTGAACTCATACTGGCTCTAAAGCAATGACTGCACGTTCTAGCTTTACGTTGAATTCATTGTTCAGCCATTTCAGGCACCTGCACCGGTCGTAATGTAGTAACGCAATTTCTTTGTATCATACGCAAATAATGTTTCTGGGAGAAATTTTAGGTAGCGAGAGAAATATTTTTACGAGAGAACTTTTTCTAAAAGGAAATAAATTTTTTTCGAGAGAACTCATTTCAAGAGACATATATGTATCTTTATAAAAGAACTTGTTCCAAGGAAACATTTTTCTAAAAAAAAATGTTTATTAAATCATTTCGAATATTTTCGTAGAAAATAATGCTCTCTTGTTAAAAAAATGTTATTTAATAGATAATATTGGGTCACGCGTCGCCTCATATACAACCCCTGCGAATCCTTGTATATCCCTGCTAAAAAGATAGTATTTTCTGGTTTTGTGCGATAAAAATTGAATTGGGCAAGTGCGTTAATTAAAGCAGTTTTTTAAACCAAAAAGCGGGAGATTTTACTTTAATGCGTGACGCGGGACAGTAAACAATAAATTGTGACTGTTTCGGCCGTATGTGTGCCTTATACATGTGAAGTCAATACAATATTGCTGTGTTATTGGTTCTCACCTACGCCAATGTGCACTTTGCTACGCCTACGTTTCCATTACCGCTAAGATCATCTCAGAAAGCATAAACAACTGCCACCATGTACACAATAAACCGTTGTAGATCGTTGTTAATAACTGCTTAATATGTATACTCATTTATAGTATACAGTACCTACATGAAATCCTACTCCTTGGGATATTTTTAGCGATAATAGCAACCGTAGGCGCAGCAAACTGCACACTGGCGTAGGTGTGAACCAATAAGAGAGCAATATAGTATATGAATGCTACACATGTGCAAGGTAAACATATAGGCAAAACAGTCCCGATTTTTTGTTTACTGTCCCGCGTCACGCGTTATGAGTAACATGTCCCGCTTTTTGGTTAAAAAAATTGCCTAAATTAATGCCAGGTTTTGACGTGCTCAAGTCGAGACGTCTGTCAACTCTTATTTGCTTGCAATTTGACCTGAAAGATTCGTGAGAGATATCAATACGCGATAAATTAAAAAAAAACATGTTAATAGCTTAATAAAGAGCTGACATATTAGTTTCCAAAGGTAATATTTGCCCCGTTTCACATTCACCAGTGGCGTTTGTTAACGGGTCAACAGATCTATTTAAGATACATTCAAAAATTGGTACAGCAATCTAACGTTTTAAATCTGCTTTGTACTACCTTTTTAGATACAAGATACAAGAACAAGACGTAACTAATATGCTTGTTAATTTCTTTTTACAATATTTGGGTTTCGGCGTGAAAAATATCCGTAAGGAAAGAATTGTAAACGGTTAACAGAAAATTAAGTCCTTATTTATGAAGCGGTTTGTAAAAACTAACCCACTTGCGTACGTCTACGCACGAGTTACCTCCAAATTATGAAATCGTGTAATTACATAACGGACATGATGACAATGAACCTAAAAACGTTTTTCATCATCACATACACATTTGTAAGTTTTTAATTGCAGTGTTTCCGATAATGTTCTTATTTATTGCTTTCACCCTTTTATTACTTTTTTCAACCTAGTTAGTTAGAAAGTTTGCTCTTACCCATCTTTGACTAGGGCGACGCTGCCCATCATGTGCGGGTCGTCTGGGTCAGGGCTGACGGTCACCTCCATCAGCTTGACATATTTCCATGCGGATTCTTGACTAATGCGGGCCCGTAGTTGTAATTTGGTGCCAATTGGTACCGCTTGATCTACCGGTAGTTCGCTGGTAGTGCTATTGCTGTTAATTCTCGCTGCTGGGGCTTCTTTGTACAACGCCACCTCGTATTCAAGTCTACCCGGGGTTTCCTCTACCACCCCAGATACTCTTGCACCATGAGGACTGAAACATAAATTAAAGTTTTAACCATGGAAGCGATTAGAGAACCAGAAAATACTTACAAACTTCCCGCAAAGCCTGCTGCTTTATTTTCTATAATTGTAGGTTCTGGTGGTTTGCACATTATGATCAATTCTTGATCAGATTGCATTACGACTCCTGGAAACTGAGGAAACCATACTCGAACATGAACAAAACCCTGCAATTTTTTTTATTAATCCCAAAATGTTAATCATGTTTTTTATAATTTTAATTTTCCGGTTCGTTTCGACAATTTCGAGCTTTTTTTTCCTTTAAACTTACATTTCGCCTTAAAACTCCGCATCTACCAAAGTCGCTAATTCTCAAGTTGTATCTGAGCGCAGTTTGGTCAGAAGCATCCGGCCTGATTTGGCAGGAGGGGTCTGTTTCCGGGTCAACCCCTCTGTCGTCTGCAAATAGGGGATTCCCCTTGAAGCCGTCTGGTTTTCTTAACCTTGCAACTATTGAATCTCTGGCACCTATACTGGTGCTGGATCCAAAGGTGCATTGTATTTCCGTTACTGGAAAAATCAGTGTTATAAGAAAAAAATCTATAGAAAAACTTCTAAGATCGTAGTTAATAATTTAAATAAATTGTATTAAAATTCCAGTTAAATTGATAAAAATATTCGCAGCTAAATTCGATGACGTACCGCATCGCGACCTTGCAAAAGAACGGTAGTTCTTACTCGTGTTTTCTCATGCATGTAAACTTAACGATATCTTTATTATAACGCTAAAATATCGTAATGATTCAAAATGGAAGTTGTTTATTTCTTCCGGTATAGTGGCTTGTAATGTAATACGGGAAAATTACGGTGACGGACACGCGAGCCATACAAGAATAAGTTTAACAGTCGTTGCGGTGATCGCGTTTTCTGACCGAGTGAACAACTTGATGACTCTGCATGGTTCTTTAATATTATTTATCATAATGATTCCTAACGGCTCGTGCGAGCTGCACGCGAGATCTGTTACTCATAGCCAGGAGGCAACCTCGTTTGCATATATTAATATTGTGTTGTTTATTGGAATTAAACAAGTTATCAACGGTTAAATCGGAATTAATGAATGGGTGGTACTTCTGAAGGCGTACCGATTGCTTTTTAATTTGCAAAGCAGTTTGTTATTATCAGAAGGAGATGATTTATTGGCGATTGAAATTAAGTACGAACAATTTAATTATTTGTTCTTTGTGTTAGACTACTCGGAAAATAATTGCAAAAACTTCTAATGTACAGCAAGATGCAAAATTAATGTTGTAAATACTAGCAGTGTATAGGCAAGACACTTTTCAAGCAGACATGAGCAACCACTTCGGCAACTGCTTTGTAACAACGCTTATCGTTGCTCGCGTCTTTCTGAAAAGTGTGTTGCCTATACACCGGTACTATTTGCGACATTACTGTTGCACCTTGCTGTACGTCATGTAATATTTTTCTGTGTATATAAAATTTACTCAACATCTCCTGTACGTATGGATGGAATGCGTTGAAACTATTGGAATATCCCTCGTAAACCTACTAATTGTTTTACTAGTTTTTATGCAGTGTTGCGTACATTTCTTAGGTAATTTTAAGTAGAAAATGTTTAATAACATGGCTCCGAAAAAGGTTCCTTACGGAAGTACAGCTTCCCGAATATGGAATAGACTAATCACGCTGTAATTATTATCTTCGTTATGAATTGAGATATTTAATTCAAATTTTGTACGCATATTGTACTAATGATAATTTACATTTTTTATTTTTTTAGCTTAAATTCATTAAACAGGGGCGTAGATGAGGGGAGTGTTTAAAATACGTTAAAAGATATGTCGCACGCTCTTCCATATCTACGCCGCTGATGAATGGTGTTGAACGAAAACAAGCAAAAATGTAAATTATTACAAATATCGCTACAAAATTTAAATCAAGTATCTCAATTTATGGCGGAAATATTAATTAAATCGTGTTTAGATTGCTTCATTTTCGAAAGGTTTTAACTTCTTTAGGAAGCATTTTCGAACCAATAATTACGAAGAGCGGCCGTAGCTCAGTGGTAAGTGCGCGGGCTACCAATGCAGCGGATCCGGATTCGATCCCTGGCCCGGTCGTTCTCCCTCGCAAGGCAACGGGAAACCAGCAAGGTGGATTTTCCCAAGAAAACCTCTCTGGAGAAGAAGTGTATGCACGTCCTGTGGTTCGGATCCCACGTTAAACTGTAGGTCCCCTATGTCTGTCTGTGCAAAATATCTATCGCCGCGCACCAAACACAGACATAGGAGAGAGGTAGCCAACGCCCTGAATAGGGTATGGCACTGTAAGAAGAAGAAGATCTGCTTCTTAATTTTGAAACATCCTGTATATCGTCTAGCAATTTCTGCTTCCAAAGTGAATCACCGACGCTAAATTTTGTTCTTTATGTTAAAATATTTAAGAAATAATGAGTTTCCAGTTTGCAGCTTATGTAAACATAAGGTGTGCTTAAATATTTTTAATGTGTCTCGTAGAATTTTTTGAATTTTTTTGTATTCCAAAAATATTCAGTTTCCAAAAATTTTAAACATAAATTATCATAAAAAAATCTTCGAAATTTTCAAAAATAAAAAAAAATTATCAGAATATTGATGATAAAAGTTTCTAAATATTTTTTAAATATCCAAAAAATTAAAAACAAAAATTTTCAAAAATTATTAAACTTTTTAAATTTTCGAAAATTACCAGAAATAGTTAGTATTTTCAAAAATTTAATTTTTTTTTGAATTTTTAAGTCCTCTATTTTCAAAAACTATCAAATATTTTAAATATCTTAAAAAGATTTCAAATATTTTGAAAAATTTAAAAAAATTTAGTCAATTCACTGTTTCCAATATTTTCTTAAGCATGAAAAAAAAGCAAAATTTTTAAAATATCTTTACCGTGAAAAAATATAGAAAATTTCAAAAATTTGTATAATTCTAATTACATTATTAAAATTTTTTATTTAAAATTGTTTTTCAATATTTCCAAAAATTTTTAATATATTCAAAACTTCCGAACAAATTAAAATCTAATAATTTTCAAAAATTATTAAATCTTGCTAAATCTTCCAGATTTTTTAATATTAACAAATTTTCAAGACTTCCATAAATAATTAGAATTTTCAAAAGTTTACAATATTTTCAAAAATTTTTAAAACTAAAAAAAATTTAAAATCAAAATATTTCTAAAATTGAAAAAAAAACAAAATTTTTAAGAAACATTCGGTTAAAACATATTTGAAATTTTTTCAAGGATTTTCTGAATGTCCATAAAATTGTCAAAATTTTCGTGATATCTAAAAAGTATTAAATTTTACGAAATGCGCCGAAGTGTCTCGTGGCGATTCGGTGGCCCGACAGCATTTTAATTTTTGTTGTCAATTAACACAGTAGATGTATCAATATTTAAATACAGTCGTAAACAGTTTATGTAAATACGATTTTTGTTCGGAATTCGTCTTTACATGACCTAAAGAAGCTGGACAGGCGTAATAGAACCGTCAAATATATTTATTATGTGCTAATTAATGTAATTAGGTTAGGAAAGTTTTTACACCAACAGGTAGTTTACATGTTTGTCTTCACATAATAAATAATAAAAATGGCTTGGTTTATTCTATGTACTATACTATTTTTTAACAGTGCTTTTTTAATGGTGTGAAAACTTTTACAATGGGAGAAAGAACACAAAAATGGTTCTTAGGTGTCACTTTAAAACATTAAAGTGATCGGTCAGTTTTACAAGAAAAAAATTTATTAAATATGCCGTAATTTTAGAAACCTGTCATACCTTTATGGACCACCATGTATATAACACTATTTAGCAGATTTTGTATAAGTTACAAAATCCTGAATTAGTTGAGAAAAATATTTTTAAATTTCCACTTCTCATGTTTAAATTACTGTAATTATGAAGTTAAATCTGATAATAACATACCATCAATCACCATCACAATGATTATTTTAAATATTTCACGTATTCCACAAATGCTATTGAAATTTTGCCGATGTAAAATTACAGGCTCTCTTGACTATTTGCAAGTCACTAAAGTACAGTACGGCATAATTACAGACACAATGAACAAAAGCCTACTTCTGGTGCAATTATCATTGCAAATTACTCCTAGATCTATCGATAGGCTTATTATTGTTATTTTATTGATCGTCATCTTGATCTAGATGTGGAAGTATTTGGGTTATGTCAACTGTTAGATTGATTCGTGTTAACCTCGTCATTGTTAACATTAACAATGCCAGAGAAAAATCCAACAATTGCGGATCTGTGTTACTATTTTCGATTGCGTTTGATAACTGTAAAATTATCTTTTTAATCGAATGATTGATGATGGCATGTCGGTTGTGATATAGCAAATTTGAAAATTGCCAAAAAAATGTATCTTACCTTCATAATCTTGTCCTGCTGTGAATATAATCTGAAATAATAAACAAAAGAAGTGTTAGAAAAAACTTGAATATTAAAGCTGAAATATGGTAACGGATTCAATAATTTTTTGCTACACATAAGGCAAATATTAAATAAGTTTCTGGGTCAAAATTTAAATTTCGCTACGGTTTCAATACCTGAAATGGCAATAATAATAAATATCGCAGAACAAATTACCGTTATAGACATAATGCAATAAAATAAATTATCATTATGCATAAGTGTGTATTTAGAACAAGTGGCACTCGTTGGCACTTGCTTATATGCTGTTTTCCCATTCACTCGCAAATTTATAATCTCTTTTCCACCTTAGGTGGCTTTCAGTTAAATATTTAAACGATGTCGTAAGTGTTCCAGATAATTTTTATAATTAAACAAACAGTACTTGCGGGGAAATGTTTAACTGTAAAATTACAGTAAGATTTTGCTGCAAGATGGTTGCATTGGTTTTAGTAGGAAAGAGATTATAAAATTGCTGGAGTAAAAGAAAATAAAATTGAACCAATTACGGTTTTCTTTAGTTTTGTTCCACTTACTTCAAAATTTTAGACTTTTACTTGACTAATTTATTTTGTTCATTTAATACGCAACAATACATGACTCTTCGAAAAATTGTTAGTAATAATTTGCGTAAAATCATTGAAAAATTTAGATTTTCTTAGAAAATGCAGGAAATGCTTTGCAAAATTAAAGTAGTTTACTAACAATGATGAATGAATAGTATTTTATTTATTTAAATTTTTTTTTTTACTTATTGATGATTAAACATAATTATTATTTATTGAATATGAATAAAACACGTTTTACTTCAATACTATTTACTTATTTAAACCTTATGCGTATTTCGACTTGTTTACATGCCATTATCAAAGGCTATATTAAAAATTTGGCATGTAAACATGTCGAAACAGGTATAAGGTTAAAATAAATAAATATTGTTGAAGTAAAAAGCATTTTATTGATACTCAATAAATATGAACTTCAACGAAGTAAAGCTAGAACTTGTAAATGTTCTCAAGTGTGGTGCTTAGAGTAACAGCCCTCGAGCTAAAGTTCTCGGGCAGTTACTAAGCAAAACACTTTCGGGGATTTTGTTACAAAATTATCGCCTGATTATTATTGTCTTTAGTTCATTATAGCTGAAAACAAGCGATATAGGCAACCCTTCATTCAATTCATACTTCGCTGTAATTTCATGACGTCAGCAACAATGCTGTCGGTTTAAAAATCATGCTTGGATCATAATTTGTCCATAAAATTTTGCGAGTTAAAATGTTTTTTTTTTCTAAATTTTATGTATTTGGAATTTACATTTTCTACGGTAGCCAACCAATACCTAAACTCATCAGCCAAAAAATTAGAAGAGGGAGACGTGTAGCTCCACTAAATATAAAATTAAAAAAAAACTGACTTTAGACTTTGGTTCTAATTTTTTTTAAGCAGAAGTTATTATTGTTTCTCGTTTAATAAATAAAAGGTGTCACAGTGGAATTATCGTATTCAGCAAAAAACACAAATTGTAGCCCATGTTCGGCTTTATAAGACTACAAACGTTCAAATGATAATTGAGAAGAAACTTACAAATGTCTATTAAAGTGTCTGAAAAAATCAAATTTACGTGTTCAATTAATCAGTCATTATTTATTTGTCTCATAGCTCGTCAATGATATGCTGATGGTGCTGGGTGTTTCTAATAAACGAGCAGGACGGGCGGTACGTTTATACGCATTACGTTTATATCAACATAATAAGTGGTATTGCACAATACAAAATCAATTAGGAACTAAATTCAAACAATTATTCAAACTTCTTGCAAAAACATGTAGACCTTCATGGCAACTCAATCTTACAAAAACATTGAATCCACCCGTGTCTACACTTCAACATCTTATATCTCTTTCACAAAGCATCATGGAAATGTGTTCAGAGACACGTTTTTCCTACTTTTGAGCGAGGAGAATCCACAGCATCAATCTTGACTTACCCCACGAAGACACCTTGCATATTAGGAGGTGTCAGTACTATCTTCTTTTTACTTTCCCAATACTTTCAGTTTTGTAATCGCGAAAATTTTCGATTCTTAGATTTTGACGGAAATACATGTTTTGGACCACCAGGAACCCAAAAAGTGGTTTAAAAAAGGTCTGTCCGTATATGTGTTTTTGTGTGTGTTTAACGTGAAATCTTAGGAACTACTGGACCGGTTATAGTGGTGGTAGCTCAGAGGTTAGGCGCTTAGCCTCTAACGCTAAATGTCTAGGGTTCGATTCCCCGCCGAAGGCATGCAGCAATAAAAATCTATGCCGCAACCCACCACTCACATTTCCCAATCCGGTGTAGGCAACCGTGGGGTCTTAATGCCTAAAACCTTCTCTGGTATTTAGTCGTTCGGATTCGACGTTAAACTGTAGAACCCCCCGTACTCCACCTTAGCGCTATGTAGAGTACGTGGCAGAGAAGAGTGCCGGTGCCCAGCAGTGGGACGTAAAGGCTGATTGCGACTGGACCGGTTTGAATAAAATTCCGTAAACCCGAGTACAACAGAAATTGGCCGAACAAAAAAATTGCAAAAGTTAGATACTTTTTTTGGTACAATTTGTTCAAAATCAGAATTACACAAATTTAAGACTACAGTATTATAGATACGGCTAAGATAAACCAAAACGTTTTTTTTAACACTCTAACTTTATAATGGCGTCCGCTACGATTTATTGAAAATTTTGACTTTAACGACTTATTACTTAAAAACGAGTTGACAGATCGTGATTAAATTTGATACTACAATAGCTCTAATGGAACACATTGTTATTATGTAAGATAATTTTTGCACAAAATTAATACTATGATATGCAAATATTTTCAAAGTTTTGGACATTTTTAATAAAACATTGCTCAAAAACTGGCCACACATTTTTTTTTTAATTATGTAAACTTTTAAAGGTAAGAATCAGCTGCAATTTGGTTTAATAATAAAAAATAATAATAAAAACCAAAATAATAGAAACAGGTCTCAAGTATCCAATAGAAAAAAATATTAGTTTTAATAATCAAAATATCAAATATCACAAAACTAACATTGACCTTCTAGAAAATGGTGTATAGCGTCAATTTTTTTACAGATGTTATTTATTTAGTGACACTATATAGGCATGTAGACTCACTGTTAAATATGTGTTCTAAATCAATGTAAACGAACGTACACAATTGACTACGAAAGTGCGTGCCCACTTTGAATGGTTGCACTAACATATATACAAACGATATAAATGTGTATCTGCTGCTGTAAGTGTAAAAACTTGTTATTTTGTTACCTAAAATCCGTTATTCTTATTTGAATAATAAGTAACTTATAAATGCTGTTTCTAATACAATTTTAATAATTTGCTTGCTACTCGCCTGATTCACATCCATAACAAACTAAAAATAATATGGGTATAAAAGGGGGGCCCATTTGTGCCTGCATTGGGGTCTTTTTTCGGAAGTTACGCCACTGCTCATGAGCAACAGTAAAAAAGAATCCAGAACTTAATTTTTAGGCGCAGCAATATTTAAGGAGTTTAATTTTCCCGCTCCTTCCCTAATTTAGGTGAACGAATTTGTCATACCGTTTTTGTATTTTTAATCCTGAGAAATCCGTTTGTAAAAAATTTAAAAGTCGATTTAAAAAAAACTTACGAACTAACTTCGACAGCATCGGAGCATCGATACGACTTAAGAGTGTGCGAGGTAGGTTGCGAAACACGTAGTGCGTAAGAGATGAACTTAGTAGAATCACGTGATAATAGATAGAAGTTTATGGGATAGCTGCGTATATTCGACACTGAAATTTCATCACAGGTAATTTATGATTGTTGTTAGTTGTATTTTTTGCAATAAGGGATTAGCAGGGATTTATTTATTTAAATAACCTGAAAATTTAATACAGCGGTAAACTGATACGCAATAGTATATCCGAATAGAAAACAATAGACAAATAATCCATATATTTTTAAAAAGTTAATTTTATTCTACACGAATCTTTAATAATATACATATAGGGTGTCTCAAATCGGAGTTGTTTTCCTATAGCAGCATTTAAACTGAATACCCTGTATAAAATTAAACTTGTTATCTTACAGAGCATTTTATGATCGATAACTTAACGGTTGTACCTTTTTTCTATCTTTTAAAATACGTACGCGAATCACCCTGTACACTTGAAGCAATTCATTAAATTATTAGCATTTCCTCTCTTAACATGTTCTCGTTTCTCACCTTTAAACGGTTTCATTAAAATATCACACTTCTTACAATACAATCATATTATTATTTATTATTAAGTACATGCCACTGACACAATTTTAAATTCCTCATCGCAAGACAGATGGTTTAAATAGTAAATAGAAAATTATGTCGAGCAATAAACATTTCTTTGTTCAAAAATTCAAAAAAATCAGTACACAGTTTCTTGGTGTTAAATTGGAAACACCGGAGGCTCTTTATAGTTAAGTGCTCTTGGACTTGTGGACGACACACTCTACTTACTCCTACAATTTCCTGGTGCCTCGAGGGCTCCGATTATACAATTAAAATCTGATTCAATTTAAATTGTTATTTGAAACCAGATTTTGCTGAGTTACCTTATCTTTATTTATCTTGATTTTTTTTTGTTTGATTAAATTTATCTATTGTTATTTTATTTAAATGTACAGTTATGGTCTTTGGTATGAAAATTTTGCACCACCCATTAAATTTTACAAAATTTATTAAAATGACGCAGTGAAACATTTTACAGTTATGTGTTATATTAGTTTTAGCTTTGTTGTATTTTGTGTATATGAAGACCTGTTTTTCTAGAAATATAAAAAAACTTGATGGTTTTTAACGTCTGTTTATAGAAATTCATTCTTACACTTAAGTTTTTATTTTAAAATTAAGCTATCCTTTAACTGGGATTAATTTAACGTAAAATTGTTTTCTAAATACTTCCTATCTTTACATAATTGACTATTTATCTTATAAATCTTATTCTTCGTATACAAACACACAAAAAGGTACTCTTGTTTAAAGTCGCTAAATCTAACGGGTTTCGAGATAATTAATTTTTTGTGAAAAATTGAGTTGCTATGGGGGTCTGAATGCTTCTTAAATATGTGAAAATAGTTAGTACATACAATTCTATACATCGAAACAATAAAAAAGTTTTCATCAACGTAGCGCCGTTTGAGCCAGTGAAGGGACTAACAAAGTATATTATTTTTTAATTCAAAAATTTGTGAACATAAAAGTTTTTCTTCGTTTACACAAGGTGGCGCGATCGCGTTAGCATTTTTAAAGCCAGTAGATATAACAAACTACCGACACCAATGTGAAAAGGCAAGTATGACGATCGATCGTCGAGCAGGTGGCGCTAATTCGCTGCACCTCACTATGTTGCTTCTTCTCAAGTTTATTAATTTTGTGCGAAATGCCTCTACAACTGCGATTGCAGAACTTCTTGCGAAAGAATACATCGTTATTGTTGCTTCTGAGAAACGTCAAATCGTGTCGGTACTTCAGTTTATCTACTGGCCTAGATCATTTTACTCGTATAGCACACGGACTAAAGATGAAACCGAAATGTTAGCTAAACACTACTTAATGTATAAATGCCGCATTTTACCCACCGAAAACAATCAATTAGCCACATTAGTAGGGTGTATATAGGGGCATCCGAGCGCCACCAGAGCTGCTAACCTAAATCTAGTGAAAAAAAATTTTCCAAGTCTCAAAAATATTTCTTTAGATTGGTACCACCATAAATCTGGTGACAAACAACTACTCCAGTAACAAAAGAATTACCCCCAAAAAGGGATTTAAGAGGATCGTTTGTTAATAGGAATTTTTGTATCCTAGATTTAGGTTGGTATCAAACTAGGGGGATTGTTTTGTTACTAGAAATTTTTTTTGTTACTGCATTTATAGCGGTACCAATCTAGGGATTTTTTTTGTTATTCCGGAAATTTTGTTTTACTAGATTTATAGTGGTACAGATCTAGGCACTGAACTATACTTATACTGGAACGCGCACTGGCGGTCTCTGCCATAGAAAAGAAGCGAGCCGAGAGAGATAGCGCGCAAGGATCATTCCTGTCCTTTTCGTACCGCTCCGCGCATGCGCTGCGCGAGGGAGAAGACAGCGGTAAAGCTGTCAAATCAAAACAAACTAAGCCAATTTTAAAACATGCGACATGACAATCGACTGCTCTACGCATGCGCATACTCTCGAGAGTAGGACAGAGATGATCCTTGCGGCCCTCTCTCTCGGATCGGGCTGGCGGGCCGAGCGCGCGTTCCAGTATAAGTATAGTTCAGTTGATCTAGGCCATGTTTTTGCTACTAGGGAAATTTGTTGTTACTAGATTTGGGTTGGCAGCCTTGGGGCGCCTAGACGCTCCTATACAGCCTACTCAATTTAATTTGGAAATGAAATATTTAGTGGCTTCGAGGCTAATTGTTGGCTATAATTGTTTCATTCGATCATTCTTTTAAAGAAAATTTTTATGATCTAACCTATTTGTTTCACATCATTTGGTGCTAAAGCGATCGCACTACCTCGTGTGAACAAATGGAATCTATTACGTTTACAAAATATATTTTTCAGGCTTAACAAAATATGCTTTCAGACGTCACTAATTTCTATACGCAAAAATTTTTTTTGTCGACTAAACAAATTTCCTTTCTTCACTACAAAGTTATTTTTTTAAATAGCTAAAATTATTTTTTCAGATTTTAGACATTAAAAATAATTTTTTGTGGGCGAGAAAAAATTATTTTAATTTAAATTTTTTGCTTTAGTTAAAAAATTTGTCGGGGAAATTAAAAAATTTCTACAAAAATAAATTATATATGCGGACAAATAGAAAATATTTATTAAAAAAAATAATATAATTTTATACCCCAAACTGGCCCAAATGGCGCAGCATACGGAAAGGCATTCTTACGAATCTGCAACCTTCGAAAAAGAGAACAGTTTGAATTGTTGGGCTTCATTTATTCCAGAGGCTGTAACTCTGTAAAGGAAAAATTTCCAGGATCTATTCTTATAGATATTTTGTATTGTTTTAATCTTGCCCTCAAAATGTGCACAGACCTTTTAGTTTTTACCCTCGCCCTATTATAATTTATGATGGTAATAAAATTAACTTAGAAGAAGCGAAATAATATGCATATGTATTTGGAACAGCGAAATGAAAGCAACAGAACGATCAAGTAGGCTAACTGTTGTTGTTATTAATGCATAATCGCCTACAACATGATATAATAAAACTCGAGAGGAAGTAGCACTAAAAATACAAAATCCGCTGAATTAATGATAGTTCAAAAGATTTTATTACCAGCTTAATGTCTAATTTTTTAAATAATTCATTCACAAAAACAAATTAACAAGTCCAATTTTTGAAACTAATTTTCTACAATTTTTTTTTAAATTTTATAATTTTTATTTATAATAATTTCCTGTGGGTGATCCTGGGTTAATTGTGAAGGATGTTGTTCTTAATTTTATTGTCACCTAGTACAGCATTTAAGTATTTGAATTCGCTTGCGGTTAGTAATTATTAAAGACTTAAGCTGGTAATACAATAGAAAGCTAACATTTGATAGATACTGAAAGTGCATTATATGATACCGACCGACTTGTTTTGCCGATTTAATTGTTTGAACTTGGATTAAATCAATTTCGGAATAAAACGTTGAAAAAATTACAGAATATAAGAGAAACTTCCTACCAAAACATGCTTAATAGTAAAACGTAACACCATAATGTACCTAACACGAATGCTCAAGTGTAGACGATGTTACTGTATCATTCGCGACCGTTCGCAACACGACGCGCCTGATCCATTTGTTGTCAGTCTCTTAACTAATTTCACAGATTTTTACATTACGCTAAGTGCTTTAGCGTGAATGGCTTTCCAGTTTTTAGTCGAATTTGAGTTAACGAACAGCACTGATGCATCACAAGCGAGCACCGCGTCCCTTCGCGTGCTCGCGATACTGATACACATGAACCCTGAGCCTCGTAATGTTACCGTAACGTGATAATACGCCAGCATGCTCAAATGTGTATATAGCCTTACATTTGAAGAAAACGCTCGAAGATCACAAAAAGTATTAAAAATAGAAATGGACACCAAAGTCTTATAAAAATTGTGTGCATGCATTGATTATATACCTTTAGTGTATATAGTCAATGGTGCAGGTAAGGAATGCCAGATATTATGAAATAAAATTTATAAGCCAAAACAGTAGCAGCTCCCTTGAATATTATTGCATTCAAAGATTAATCTTTATATTAAATCCAAATTAGTGGTAGGAAACCCGATTACTAAAACACACATTTACGCGTTCATTATATAAGGCGCGTATCCACTTGTACAGCAGACCGCTACAGTTTTCAATGCAAATAGAAAATTTAAGTTGGCAGTAGATGTCCGGGTTATTGGAGGCCTGTCCGCTCATGTCTCGCATTCTTTTACAAATCAGACGCTAGCATAAGCGGGCCTCGCTCTATACCTTGCAGTGGCCAGCGGCGTCAACTTCTGCATTACAACTTGTGTTCACTTTCGCAGTCTATACGATTAATATTTGATGGGTGATCTTCTATATATTAAATCCGGATTCTTTTAACCTGTCTCAAAATTTGAGTGGTGGGAGGTCTCCGCTATTAGTACTCACATATTTACGCCTCTATTATATAAGGCGCATATTTTTTTGTACAGTAGACCGTTGTAGTTTTCAATGCAGATAAGCAAATTCAGGTTCATGGCAGATGTTAGGGTTATTGGGGGCCTCTCCGCTCATATCTTGCTTACATTCGCAAATCAGATTTGGCTCGCTATATACCTCGGAGCGGCAGGTGGCACCACCTTCTGGATTACAATTTGCGTTCACTTTTAATTAATTGGGCAGTCTATACGACTAATATTGAATACCAAGAACAAAACTACTACATTTGCTTTTATTAGTAAAAAAATATTTTGTAATTGGACTCCTTTAAATCTTGGGCTCAATACAATTGCATTACTAATTTAACATTGAGTTGTGCTCCGCAGAACGCTAATATTTACCTATAGCTATAATTATGATTCGAGCGGGTTTTGTTTATTTGCTATTTGTCCGATTAGGATGATGTCATATAAACACGAACGTGGAAATAAATCGTTAACATGGTTGACTAATATAAAACAATCCAGGGGCGCACCTAAACATTTTGCGGGCAAATAAAGCACAGGCCCGCTAGTATAGCTTAAATACAGAGTGATTATGCAATTCCCGTTTATTGAATAGCTTTAAATCTCAAAAACTTTAAAAATTCAAAGAAGACATTAAACAGAGCTTAGGGCATTGTGCAAAATATTAAATTATGCTCTTGCCCTCAAACTGTATTAGCTTACAAACTTCAAAGAAGGGCGTGGCAGTAAAAAAGCACGTTTTTCTTTGAGGATATCGAAATTCTGAAAGCCATAAAATTTCAACTATTGTTAGAACCGATTAATATCGATGATTGTATCAACATTCTGTGTTTTTTCTTGATAGGCAAAAAATATGCATTGTTTGTTAAACAAATAATGTCTTTTTCAGTATTTTGAGCGTAAAAATGGACTTAACTTGAAATATGAAATAAAACGCTTTTGGCAAACTAAAACGCTTTTATAGGAAAACATTTGTAAATTCCTTAAAACCGCACTGAAGTGACAACTCTCATTATATTTAGTGTTGTAAATACTAACAGCTGGGGAAAGGGAAAGGGACAATTAATATTTTGCACAAAAAAACGATTTTTGAGTTAACAGAAAAAGATTACTCGATATTAAATAAAACCGAAAACGGAAGGACAATATTGTCGTCCCACCTTTATTAAATCAAGATGCATGAATTTTCGATTTTCAAAAATTCATAGAAGGCGTTACAACAAAATTAGAGAACTGGGACAGAAACCAAAGTATAGCTCATCTCTAGCTGTAGTAGCCTTTAAATTAAAAAAATACAACCATATGGCTAGTTTTTGAGCAATATGTCTTCGAAAATGTCAAAATTTTACATTTTTTTCACTTCAGAGTTTTCGTAGTTTTAAAAATTCTCGTAGCTAGTAAAATTGTGTATCTTTAAGGCATTTTTAATATTATAAATTCTGAACAAATTTTTACTCACAGTTTTTGTGCGTTTAAAAATTTGTGTACGTGGGATTATTTTGTCTTTTTAAAGCTACTTTAAATCAAATTTGATTCACATCTTTTAACACGTTTGTGAGTGATAACTTGATAAGGCGTTAAAGTCGAAATTTTCAAAAAATCGTAGTGGACCCCATTTTAAAGCTAGAAAATTGTGACGCCTTCTATGAATTTTTAAAAAGCGAAAATGTAAGCCCTTTGATTTTTATAAACGACAACAATATTTACGGGAGTTAATTTCCTCCCTTGCACCTAATTTTTGACTGATAAATTTGCTGTAAACTTTCTGGTTTACTTTAATATTGAAAAGTCTGTTTCCAAAAAACCCAAAAATCGACTTTTTGTGTGAAAAGAATTAAAAGAGTTTTCGGTTGTAACTTAGTCAAGTGGCTAATGCCTTGGTCAATGCTCTATAAAATTTGGTGTATTTTGTATGGGTGCAACCTTAACACTCGTTGTATAATGCACCGTTATACAAATATACTTTTACAAATAGGGTAAGTAACAATTACACAATCCATGGAGAAAGACCAGGCGAAGTGCATCTCTTGTTTTTCGTAAAAATTCGAAATCCAAAATTTTGATAAATTCAAAACTTTGCTATTCCAGAAGTATCGGAAAGCAAAAATTCTTAGAACATGCCAAAACAAAAGATTAAAATTGTAAAAGTATAACTTCATGAATACTTAAAATTAACATGAAACAAATATGGAAATTACGAAAAGTTATAACAGAAAATTTCACGAAACATAATTTATAAAAAATTTTCAAAAATTGTTTATAAAAGTTTGGAAAAATCAAACTTTCCAAATTTTTGAAAATGTGGTTAAAAACCTACAAACACGTAGAATTTTTTATATTATCTTAAGCATGTTTTTGAGTTTTGTAAATTTTTGATGACTCAGAAAATTTTTGAAATATTTAATTGTCCCACTGATTATTGGTAGTATTTTTTAATCAATTCTAAATTTTTATTAATTTTGTGCATATTTCTTGTTTTGTTGATTAGTTAAATGTAAATGCAATAACGACATATTTTAACGTTTTGGAAATTTTACATAATTTTTACATAAAAAATTGAAACCATTTGTAATTTTTCCTTTTTTGGATTTAATTTCCAAATTTCAAATTTCTGAATTACAACCACTTCTTATTAATAATTATCAGAATTACGTTAATTACTCTCTCACCATTTGTACAGTGAAGAAAACACCTACAGTAATCCTCATACTCATACTTGTAACACGCATTGCGACACTTTGCACTTAAAACGTCTTCTTCAAACAGTTAAAAATTACAGTTCACTTTAACAAAAACAACGACAACGTTTAGTAATAATCAACAAACCCAACATTAATTAGAATACAACGATAAAGCCAATCACCTTTTCTACTAATGTGTCAAGGACATTTCCGTTTCCGCGCTTAAATCTCGAAATCGCGACAGCAGGAAGGCGAGACCTTGGCAACCGTTTGAGTTGGTTTTGTCGAAGAAGACATGGAGGAACTGAACTGTAGACGGGTTCCGCGTGTCTGCAAAGTGCTGGGGCTTGTTACGCCCCGCTACGCTACAAGAACCAAGACCTCCTCATGGTACTGTTACGCCGACGATGGTGCTTCTGAGGACCATTTCTATTTCCTTCTTTTTCTGATGGATCTGTCATCCTAGTTCTCTCATTCATGAACTTTTGTGGTTAAATAAACTTGATAAGTTAAAGACTTGAAGAAAAGAGTTTTTTATGGTTTGTGGTTGAATGAGTCAAAATAATCGATGCGTATTTGTAGCAGTAGTAGTTTTCTTTAAACTATTTTCGTTTATTTGTTTTAGAACCTGCAAAATGTGATCAAAAATGGTTGAAATCAAGATCATAAGTTTGAGTTTGCTCATTCTAACACGAAGGTTTGCTAATTATCTTTGAAATAGGGCTGTGATTTTTACTAAACTTTAGACCGCTTAACCGGTTAGAAAACTATTCTATATTGGAATAATCCGGATACCGAATAATTCCGCGGTTAACCGGTTAATCGTTACTGTTCCTTAACCGAATAGCGAACATTTAAAAACAAATTCCATCGGTAAACTATGTAATATTTAAAATTAATTTTTCTAGTATGACAGGCGATCTGCGCAAGCGCCATCTTCGTACTATTGATATTACAAAAATTTACATATTTCGACTTTAAAATCGGTATTAATATGTTAAATGACAATAGGAACAACTTAGCAAAACATTCAAAATCATAATAATTTCCAAACAGCCAAAATTTCTCGAATATTGCAAATTTTTCAAAATTTTTAAAAATTTACTAATATTCAAAATCTAAAAAATATTCAACGCTTTCAAAAATTATTAAAATAGTTAAAACTTTTGATAAATTTTCAAAAATCTTAAGTTCTTAAATTTTAAAAATTTTCAAAAATGTTTTGGAATTTTTAAATACTCAAAAATATTCAACATTTCAAAATTTCTTAACATTTTCATAATTGTTACTGTTTAAAAAACATTTTCAAAGATATCAAAAAATGGTCAAAAATTGTAATATTTTTTTAAACTCAAAAATTTTAAAAATTCATTAATATTTAAAAACTTTTTTTTATAACAGCTTCTATTTATCTTGCTTAAGAAAATTTATAGCAGCGAGAAACGTGTTTAAGAAACAACTTTAGTATAAGCATTAAATTTTTAAAATTTTCAGTTTTAATTATCAAAATTTTCAAAATGTTATCAATAACTTCAAAAGATTTAAATTACTTAAAAAAATTTTAAAAATAATGAGTTTCAAAATAATTCAAAAATATTTAAATATTCGAAATATTGCCAAAATTTTAAAAACATTTCTAATTTTCGTCATTATTATTTTTGTTTAATTTTAAAACAAATTTTACGGATTTTTAATTTTTAAAATTAGAAAGTTTCAAAATAATTTAAAAATTTTCAAAATATTCAAAAATTACCAAAATCTTTAAAACTTCCCTAAATTTCAATATTTATTTTTGTGTTAACTTTTCAAACAAAGTTTACGGAATTTATGAATTATCCAAAATACTTTTAAAATTATCAAAACTTTGTAATATGAAAATTAAGGAAAATTTTGCAATTTGTGAAGCAAGTGGTGTACGCGAGGAAGGTCCCGTGGTTATTTTAGGTTACTTTGATGATTAAAGATCGTTCAGGACAAATTGCGTTGAAAATGATTTATAGTTAATTTATTTATTTTTTTCTTTCACAATTTTGGTTTGCTGGTTTAAGAATTTACAAAATATGGTTAAACATCGCAAAAATTAAGATCGAGTTTTAGATGTTGCTGACGAGTTCAAAATGTTTAAAATTATAAACTTCTAGATTTTTAAGAAATTTAAGAAATTAAAATCGGCATGTACTGAAATTTTCTGCTTCTTCGTACCTAATTACAACATATTTGATAACAATAATTAACTCTTGAAATTAGAAGCGAATCCTCATTACAATAAAATCCTAACCAGGAAATTGATGTGAACCCGATTGTTCACTACAATCGTGAGCTTCTCCTTTCTACATGTTCGTTCCCTTCAAACGACTTTCAAAACAATGCTTCTCGTTGCAGTTGGCGTTTTTATGTTAGTTTACTGGAGTAAACGGTACTCGTTGAGGTTATTTACATTATATAAATAAAATATCTTTTATTAGAAGAAGGCTGCCTAACACTTACACCACAGTTAACACAATCTTTGGGCAATGGCAAAAATTATTTAACATTAAGATTAAAAAGTAAAAAAATTACGGCAACTGCAATTTACCACGACCTGTTAAAAAATGAATTATTCTACGCATAAAATCCCTATTAAATTTTCCTTTGTCATTATGCACTTTAACTATTTCTTTGCATCTGATCATTGCATTATTTTACTTTTGTGTATGCAAACATATTAAGAATAATAGATTGGTTGATTGTGTCGTAGCTGGAATTATTTCGTCCGTTAAGCTCGGCTTGTGCGTATGCGAAACTGTGTTTAAAGGCAACAGTTTATTTATTTGGCGCCTAATTATTAAATGTTACGCGGTGGTGTTAAAAAGTAAAAACTGTATAGAAAAATTGTTTTTTTTTTGAAAGATAGAATTTGTTTTTTTTGAAAAGTTATCGGTAGGCACTGCCTACTCTGCCTAATAGGCCAATGCTGTAAACGATATCGACATTGAGAAAACTTTTAATGAACTTTGTACAGCATTAGAAGAGTTTTGTTGTACAGTCAGCCACAAAATTAACGGCCTTAGTAGAAGCGCGAATACGCAACACACAATACAGCGCTAGAAAGCTACGGCAAACGTTTTCCGTCCACTGCCTACAACTAAATAAAAGTAATCCGCGCCCGAAGAGTTGGTGTGAACGCAGGTGATTTTTGTTTGTCGGTCTCAAAGCCTTTGAAGTATTTAAATTTTGTCAATGGCAGCATTTTTAAGGAGTTTTTTTTACAGTTTTGTAGGGTAAGTTTATAATTTGATTCAAAATTTTAACTGGATATGTTAAATAATTTTGTTTTAAACAATATCCATGTTATCTTACGTATTCTATTGTGAAAATACATTTGCCCAATTTGTGATTTAAAATAAACTAGTACTACCCCAGCGCACAATGCACTGACAGACTGAGCGTTGGCAGAACCGGCTAAATGATGTCACGTGATGCATTAGTTCCATAAGGGAGACGCAACGTTGGTGTAGATGTCGCCTCAAGTAAAGGGCGTTTAGCAGACTTTCATATATATGATAAATTAAAACAATTATTATTGAAAAATCGACGTAAAATAAAAACATAAAAATGTTTCATGTTCCATCTGAGGATAGAGACCTTTCATTGAAAAAAAATGGTCCAAATTGGTGAAGCGGTAGCCGCTGGAGGAACCGGAGAAAAAAACCCTTTGAGCTTTTATATATGTATGGATACCAGAATTGACGTAAAAAATAGGAACTATTTTTTTTGTTTCTTAATTTCTTGTTCTAGTAAGATATCGTTCCGTTCATAAATGTAAATTTCCGATTTTTACAAAATTATTTCGCATTTCGGGATCAGATAGAAGACCTTAGGGCAAATTGAACGCTTTTTTGCCGAATTTTCTAAATTCAAAATGGCGCCCGATACGATTTTTTGAAATTTTTTTTCGTAACGCCGCGCCGCGCCGTGTTACTCAAAAGCGAGTTGACAAATGGGGATCAAATGGCTTATAGAATTAGGGGTTAAATTTGGCACGTATTTCAGTTTGTTAGTTATTCTGAAAACACATGCCGGTCTCTTTAATAAACGCGAGAAGATAAAAAATTTCTATTTAAACTAAATAGCCCTTGAGCAAGGTGCGGATTTATATGCTCAAAAATTTGCACCATTTTATGCACAATATGCATGCATTATATTTATTATATATTAAATGTATATTTACTGTATATTAAATTTATTGTAAATAAAACAATTCTTAACTTCAACAGGTATTGTATTTTAGCTATATACGTATTTCAATGTGTTTACACGTCATTATCAAAAGCAGGATTAAAAGTAAACAGCTGGTGTTGCTATAGGAACAATAAATCTTCATAACTTGATCTTGGTTTTCTATATCTGCGTCCAGACGACTTGATTTCTCATTCCGAAACATCCAATAACGGTGAATTTAAGAGATCAATTTGTTCATTCATTAAAAATACATGTTTTAAATGTTTACAAATTTCAAATGCTTCTAGTATATCCAACTTACGTTTGTCATCACAAAAGTGTAAACATTTTATAGTGTTATTACATGCTATTGAATGATTGTGTTCTAGTAAGTGTTTAGCGTAATTGGATTTATGTAGGTGTTTAATATTTGTAACAACGTACGTGTTCCTTGTAGTTAATATCAAAATTTCTAATTGTTTGTCCTATATAAATCGAATTACAGCGCGAGCAATTTAATTTGTAGATGCCTAATTTTAGTAAATGGTCTGTTTTTTCTTTAGCATTAAATGTTTGTGATTTTCAAAAGCTTCTAGTATATCCAACGTACGTTTATCATTACAAAAGTGTAAACATTTAGTTTTGAAAGCCAATATTAGGGGTATTTATTATTCCTTCTTTTAAATCTTCTAACCTTGTGCAGTCTAATACCTTTACTTTTCCTAGTATTTCTGTTAATGTTTTTTTTTCAATTTGTTTTATTATTTCTTGGTCACTAAACTTAAAACACTGACTTAAAAAAAATAAAACCATTGGAATGGGCAGATTGTCGCTTCTAATCTAGTTGCTACATTTTCCTGTGGTAGTTGGTTTGTAAAAGTATTTTTCAAGCGCTTATCGGGACAGTCTATAAAATCTACAATGTGGTTGCTTAAATATTTAGTAACCCCTGCACTATAGTTAATTGGCAGATAAACTTGTTACAAACCATTACAGAGGAATTTCTATTATTCCGTATTAAGCAGTCTATTCCCACAGTGTCGTTGCTTTTTTACTATTATATTTAAATTCTTTGTATAAAATAGCATTCTTCATTATTCATCGGATTCATTTCCTTCGCGTGTTGCGAACTCCATTTGACATTTTAATAATGGATTAGATCTTACCTCTGGCAAATTATAACAATGGATCAATTATCTTTAATAACTTAATAAAAATTTGTATTGTTGTACTGAACGAGCTGATATCATTGTTAAGTGTGTGATAAATGTAGCCATAAGTTAGAAATTGTTTGTGGAAGTATGAGAAAATATTTATGGTAGTAATTTTTAGATTAAATAAAGCTGATATGACGTTTACACTTATTAAATTTTTTAATTAAATTTAAACTCAGCAACGTTTCGTTCTAATTGTTTTATTTCAAAACCATATAACCTACACATTCTAATTAACTTTAAACAACATAAAATGCCATTTAAAATAGCACATCATTCTCATCACTTTCTGTAAATCTCGCCAATAACCTTGTTTGTCCAGATAAGGTCATTATTAGCATAGAAGAATACTTTAAAGTCTATTAAAACAAAATTATGCGCTAGCGTGGAATACTAGGCCAGCTACCTGATACAGTTACCAACATTTGAGTATATTATTCAAACGTGCATGTTGGAGGAAAATGCATAAGTAGCAGTGCTGAATGCATCGAGATTTGGCAAAATGTTAAACTGTTATCCCACTGTAAAACTGTTTCACCTGCTTGCACATAAATACAGACGATACTATTTAAGTATTTACCTGACGTATCATAAAAATATTTTACGTGACGTCATATAAATACAGTTCCCTTAAAATGTTTCCATTAACATAACTATCAAAATCATTTTAAGAACATTATTTAAAAATAAATCCGAGAATTTTTTCAGCGGAATATTGGCTTTAAGAAATTTAAATTTTCTGGGTTAGTGTGGTAGTCGAGACAACCAGATAAGTTACGTACAGTTTCACAATCTGACACGCAAATCTTATCAAATTAGCAGTAAATTGACCCAGCACTGATTATCATCGATGTAATCAGATGGACGGCTAAACAAACTACGTGCCCACTTAAATGCAAACCTTGATACACTTGATGTAGCTTCGCTGCTGTTAAAACGCGCCCACAAGAGTAAAATGCACTTAGCTGTTGTTCGAGGTTTACGTAGTAAATTATGTTGCTGTTTCCTGATGTTCGAGTTGCATTTTGATTACACAAGATTTTAGATTTTTATAAGATGACCCAGTTCTGTGCCTTTTTCTGATTTAATCACGAGGAGATTTCAACGTTAGCGCACAATAGTACAAATATTGATATTTTTTTATGCCGGTGGCCACAGGCTATGGGTTTTCAAACCTTTTAGAATAAAGCAGTCAGTTTCGTTGTTGTAGCCTTATTAAATTTCTAAAAATTTAATAAAGAGAAACATCAAAAATTTTATGTTCTATAAATGTTTGTCTTTTAATTACTAGGAGACTTCAACGCTACGTCAGAACAGAAAGAAAAATAATATTATATTTATATGCGAAAGGCTACATGATACTAAGTTTTTAAAATAGTTTTTCCGTAATTTTCGTTTTTGTGCTTGGGTCATTAGGAAACTTTAACGTTAGCTCAAACGAGTAAATATATTAAGATTTTTTTTTCTATGCCAAAGGCCACAGGTTACTAAATTTTTAAACTTCTCTAACAAAGTCAGTTATTCTACCGGTGGGGCTTCTTTAAAATTACAGAACATATAAGAAAATGACTTAGAAATTTAGCGTGCTGTTCATTTTGGTGCTTGGGCCATCAGGAGACTTTAACGTTAGGTCAGACAAGTAAAAATATTAAGATTGTTTTTCTATGCCAAAGGCCACAGGTTACTAAGTCTTTAAACTTTTCTAACGAAGTCGGTCATTCTGCCGTTGAGGCTTTTTAAAAATAATAAAAATCAATTAAGGAAGTGACTTAGAAATTTAGCGTGCTGTTTATTTTTGTGCTGGGTCATCAAGAAACTTTAACGTTAGGTCAGACGAGTAAAAATATTAAGTTTTTTTTCTATGCCAAAAGCCACAGGTTGCTAAGTTTTTCAATTTTTTCAACAAAGTCAGTTATTCTGCCGTTGGAGCTTCTTTAAAATTACAAAACATACAAGAAAATGTCACAGAAATTTAGCATGCTGTTCATTTTTGTGCTTGAGTCATCAGGAAACTTTAACGTTAGGTCAGGCGAGTAAAAATTTTAAGATTATTTTTTCTTTGCCAAAAGCCACAGGTTACTAAATTTTTAAACTTTTCTAACGAAGTCAGTTATTCTGTCGTTGGGGCTTCTTTAAAATTACAAAACATACAAGAAAATGCCTCAGAAATTTAGCATGCTGTTCAATTTTGTGCTTGAGTCATCAGGAAACTTTAACGTTAGGCAGGCGAGTAAAAATTTTAAGATTATTTTTTCTTTGCCAAAAGCCACAGGTTACTAAATTTTTAAACTTTTCTAACGAAGTCAGTTATTCTGTCGTTGGGGCTTCTTTAAAATTACAAAACATGCAAGAAAATGCCTCAGAAATTTAGCATGCTGTTCAATTTTGTGCTTGAGTCATCAGGAAACTTTAACGTTAGGCAGGCGAGTAAAAATTTTAAGATTATTTTTTCTTTGCCAAAAGCCACAGGTTACTAAATTTTTAAACTTTTCTAACGAAGTCAGTTATTCTGTCGTTGGGGCTTCTTTAAAATTACAAAACATACAAGAAAATGCCTCAGAAATTTAGCATGCTGTTCAATTTTGTGCTTGAGTCATCAGGAAACTTTAACGTTAGGTCAGGCGAGTAAAAATTTTAAGATTATTTTTTCTTTGCCAAAAGCCACAGGTTACTAAATTTTTAAACTTTTCTAACGAAGTCAGTTATTCTGTCGTTGGGGCTTCTTTAAAATTACAAAACATATAAGAAAATGTCTCAGAAATTTAGCATGCTGTTCAATTTTGTGCTTGAGTCATCAGGAAACTTTAACGTTAGGTCAGGCGAGTAAAAATTTTAAGATTATTTTTTGTTTGCCAAAAGCCACAGGTTACTAAATTTTTAAACTTTTCTAACGAAGTCAGTTATTCTGTCGTTGGGGCTTCTTTAAAATTACAAAACATACAAGAAAATGCCTCAGAAATTTAGCATGCTGTTCAATTTTGTGCTTGAGTCATCAGGAAACTTTAACGTTAGGCAGGCGAGTAAAAATTTTAAGATTATTTTTTCTTTGCCAAAAGCCACAGGTTACTAAATTTTTAAACTTTTCTAACGAAGTCAGTTATTCTGTCGTTGGGGCTTCTTTAAAATTACAAAACATATAAGAAAATGTCTCAGAAATTTAGCATGCTGTTCAATTTTGTGCTTGAGTCATCAGGAAACTTTAACGTTAGGTCAGGCGAGTAAAAATTTTAAGATTATTTTTTCTTTGCCAAAAGCCACAGGTTACTAAATTTTTAAACTTTTCTAACGAAGTCAGTTATTCTGTCGTTGGGGCTTCTTTAAAATTACAAAACATACAAGAAAATGCCTCAGAAATTTAGCATGCTGTTCAATTTTGTGCTTGAGTCATCAGGAAACTTTAACGTTAGGCAGGCGAGTAAAAATTTTAAGATTATTTTTTCTTTGCCAAAAGCCACAGGTTACTAAATTTTTAAACTTTTCTAACGAAGTCAGTTATTCTGTCGTTGGGGCTTCTTTAAAATTACAAAACATACAAGAAAATGCCTCAGAAATTTAGCATGCTGTTCATTTTTGTGCTTGAGTCATCAGGAAACTTTAACGTTAGGTCAGGCGAGTAAAAATTTTAAGATTATTTTTTCTTTGCCAAAAGCCACAGGTTACTAAATTTTTAAACTTTTCTAACGAAGTCAGTTATTCTGTCGTTGGGGCTTCTTTAAAATTACAAAACATGCAAGAAAATGCCTCAGAAATTTAGCATGCTGTTCAATTTTGTGCTTGAGTCATCAGGAAACTTTAACGTTAGGTCAGGCGAGTAAAAATTTTAAGATTATTTTTTCTTTGCCAAAAGCCACAGGTTACTAAATTTTTAAACTTTTCTAACGAAGTCAGTTATTCTGTCGTTGGGGCTTCTTTAAAATTACAAAACATATAAGAAAATGTCTCAGAAATTTAGCATGCTGTTCAATTTTGTGCTTGAGTCATCAGGAAACTTTAACGTTAGGTCAGGCGAGTAAAAATTTTAAGATTATTTTTTGTTTGCCAAAAGCCACAGGTTACTAAATTTTTAAACTTTTCTAACGAAGTCAGTTATTCTGTCGTTGGGGCTTCTTTAAAATTACAAAACATACAAGAAAATGCCTCAGAAATTTAGCATGCTGTTCAATTTTGTGCTTGAGTCATCAGGAAACTTTAACGTTAGGCAGGCGAGTAAAAATTTTAAGATTTTTTTTCTTTGCCAAAAGCCACAGGTTACTAAATTTTTAAACTTTTCTAACGAAGTCAGTTATTCTGTCGTTGGGGCTTCTTTAAAATTACAAAACATACAAGAAAATGCCTCAGAAATTTAGCATGCTGTTCAATTTTGTGCTTGAGTCATCAGGAAACTTTAACGTTAGGTCAGGCGAGTAAAAATTTTAAGATTATTTTTTCTTTGCCAAAAGCCACAGGTTACTAAATTTTTAAACTTTTCTAACGAAGTCAGTTATTCTGTCGTTGGGGCTTCTTTAAAATTACAAAACATATAAGAAAATGTCTCAGAAATTTAGCATGCTGTTCAATTTTGTGCTTGAGTCATCAGGAAACTTTAACGTTAGGTCAGGCGAGTAAAAATTTTAAGATTATTTTTTCTTTGCCAAAAGCCACAGGTTACTAAATTTTTAAACTTTTCTAACGAAGTCAGTTATTCTGTCGTTGGGGCTTCTTTAAAATTACAAAACATATAAGAAAATGTCTCAGAAATTTAGCATGCTGTTCAATTTTGTGCTTGAGTCATCAGGAAACTTTAACGTTAGGTCAGGCGAGTAAAAATTTTAAGATTATTTTTTCTTTGCCAAAAGCCACAGGTTACTACATTTTTAAACTTTTCTAACGAAGTCAGTTATTCTGTCGTTGGGGCTTCTTTAAAATTACAAAACATATAAGAAAATGTCTCAGAAATTTAGCATGCTGTTCAATTTTGTGCTTGAGTCATCAGGAAACTTTAACGTTAGGTCAGGCGAGTAAAAATTTTAAGATTATTTTTTCTTTGCCAAAAGCCACAGGTTACTAAATTTTTAAACTTTTCTAACGAAGTCAGTTATTCTGTCGTTGGGGCTTCTTTAAAATTACAAAACATACAAGAAAATGCCTCAGAAATTTAGCATGCTGTTCAATTTTGTGCTTGAGTCATCAGGAAACTTTAACGTTAGGCAGGCGAGTAAAAATTTTAAGATTATTTTTTCTTTGCCAAAAGCCACAGGTTACTAAATTTTTAAACTTTTCTAACGAAGTCAGTTATTCTGTCGTTGGGGCTTCTTTAAAATTACAAAACATACAAGAAAATGCCTCAGAAATTTAGCATGCTGTTCAATTTTGTGCTTGAGTCATCAGGAAACTTTAACGTTAGGTCAGGCGAGTAAAAATTTTAAGATTATTTTTTCTTTGCCAAAAGCCACAGGTTACTAAATTTTTAAACTTTTCTAACGAAGTCAGTTATTCTGTCGTTGGGGCTTCTTTAAAATTACAAAACATATAAGAAAATGTCTCAGAAATTTAGCATGCTGTTCAATTTTGTGCTTGAGTCATCAGGAAACTTTAACGTTAGGTCAGGCGAGTAAAAATTTTAAGATTATTTTTTCTTTGCCAAAAGCCACAGGTTACTAAATTTTTAAACTTTTCTAACGAAGTCAGTTATTCTGTCGTTGGGGCTTCTTTAAAATTACAAAACATACAAGAAAATGCCTCAGAAATTTAGCATGCTGTTCAATTTTGTGCTTGAGTCATCAGGAAACTTTAACGTTAGGTCAGGCGAGTAAAAATTTTAAGATTATTTTTTCTTTGCCAAAAGCCACAGGTTACTAAATTTTTAAACTTTTCTAACGAAGTCAGTTATTCTGTCGTTGGGGCTTCTTTAAAATTACAAAACATATAAGAAAATGTCTCAGAAATTTAGCATGCTGTTCAATTTTGTGCTTGAGTCATCAGGAAACTTTAACGTTAGGTCAGGCGAGTAAAAATTTTAAGATTATTTTTTCTTTGCCAAAAGCCACAGGTTACTAAATTTTTAAACTTTTCTAACGAAGTCAGTTATTCTGTCGTTGGGGCTTCTTTAAAATTACAAAACATATAAGAAAATGTCTCAGAAATTTAGCATGCTGTTCAATTTTGTGCTTGAGTCATCAGGAAACTTTAACGTTAGGTCAGGCGAGTAAAAATTTTAAGATTATTTTTTCTTTGCCAAAAGCCACAGGTTACTACATTTTTAAACTTTTCTAACGAAGTCAGTTATTCTGTCGTTGGGGCTTCTTTAAAATTACAAAACATATAAGAAAATGTCTCAGAAATTTAGCATGCTGTTCAATTTTGTGCTTGAGTCATCAGGAAACTTTAACGTTAGGTCAGGCGAGTAAAAATTTTAAGATTATTTTTTCTTTGCCAAAAGCCACAGGTTACTAAATTTTTAAACTTTTCTAACGAAGTCAGTTATTCTGTCGTTGGGGCTTCTTTAAAATTACAAAACATACAAGAAAATGCCTCAGAAATTTAGCATGCTGTTCAATTTTGTGCTTGAGTCATCAGGAAACTTTAACGTTAGGTCAGGCGAGTAAAAATTTTAAGATTATTTTTTCTTTGCCAAAAGCCACAGGTTACTAAATTTTTAAACTTTTCTAACGAAGTCAGTTATTCTGTCGTTGGGGCTTCTTTAAAATTACAAAACATATAAGAAAATGTCTCAGAAATTTAGCATGCTGTTCAATTTTGTGCTTGAGTCATCAGGAAACTTTAACGTTAGGTCAGGCGAGTAAAAATTTTAAGATTATTTTTTCTTTGCCAAAAGCCACAGGTTACTAAATTTTTAAACTTTTCTAACGAAGTCAGTTATTCTGTCGTTGGGGCTTCTTTAAAATTACAAAACATATAAGAAAATGTCTCAGAAATTTAGCATGCTGTTCAATTTTGTGCTTGAGTCATCAGGAAACTTTAACGTTAGGCAGGCGAGTAAAAATTTTAAGATTATTTTTTCTTTGCCAAAAGCCACAGGTTACTAAATTTTTAAACTTTTCTAACGAAGTCAGTTATTCTGTCGTTGGGGCTTCTTTAAAATTACAAAACATACAAGAAAATGCCTCAGAAATTTAGCATGCTGTTCAATTTTGTGCTTGAGTCATCAGGAAACTTTAACGTTAGGTCAGGCGAGTAAAAATTTTAAGATTATTTTTTCTTTGGCAAAAGCCACAGGTTACTAAATTTTTAAACTTTTCTAACGAAGTCAGTTATTCTGTCGTTGGGGCTTCTTTAAAATTACAAAACATATAAGAAAATGTCTCAGAAATTTAGCATGCTGTTCAATTTTGTGCTTGAGTCATCAGGAAACTTTAACGTTAGGTCAGGCGAGTAAAAATTTTAAGATTATTTTTTCTTTGCCAAAAGCCACAGGTTACTAAATTTTTAAACTTTTCTAACGAAGTCAGTTATTCTGTCGTTGGGGCTTCTTTAAAATTACAAAACATACAAGAAAATGCCTCAGAAATTTAGCATGCTGTTCAATTTTGTGCTTGAGTCATCAGGAAACTTTAACGTTAGGTCAGGCGAGTAAAAATTTTAAGATTATTTTTTCTTTGCCAAAAGCCACAGGTTACTAAATTTTTAAACTTTTCTAACGAAGTCAGTTATTCTGTCGTTGGGGCTTCTTTAAAATTACAAAACATATAAGAAAATGTCTCAGAAATTTAGCATGCTGTTCAATTTTGTGCTTGAGTCATCAGGAAACTTTAACGTTAGGTCAGGCGAGTAAAAATTTTAAGATTATTTTTTCTTTGCCAAAAGCCACAGGTTACTAAATTTTTAAACTTTTCTAACGAAGTCAGTTATTCTGTCGTTGGGGCTTCTTTAAAATTACAAAACATACAAGAAAATGCCTCAGAAATTTAGCATGCTGTTCAATTTTGTGCTTGAGTCATCAGGAAACTTTAACGTTAGGTCAGACGAGTAAAAATTTTAAGATTATTTTTTCTTTGCCAAAAGCCACAGGTTAGTAAATTTTTAAACTTTTCTAACGAAGTCAGTTATTCTGTCGTTGGGGCTTCTTTAAAATTACAAAACATACAAGAAAATGCCTCAGAAATTTAGCATGCTGTTCAATTTTGTGCTTGAGTCATCAGGAAACTTTAACGTTAGGTCAGGCGAGTAAAAATTTTAAGATTATTTTTTCTTTGCCAAAAGCCACAGGTTACTAAATTTTTAAACTTTTCTAACGAAGTCAGTTATTCTGTCGTTGGGGCTTCTTTAAAATTACAAAACATACAAGAAAATGCCTCAGAAATTTAGCATGCTGTTCAATTTTGTGCTTGAGTCATCAGGAAACTTTAACGTTAGGTCAGACGAGTAAAAATTTTAAGATTATTTTTTCTTTGCCAAAAGCCACAGGTTAGTAAATTTTTAAACTTTTCTAACGAAGTCAGTTATTCTGTCGTTGGGGCTTCTTTAAAATTACAAAACATACAAGAAAATGCCTCAGAAATTTAGCATGCTGTTCAATTTTGTGCTTGAGTCATCAGGAAACTTTAACGTTAGGCAGGCGAGTAAAAATTTTAAGATTATTTTTTCTTTGCCAAAAGCCACAGGTTACTAAATTTTTAAACTTTTCTAACGAAGTCAGTTATTCTGTCGTTGGGGCTTCTTTAAAATTACAAAACATACAAGAAAATGCCTCAGAAATTTAGCATGCTGTTCAATTTTGTGCTTGAGTCATCAGGAAACTTTAACGTTAGGTCAGGCGAGTAAAAATTTTAAGATTATTTTTTCTTTGCCAAAAGCCACAGGTTACTAAATTTTTAAACTTTTCTAACGAAGTCAGTTATTCTGTCGTTGGGGCTTCTTTAAAATTACAAAACATACAAGAAAATGCCTCAGAAATTTAGCATGCTGTTCAATTTTGTGCTTGAGTCATCAGGAAACTTTAACGTTAGGTCAGACGAGTAAAAATTTTAAGATTATTTTTTCTTTGCCAAAAGCCACAGGTTACTAAATTTTTAAACTTTTCTAACGAAGTCAGTTATTCTGTCGTTGGGGCTTCTTTAAAATTACAAAACATACAAGAAAATGCCTCAGAAATTTAGCATGCTGTTCAATTTTGTGCTTGAGTCATCAGGAAACTTTAACGTTAGGCAGGCGAGTAAAAATTTTAAGATTATTTTTTCTTTGCCAAAAGCCACAGGTTACTAAATTTTTAAACTTTTCTAACGAAGTCAGTTATTCTGTCGTTGGGGCTTCTTTAAAATTACAAAACATACAAGAAAATGCCTCAGAAATTTAGCATGCTGTTCAATTTTGTGCTTGAGTCATCAGGAAACTTTAACGTTAGGTCAGGCGAGTAAAAATTTTAAGATTATTTTTTCTTTGCCAAAAGCCACAGGTTACTAAATTTTTAAACTTTTCTAACGAAGTCAGTTATTCTGTCGTTGGGGCTTCTTTAAAATTACAAAACATACAAGAAAATGCCTCAGAAATTTAGCATGCTGTTCATTTTTGTGCTGGGTCATCAAGAAACTTTAACGTTAGGTCAGACGAGTAAAAATATTAAGTTTTTTTTTCTATGCCAAAGGCCACAGGTTGCTAAGTTTTTCAATTTTTTCAACAAAGTCAGTTATTCTGCGGTTGGAGCTTCTTTAAAATTACAAAACATATAAGAAAATGTCTCAGAAATTTAGCATGCTGTTCAATTTTGTGCTTGAGTCATCAGGAAACTTTAACGTTAGGTCAGGCGAGTAAAAATTTTAAGATTATTTTTTCTTTGCCAAAAGCCACAGGTTACTAAATTTTTAAACTTTTCTAACGAAGTCAGTTATTCTGTCGTTGGGGCTTCTTTAAAATTACAAAACATATAAGAAAATGTCTCAGAAATTTAGCATGCTGTTCAATTTTGTGCTTGAGTCATCAGGAAACTTTAACGTTAGGTCAGGCGAGTAAAAATTTTAAGATTATTTTTTCTTTGCCAAAAGCCACAGGTTACTAAATTTTTAAACTTTTCTAACGAAGTCAGTTATTCTGTCGTTGGGGCTTCTTTAAAATTACAAAACATACAAGAAAATGCCTCAGAAATTTAGCATGCTGTTCAATTTTGTGCTTGAGTCATCAGGAAACTTTAACGTTAGGTCAGGCGAGTAAAAATTTTAAGATTATTTTTTCTTTGCCAAAAGCCACAGGTTACTAAATTTTTAAACTTTTCTAACGAAGTCAGTTATTCTGTCGTTGGGGCTTCTTTAAAATTACAAAACATATAAGAAAATGTCTCAGAAATTTAGCATGCTGTTCAATTTTGTGCTTGAGTCATCAGGAAACTTTAACGTTAGGTCAGGCGAGTAAAAATTTTAAGATTATTTTTTCTTTGCCAAAAGCCACAGGTTACTAAATTTTTAAACTTTTCTAACGAAGTCAGTTATTCTGTCGTTGGGGCTTCTTTAAAATTACAAAACATACAAGAAAATGCCTCAGAAATTTAGCATGCTGTTCAATTTTGTGCTTGAGTCATCAGGAAACTTTAACGTTAGGTCAGACGAGTAAAAATTTTAAGATTATTTTTTCTTTGCCAAAAGCCACAGGTTAGTAAATTTTTAAACTTTTCTAACGAAGTCAGATATTCTGTCGTTGGGGCTTCTTTAAAATTACAAAACATACAAGAAAATGCCTCAGAAATTTAGCATGCTGTTCAATTTTGTGCTTGAGTCATCAGGAAACTTTAACGTTAGGTCAGGCGAGTAAAAATTTTAAGATTATTTTTTCTTTGCCAAAAGCCACAGGTTACTAAATTTTTAAACTTTTCTAACGAAGTCAGTTATTCTGTCGTTGGGGCTTCTTTAAAATTACAAAACATACAAGAAAATGCCTCAGAAATTTAGCATGCTGTTCAATTTTGTGCTTGAGTCATCAGGAAACTTTAACGTTAGGCAGGCGAGTAAAAATTTTAAGATTATTTTTTCTTTGCCAAAAGCCACAGGTTACTAAATTTTTAAACTTTTCTAACGAAGTCAGTTATTCTGTCGTTGGGGCTTCTTTAAAATTACAAAACATACAAGAAAATGCCTCAGAAATTTAGCATGCTGTTCAATTTTGTGCTTGAGTCATCAGGAAACTTTAACGTTAGGTCAGGCGAGTAAAAATTTTAAGATTATTTTTTCTTTGCCAAAAGCCACAGGTTACTAAATTTTTAAACTTTTCTAACGAAGTCAGTTATTCTGTCGTTGGGGCTTCTTTAAAATTACAAAACATACAAGAAAATGCCTCAGAAATTTAGCATGCTGTTCAATTTTGTGCTTGAGTCATCAGGAAACTTTAACGTTAGGTCAGGCGAGTAAAAATTTTAAGATTATTTTTTCTTTGCCAAAAGCCACAGGTTACTAAATTTTTAAACTTTTCTAACGAAGTCAGTTATTCTGTCGTTGGGGCTTCTTTAAAATTACAAAACATACAAGAAAATGCCTCAGAAATTTAGCATGCTGTTCATTTTTGTGCTGGGTCATCAAGAAACTTTAACGTTAGGTCAGACGAGTAAAAATATTAAGTTTTTTTTTCTATGCCAAAGGCCACAGGTTGCTAAGTTTTTCAATTTTTTCAACAAAGTCAGTTATTCTGCGGTTGGAGCTTCTTTAAAATTACAAAACATATAAGAAAATGTCACAGAAATTTAGCATGCTGTTCAATTTTGTGCTTGAGTCATCAGGAAACTTTAACGTTAGGCAGGCGAGTAAAAATTTTAAGATTATTTTTTCTTTGCCAAAAGCCAAAGGTTACTAAATTTTTAAACTTTTCTAACGAAGTCAGTTATTCTGTCGTTGGGGCTTCTTTAAAATTACAAAACATATAAGAAAATGTCTCAGAAATTTAGCATGCTGTTCATTTTTGTGCTTGAGTCATCAGGAAACTTTAACGTTAGGTCAGGCGAGTAAAAATTTTAAGATTATTTTTTCTTTGCCAAAAGCCACAGGTTACTAAATTTTTAAACTTTTCTAACGAAGTCAGTTATTCTGTCGTTGGGGCTTCTTTAAAATTACAAAACATATAAGAAAATGTCTCAGAAATTTAGCATGCTGTTCATTTTTGTGCTTGAGTCATCAGGAAACTTTAACGTTAGGTCAGGCGAGTAAAAATTTTAAGATTATTTTTTCTTTGCCAAAAGCCACAGGTTACTAAATTTTTAAACTTTTCTAACGAAGTCAGTTATTCTGTCGTTGGGGCTTCTTTAAAATTACAAAACATATAAGAAAATGTCTCAGAAATTTAGCATGCTGTTCAATTTTGTGCTTGAGTCATCAGGAAACTTTAACGTTAGGTCAGGCGAGTAAAAATTTTAAGATTATTTTTTCTTTGCCAAAAGCCACAGGTTACTAAATTTTTAAACTTTTCTAACGAAGTCAGTTATTCTGTCGTTGGGGCTTCTTTAAAATTACAAAACATATAAGAAAATGTCTCAGAAATTTAGCATGCTGTTCAATTTTGTGCTTGAGTCATCAGGAAACTTTAACGTTAGGTCAGGCGAGTAAAAATTTTAAGATTATTTTTTCTTTGCCAAAAGCCACAGGTTACTAAATTTTTAAACTTTTCTAACGAAGTCAGTTATTCTGTCGTTGGGGCTTCTTTAAAATTACAAAACATACAAGAAAATGCCTCAGAAATTTAGCATGCTGTTCAATTTTGTGCTTGAGTCATCAGGAAACTTTAACGTTAGGTCAGGCGAGTAAAAATTTTAAGATTATTTTTTCTTTGCCAAAAGCCACAGGTTACTAAATTTTTAAACTTTTCTAACGAAGTCAGTTATTCTGTCGTTGGGGCTTCTTTAAAATTACAAAACATATAAGAAAATGTCTCAGAAATTTAGCATGCTGTTCAATTTTGTGCTTGAGTCATCAGGAAACTTTAACGTTAGGTCAGGCGAGTAAAAATTTTAAGATTATTTTTTCTTTGCCAAAAGCCACAGGTTACTAAATTTTTAAACTTTTCTAACGAAGTCAGTTATTCTGTCGTTGGGGCTTCTTTAAAATTACAAAACATACAAGAAAATGCCTCAGAAATTTAGCATGCTGTTCAATTTTGTGCTTGAGTCATCAGGAAACTTTAACGTTAGGTCAGGCGAGTAAAAATTTTAAGATTATTTTTTCTTTGCCAAAAGCCACAGGTTACTAAATTTTTAAACTTTTCTAACGAAGTCAGTTATTCTGTCGTTGGGGCTTCTTTAAAATTACAAAACATATAAGAAAATGTCTCAGAAATTTAGCATGCTGTTCAATTTTGTGCTTGAGTCATCAGGAAACTTTAACGTTAGGTCAGGCGAGTAAAAATTTTAAGATTATTTTTTCTTTGCCAAAAGCCACAGGTTACTAAATTTTTAAACTTTTCTAACGAAGTCAGTTATTCTGTCGTTGGGGCTTCTTTAAAATTACAAAACATACAAGAAAATGCCTCAGAAATTTAGCATGCTGTTCAATTTTGTGCTTGAGTCATCAGGAAACTTTAACGTTAGGTCAGGCGAGTAAAAATTTTAAGATTATTTTTTCTTTGCCAAAAGCCACAGGTTACTAAATTTTTAAACTTTTCTAACGAAGTCAGTTATTCTGTCGTTGGGGCTTCTTTAAAATTACAAAACATATAAGAAAATGTCTCAGAAATTTAGCATGCTGTTCAATTTTGTGCTTGAGTCAACAGGAAACTTTAACGTTAGGCAGGCGAGTAAAAATTTTAAGATTATTTTTTCTTTGCCAAAAGCCACAGGTTACTAAATTTTTAAACTTTTCTAACGAAGTCAGTTATTCTGTCGTTGGGGCTTCTTTAAAATTACAAAACATACAAGAAAATGCCTCAGAAATTTAGCATGCTGTTCAATTTTGTGCTTGAGTCATCAGGAAACTTTAACGTTAGGTCAGGCGAGTAAAAATTTTAAGATTATTTTTTCTTTGCCAAAAGCCACAGGTTACTAAATTTTTAAACTTTTCTAACGAAGTCAGTTATTCTGTCGTTGGGGCTTCTTTAAAATTACAAAACATATAAGAAAATGTCTCAGAAATTTAGCATGCTGTTCAATTTTGTGCTTGAGTCATCAGGAAACTTTAACGTTAGGTCAGGCGAGTAAAAATTTTAAGATTATTTTTTCTTTGCCAAAAGCCACAGGTTACTAAATTTTTAAACTTTTCTAACGAAGTCAGTTATTCTGTCGTTGGGGCTTCTTTAAAATTACAAAACATACAAGAAAATGCCTCAGAAATTTAGCATGCTGTTCAATTTTGTGCTTGAGTCATCAGGAAACTTTAACGTTAGGTCAGGCGAGTAAAAATTTTAAGATTATTTTTTCTTTGCCAAAAGCCACAGGTTACTAAATTTTTAAACTTTTCTAACGAAGTCAGTTATTCTGTCGTTGGGGCTTCTTTAAAATTACAAAACATATAAGAAAATGTCTCAGAAATTTAGCATGCTGTTCAATTTTGTGCTTGAGTCATCAGGAAACTTTAACGTTAGGTCAGGCGAGTAAAAATTTTAAGATTATTTTTTCTTTGCCAAAAGCCACAGGTTACTAAATTTTTAAACTTTTCTAACGAAGTCAGTTATTCTGTCGTTGGGGCTTCTTTAAAATTACAAAACATACAAGAAAATGCCTCAGAAATTTAGCATGCTGTTCAATTTTGTGCTTGAGTCATCAGGAAACTTTAACGTTAGGTCAGACGAGTAAAAATTTTAAGATTATTTTTTCTTTGCCAAAAGCCACAGGTTAGTAAATTTTTAAACTTTTCTAACGAAGTCAGTTATTCTGTCGTTGGGGCTTCTTTAAAATTACAAAACATACAAGAAAATGCCTCAGAAATTTAGCATGCTGTTCAATTTTGTGCTTGAGTCATCAGGAAACTTTAACGTTAGGTCAGGCGAGTAAAAATTTTAAGATTATTTTTTCTTTGCCAAAAGCCACAGGTTACTAAATTTTTAAACTTTTCTAACGAAGTCAGTTATTCTGTCGTTGGGGCTTCTTTAAAATTACAAAACATACAAGAAAATGCCTCAGAAATTTAGCATGCTGTTCAATTTTGTGCTTGAGTCATCAGGAAACTTTAACGTTAGGCAGGCGAGTAAAAATTTTAAGATTATTTTTTCTTTGCCAAAAGCCACAGGTTACTAAATTTTTAAACTTTTCTAACGAAGTCAGTTATTCTGTCGTTGGGGCTTCTTTAAAATTACAAAACATACAAGAAAATGCCTCAGAAATTTAGCATGCTGTTCAATTTTGTGCTTGAGTCATCAGGAAACTTTAACGTTAGGTCAGGCGAGTAAAAATTTTAAGATTATTTTTTCTTTGCCAAAAGCCACAGGTTACTAAATTTTTAAACTTTTCTAACGAAGTCAGTTATTCTGTCGTTGGGGCTTCTTTAAAATTACAAAACATACAAGAAAATGCCTCAGAAATTTAGCATGCTGTTCAATTTTGTGCTTGAGTCATCAGGAAACTTTAACGTTAGGTCAGGCGAGTAAAAATTTTAAGATTATTTTTTCTTTGCCAAAAGCCACAGGTTACTAAATTTTTAAACTTTTCTAACGAAGTCAGTTATTCTGTCGTTGGGGCTTCTTTAAAATTACAAAACATACAAGAAAATGCCTCAGAAATTTAGCATGCTGTTCATTTTTGTGCTGGGTCATCAAGAAACTTTAACGTTAGGTCAGACGAGTAAAAATATTAAGTTTTTTTTTCTATGCCAAAGGCCACAGGTTGCTAAGTTTTTCAATTTTTTCAACAAAGTCAGTTATTCTGCGGTTGGAGCTTCTTTAAAATTACAAAACATATAAGAAAATGTCACAGAAATTTAGCATGCTGTTCAATTTTGTGCTTGAGTCATCAGGAAACTTTAACGTTAGGCAGGCGAGTAAAAATTTTAAGATTATTTTTTCTTTGCCAAAAGCCAAAGGTTACTAAATTTTTAAACTTTTCTAACGAAGTCAGTTATTCTGTCGTTGGGGCTTCTTTAAAATTACAAAACATACAAGAAAATGCCTCAGAAATTTAGCATGCTGTTCAATTTTGTGCTTGAGTCATCAGGAAACTTTAACGTTAGGTCAGGCGAGTAAAAATTTTAAGATTATTTTTTCTTTGCCAAAAGCCACAGGTTACTAAATTTTTAAACTTTTCTAACGAAGTCAGTTATTCTGTCGTTGGGGCTTCTTTAAAATTACAAAACATATAAGAAAATGTCTCAGAAATTTAGCATGCTGTTCATTTTTGTGCTTGAGTCATCAGGAAACTTTAACGTTAGGTCAGGCGAGTAAAAATTTTAAGATTATTTTTTCTTTGCCAAAAGCCACAGGTTACTAAATTTTTAAACTTTTCTAACGAAGTCAGTTATTCTGTCGTTGGGGCTTCTTTAAAATTACAAAACATATAAGAAAATGTCTCAGAAATTTAGCATGCTGTTCAATTTTGTGCTTGAGTCATCAGGAAACTTTAACGTTAGGTCAGGCGAGTAAAAATTTTAAGATTATTTTTTCTTTGCCAAAAGCCACAGGTTACTAAATTTTTAAACTTTTCTAACGAAGTCAGTTATTCTGTCGTTGGGGCTTCTTTAAAATTACAAAACATATAAGAAAATGCCTCAGAAATTTAGCATGCTGTTCAATTTTGTGCTTGAGTCATCAGGAAACTTTAACGTTAGGTCAGGCGAGTAAAAATTTTAAGATTATTTTTTCTTTGCCAAAAGCCACAGGTTACTAAATTTTTAAACTTTTCTAACGAAGTCAGTTATTCTGTCGTTGGGGCTTCTTTAAAATTACAAAACATATAAGAAAATGTCTCAGAAATTTAGCATGCTGTTCATTTTTGTGCTTGAGTCATCAGGAAACTTTAACGTTAGGTCAGGCGAGTAAAAATTTTAAGATTATTTTTTCTTTGCCAAAAGCCACAGGTTACTAAATTTTTAAACTTTTCTAACGAAGTCAGTTATTCTGTCGTTGGGGCTTCTTTAAAATTACAAAACATATAAGAAAATGTCTCAGAAATTTAGCATGCTGTTCAATTTTGTGCTTGAGTCATCAGGAAACTTTAACGTTAGGTCAGGCGAGTAAAAATTTTAAGATTATTTTTTCTTTGCCAAAAGCCACAGGTTACTAAATTTTTAAACTTTTCTAACGAAGTCAGTTATTCTGTCGTTGGGGCTTCTTTAAAATTACAAAACATACAAGAAAATGCCTCAGAAATTTAGCATGCTGTTCAATTTTGTGCTTGAGTCATCAGGAAACTTTAACGTTAGGTCAGGCGAGTAAAAATTTTAAGATTATTTTTTCTTTGCCAAAAGCCACAGGTTACTAAATTTTTAAACTTTTCTAACGAAGTCAGTTATTCTGTCGTTGGGGCTTCTTTAAAATTACAAAACATATAAGAAAATGTCTCAGAAATTTAGCATGCTGTTCAATTTTGTGCTTGAGTCATCAGGAAACTTTAACGTTAGGTCAGGCGAGTAAAAATTTTAAGATTATTTTTTCTTTGCCAAAAGCCACAGGTTACTAAATTTTTAAACTTTTCTAACGAAGTCAGTTATTCTGTCGTTGGGGCTTCTTTAAAATTACAAAACATACAAGAAAATGCCTCAGAAATTTAGCATGCTGTTCAATTTTGTGCTTGAGTCATCAGGAAACTTTAACGTTAGGTCAGGCGAGTAAAAATTTTAAGATTATTTTTTCTTTGCCAAAAGCCACAGGTTACTAAATTTTTAAACTTTTCTAACGAAGTCAGTTATTCTGTCGTTGGGGCTTCTTTAAAATTACAAAACATATAAGAAAATGTCTCAGAAATTTAGCATGCTGTTCAATTTTGTGCTTGAGTCATCAGGAAACTTTAACGTTAGGTCAGGCGAGTAAAAATTTTAAGATTATTTTTTCTTTGCCAAAAGCCACAGGTTACTAAATTTTTAAACTTTTCTAACGAAGTCAGTTATTCTGTCGTTGGGGCTTCTTTAAAATTACAAAACATACAAGAAAATGCCTCAGAAATTTAGCATGCTGTTCAATTTTGTGCTTGAGTCATCAGGAAACTTTAACGTTAGGTCAGGCGAGTAAAAATTTTAAGATTATTTTTTCTTTGCCAAAAGCCACAGGTTACTAAATTTTTAAACTTTTCTAACGAAGTCAGTTATTCTGTCGTTGGGGCTTCTTTAAAATTACAAAACATATAAGAAAATGTCTCAGAAATTTAGCATGCTGTTCAATTTTGTGCTTGAGTCAACAGGAAACTTTAACGTTAGGCAGGCGAGTAAAAATTTTAAGATTATTTTTTCTTTGCCAAAAGCCACAGGTTACTAAATTTTTAAACTTTTCTAACGAAGTCAGTTATTCTGTCGTTGGGGCTTCTTTAAAATTACAAAACATACAAGAAAATGCCTCAGAAATTTAGCATGCTGTTCAATTTTGTGCTTGAGTCATCAGGAAACTTTAACGTTAGGTCAGGCGAGTAAAAATTTTAAGATTATTTTTTCTTTGCCAAAAGCCACAGGTTACTAAATTTTTAAACTTTTCTAACGAAGTCAGTTATTCTGTCGTTGGGGCTTCTTTAAAATTACAAAACATATAAGAAAATGTCTCAGAAATTTAGCATGCTGTTCAATTTTGTGCTTGAGTCATCAGGAAACTTTAACGTTAGGTCAGGCGAGTAAAAATTTTAAGATTATTTTTTCTTTGCCAAAAGCCACAGGTTACTAAATTTTTAAACTTTTCTAACGAAGTCAGTTATTCTGTCGTTGGGGCTTCTTTAAAATTACAAAACATACAAGAAAATGCCTCAGAAATTTAGCATGCTGTTCAATTTTGTGCTTGAGTCATCAGGAAACTTTAACGTTAGGTCAGGCGAGTAAAAATTTTAAGATTATTTTTTCTTTGCCAAAAGCCACAGGTTACTAAATTTTTAAACTTTTCTAACGAAGTCAGTTATTCTGTCGTTGGGGCTTCTTTAAAATTACAAAACATATAAGAAAATGTCTCAGAAATTTAGCATGCTGTTCAATTTTGTGCTTGAGTCATCAGGAAACTTTAACGTTAGGTCAGGCGAGTAAAAATTTTAAGATTATTTTTTCTTTGCCAAAAGCCACAGGTTACTAAATTTTTAAACTTTTCTAACGAAGTCAGTTATTCTGTCGTTGGGGCTTCTTTAAAATTACAAAACATACAAGAAAATGCCTCAGAAATTTAGCATGCTGTTCAATTTTGTGCTTGAGTCATCAGGAAACTTTAACGTTAGGTCAGACGAGTAAAAATTTTAAGATTATTTTTTCTTTGCCAAAAGCCACAGGTTAGTAAATTTTTAAACTTTTCTAACGAAGTCAGTTATTCTGTCGTTGGGGCTTCTTTAAAATTACAAAACATACAAGAAAATGCCTCAGAAATTTAGCATGCTGTTCAATTTTGTGCTTGAGTCATCAGGAAACTTTAACGTTAGGTCAGGCGAGTAAAAATTTTAAGATTATTTTTTCTTTGCCAAAAGCCACAGGTTACTAAATTTTTAAACTTTTCTAACGAAGTCAGTTATTCTGTCGTTGGGGCTTCTTTAAAATTACAAAACATACAAGAAAATGCCTCAGAAATTTAGCATGCTGTTCAATTTTGTGCTTGAGTCATCAGGAAACTTTAACGTTAGGCAGGCGAGTAAAAATTTTAAGATTATTTTTTCTTTGCCAAAAGCCACAGGTTACTAAATTTTTAAACTTTTCTAACGAAGTCAGTTATTCTGTCGTTGGGGCTTCTTTAAAATTACAAAACATACAAGAAAATGCCTCAGAAATTTAGCATGCTGTTCAATTTTGTGCTTGAGTCATCAGGAAACTTTAACGTTAGGTCAGGCGAGTAAAAATTTTAAGATTATTTTTTCTTTGCCAAAAGCCACAGGTTACTAAATTTTTAAACTTTTCTAACGAAGTCAGTTATTCTGTCGTTGGGGCTTCTTTAAAATTACAAAACATACAAGAAAATGCCTCAGAAATTTAGCATGCTGTTCAATTTTGTGCTTGAGTCATCAGGAAACTTTAACGTTAGGTCAGGCGAGTAAAAATTTTAAGATTATTTTTTCTTTGCCAAAAGCCACAGGTTACTAAATTTTTAAACTTTTCTAACGAAGTCAGTTATTCTGTCGTTGGGGCTTCTTTAAAATTACAAAACATACAAGAAAATGCCTCAGAAATTTAGCATGCTGTTCATTTTTGTGCTGGGTCATCAAGAAACTTTAACGTTAGGTCAGACGAGTAAAAATATTAAGTTTTTTTTTCTATGCCAAAGGCCACAGGTTGCTAAGTTTTTCAATTTTTTCAACAAAGTCAGTTATTCTGCGGTTGGAGCTTCTTTAAAATTACAAAACATATAAGAAAATGTCACAGAAATTTAGCATGCTGTTCAATTTTGTGCTTGAGTCATCAGGAAACTTTAACGTTAGGCAGGCGAGTAAAAATTTTAAGATTATTTTTTCTTTGCCAAAAGCCAAAGGTTACTAAATTTTTAAACTTTTCTAACGAAGTCAGTTATTCTGTCGTTGGGGCTTCTTTAAAATTACAAAACATACAAGAAAATGCCTCAGAAATTTAGCATGCTGTTCAATTTTGTGCTTGAGTCATCAGGAAACTTTAACGTTAGGTCAGGCGAGTAAAAATTTTAAGATTATTTTTTCTTTGCCAAAAGCCACAGGTTACTAAATTTTTAAACTTTTCTAACGAAGTCAGTTATTCTGTCGTTGGGGCTTCTTTAAAATTACAAAACATATAAGAAAATGTCTCAGAAATTTAGCATGCTGTTCATTTTTGTGCTTGAGTCATCAGGAAACTTTAACGTTAGGTCAGGCGAGTAAAAATTTTAAGATTATTTTTTCTTTGCCAAAAGCCACAGGTTACTAAATTTTTAAACTTTTCTAACGAAGTCAGTTATTCTGTCGTTGGGGCTTCTTTAAAATTACAAAACATATAAGAAAATGTCTCAGAAATTTAGCATGCTGTTCAATTTTGTGCTTGAGTCATCAGGAAACTTTAACGTTAGGTCAGGCGAGTAAAAATTTTAAGATTATTTTTTCTTTGCCAAAAGCCACAGGTTACTAAATTTTTAAACTTTTCTAACGAAGTCAGTTATTCTGTCGTTGGGGCTTCTTTAAAATTACAAAACATACAAGAAAATGCCTCAGAAATTTAGCATGCTGTTCAATTTTGTGCTTGAGTCAACAGGAAACTTTAACGTTAGGCAGGCGAGTAAAAATTTTAAGATTATTTTTTCTTTGCCAAAAGCCACAGGTTACTAAATTTTTAAACTTTTCTAACGAAGTCAGTTATTCTGTCGTTGGGGCTTCTTTAAAATTACAAAACATACAAGAAAATGCCTCAGAAATTTAGCATGCTGTTCAATTTTGTGCTTGAGTCATCAGGAAACTTTAACGTTAGGTCAGGCGAGTAAAAATTTTAAGATTATTTTTTCTTTGCCAAAAGCCACAGGTTACTAAATTTTTAAACTTTTCTAACGAAGTCAGTTATTCTGTCGTTGGGGCTTCTTTAAAATTACAAAACATACAAGAAAATGCCTCAGAAATTTAGCATGCTGTTCATTTTTGTGCTTGAGTCATCAGGAAACTTTAACGTTAGGTCAGGCGAGTAAAAATTTTAAGATTATTTTTTCTTTGCCAAAAGCCACAGGTTACTAAATTTTTAAACTTTTCTAACGAAGTCAGTTATTCTGTCGTTGGGGCTTCTTTAAAATTACAAAACATACAAGAAAATGCCTCAGAAATTTAGCATGCTGTTCAATTTTGTGCTTGAGTCAACAGGAAACTTTAACGTTAGGCAGCCGAGTAAAAATTTTAAGATTATTTTTTCTTTGCCAAAAGCCACAGGTTACTAAATTTTTAAACTTTTCTAACGAAGTCAGTTATTCTGTCGTTGGGGCTTCTTTAAAATTACAAAACATACAAGAAAATGCCTCAGAAATTTAGCATGCTGTTCAATTTTGTGCTTGAGTCATCAGGAAACTTTAACGTTAGGTCAGGCGAGTAAAAATTTTAAGATTATTTTTTCTTTGCCAAAAGCCACAGGTTACTAAATTTTTAAACTTTTCTAACGAAGTCAGTTATTCTGTCGTTGGGGCTTCTTTAAAATTACAAAACATATAAGAAAATGTCTCAGAAATTTAGCATGCTGTTCAATTTTGTGCTTGAGTCATCAGGAAACTTTAACGTTAGGCAGGCGAGTAAAAATTTTAAGATTATTTTTTCTTTGCCAAAAGCCAAAGGTTACTAAATTTTTAAACTTTTCTAACGAAGTCAGTTATTCTGTCGTTGGGGCTTCTTTAAAATTACAAAACATACAAGAAAATGCCTCAGAAATTTAGCATGCTGTTCAATTTTGTGCTTGAGTCATCAGGAAACTTTAACGTTAGGTCAGGCGAGTAAAAATTTTAAGATTATTTTTTCTTTGCCAAAAGCCACAGGTTACTAAATTTTTAAACTTTTCTAACGAAGTCAGTTATTCTGTCGTTGGGGCTTCTTTAAAATTACAAAACATATAAGAAAATGTCTCAGAAATTTAGCATGCTGTTCATTTTTGTGCTTGAGTCATCAGGAAACTTTAACGTTAGGTCAGGCGAGTAAAAATTTTAAGATTATTTTTTCTTTGCCAAAAGCCACAGGTTACTAAATTTTTAAACTTTTCTAACGAAGTCAGTTATTCTGTCGTTGGGGCTTCTTTAAAATTACAAAACATACAAGAAAATGCCTCAGAAATTTAGCATGCTGTTCAATTTTGTGCTTGAGTCATCAGGAAACTTTAACGCTAGGTCAGGCGAGTAAAAATTTTAAGATTATTTTTTCTTTGCCAAAAGCCACAGGTTACTAAATTTTTAAACTTTTCTAACGAAGTCAGTTATTCTGTCGTTGGGGCTTCTTTAAAATTACAAAACATATAAGAAAATGTCTCAGAAATTTAGCATGCTGTTCAATTTTGTGCTTGAGTCATCAGGAAACTTTAACGTTAGGTCAGGCGAGTAAAAATTTTAAGATTATTTTTTCTTTGCCAAAAGCCACAGGTTACTAAATTTTTAAACTTTTCTAACGAAGTCAGTTATTCTGTCGTTGGGGCTTCTTTAAAATTACAAAACATACAAGAAAATGCCTCAGAAATTTAGCATGCTGTTCAATTTTGTGCTTGAGTCAACAGGAAACTTTAACGTTAGGCAGGCGAGTAAAAATTTTAAGATTATTTTTTCTTTGCCAAAAGCCACAGGTTACTAAATTTTTAAACTTTTCTAACGAAGTCAGTTATTCTGTCGTTGGGGCTTCTTTAAAATTACAAAACATACAAGAAAATGCCTCAGAAATTTAGCATGCTGTTCAATTTTGTGCTTGAGTCATCAGGAAACTTTAACGTTAGGTCAGGCGAGTAAAAATTTTAAGATTATTTTTTCTTTGCCAAAAGCCACAGGTTACTAAATTTTTAAACTTTTCTAACGAAGTCAGTTATTCTGTCGTTGGGGCTTCTTTAAAATTACAAAACATATAAGAAAATGTCTCAGAAATTTAGCATGCTGTTCAATTTTGTGCTTGAGTCATCAGGAAACTTTAACGTTAGGTCAGGCGAGTAAAAATTTTAAGATTATTTTTTCTTTGCCAAAAGCCACAGGTTACTAAATTTTTAAACTTTTCTAACGAAGTCAGTTATTCTGTCGTTGGGGCTTCTTTAAAATTACAAAACATACAAGAAAATGCCTCAGAAATTTAGCATGCTGTTCAATTTTGTGCTAGAGTCATCAGGAAACTTTAACGTTAGGTCAGGCGAGTAAAAATTTTAAGATTATTTTTTCTTTGCCAAAAGCCACAGGTTACTAAATTTTTAAACTTTTCTAACGAAGTCAGTTATTCTGTCGTTGGGGCTTCTTTAAAATTACAAAACATATAAGAAAATGTCTCAGAAATTTAGCATGCTGTTCATTTTTGTGCTTGAGTCATCAGGAAACTTTAACGTTAGGTCAGGCGAGTAAAAATTTTAAGATTATTTTTTCTTTGCCAAAAGCCACAGGTTACTAAATTTTTAAACTTTTCTAACGAAGTCAGTTATTCTGTCGTTGGGGCTTCTTTAAAATTACAAAACATACAAGAAAATGCCTCAGAAATTTAGCATGCTGTTCAATTTTGTGCTTGAGTCATCAGGAAACTTTAACGTTAGGTCAGGCGAGTAAAAATTTTAAGATTATTTTTTCTTTGCCAAAAGCCACAGGTTACTAAATTTTTAAACTTTTCTAACGAAGTCAGTTATTCTGTCGTTGGGGCTTCTTTAAAATTACAAAACATACAAGAAAATGCCTCAGAAATTTAGCATGCTGTTCAATTTTGTGCTTGAGTCATCAGGAAACTTTAACGTTAGGTCAGGCGAGTAAAAATTTTAAGATTATTTTTTCTTTGCCAAAAGCCACAGGTTACTAAATTTTTAAACTTTTCTAACGAAGTCAGTTATTCTGTCGTTGGGGCTTCTTTAAAATTACAAAACATACAAGAAAATGCCTCAGAAATTTAGCATGCTGTTCAATTTTGTGCTTGAGTCATCAGGAAACTTTAACGTTAGGTCAGGCGAGTAAAAATTTTAAGAATATTTTTTCTTTGCCAAAAGCCACAGGTTACTAAATTTTTAAACTTTTCTAACGAAGTCAGTTATTCTGTCGTTGGGGCTTCTTTAAAATTACAAAACATACAAGAAAATGCCTCAGAAATTTAGCATGCTGTTCAATTTTGTGCTTGAGTCATCAGGAAACTTTAACGTTAGGTCAGGCGAGTAAAAATTTTAAGATTATTTTTTCTTTGCCAAAAGCCACAGGTTACTAAATTTTTAAACTTTTCTAACGAAGTCAGTTATTCTGTCGTTGGGGCTTCTTTAAAATTACAAAACATACAAGAAAATGCCTCAGAAATTTAGCATGCTGTTCAATTTTGTGCTTGAGTCATCAAGAAACTTTAACGTTAGGTCAGACGAGTAAAAATATTAAGTTTTTTTTTCTATGCCAAAGGCCACAGGTTGCTAAGTTTTTCAATTTTTTCAACAAAGTCAGTTATTCTGCGGTTGGAGCTTCTTTAAAATTACAAAACATATAAGAAAATGTCACAGAAATTTAGCATGCTGTTCAATTTTGTGCTTGAGTCATCAGGAAACTTTAACGTTAGGCAGGCGAGTAAAAATTTTAAGATTGTTTTTTCTTTGCCAAAAGCCAAAGGTTACTAAATTTTTAAACTTTTCTAACGAAGTCAGTTATTCTGTCGTTGGGGCTTCTTTAAAATTACAAAACATACAAGAAAATGCCTCAGAAATTTAGCATGCTGTTCAATTTTGTGCTTGAGTCATCAGGAAACTTTAACGTTAGGTCAGGCGAGTAAAAATTTTAAGATTATTTTTTCTTTGCCAAAAGCCACAGGTTACTAAATTTTTAAACTTTTCTAACGAAGTCAGTTATTCTGTCGTTGGGGCTTCTTTAAAATTACAAAACATACAAGAAAATGCCTCAGAAATTTAGCATGCTGTTCAATTTTGTGCTTGAGTCATCAAGAAACTTTAACGTTAGGTCAGACGAGTAAAAATATTAAGTTTTTTTTTCTATGCCAAAGGCCACAGGTTGCTAAGTTTTTCAATTTTTTCAACAAAGTCAGTTATTCTGCGGTTGGAGCTTCTTTAAAATTACAAAACATATAAGAAAATGTCACAGAAATTTAGCATGCTGTTCAATTTTGTGCTTGAGTCATCAGGAAACTTTAACGTTAGGCAGGCGAGTAAAAATTTTAAGATTATTTTTTCTTTGCCAAAAGCCAAAGGTTACTAAATTTTTAAACTTTTCTAACGAAGTCAGTTATTCTGTCGTTGGGGCTTCTTTAAAATTACAAAACATACAAGAAAATGCCTCAGAAATTTAGCATGCTGTTCAATTTTGTGCTTGAGTCATCAGGAAACTTTAACGTTAGGTCAGGCGAGTAAAAATTTTAAGATTATTTTTTCTTTGCCAAAAGCCACAGGTTACTAAATTTTTAAACTTTTCTAACGAAGTCAGTTATTCTGTCGTTGGGGCTTCTTTAAAATTACAAAACATATAAGAAAATGTCTCAGAAATTTAGCATGCTGTTCATTTTTGTGCTTGAGTCATCAGGAAACTTTAACGTTAGGTCAGGCGAGTAAAAATTTTAAGATTATTTTTTCTTTGCCAAAAGCCACAGGTTACTAAATTTTTAAACTTTTCTAACGAAGTCAGTTATTCTGTCGTTGGGGCTTCTTTAAAATTACAAAACATACAAGAAAATGCCTCAGAAATTTAGCATGCTGTTCAATTTTGTGCTTGAGTCATCAGGAAACTTTAACGTTAGGTCAGGCGAGTAAAAATTTTAAGATTATTTTTTCTTTGCCAAAAGCCACAGGTTACTAAATTTTTAAACTTTTCTAACGAAGTCAGTTATTCTGTCGTTGGGGCTTCTTTAAAATTACAAAACATACAAGAAAATGCCTCAGAAATTTAGCATGCTGTTCAATTTTGTGCTTGAGTCATCAGGAAACTTTAACGTTAGGTCAGGCGAGTAAAAATTTTAAGATTATTTTTTCTTTGCCAAAAGCCACAGGTTACTAAATTTTTAAACTTTTCTAACGAAGTCAGTTATTCTGTCGTTGGGGCTTCTTTAAAATTACAAAACATACAAGAAAATGCCTCAGAAATTTAGCATGCTGTTCAATTTTGTGCTTGAGTCATCAAGAAACTTTAACGTTAGGTCAGACGAGTAAAAATATTAAGTTTTTTTTTCTATGCCAAAGGCCACAGGTTGCTAAGTTTTTCAATTTTTTCAACAAAGTCAGTTATTCTGCGGTTGGACCTTCTTTAAAATTACAAAACATATAAGAAAATGTCACAGAAATTTAGCATGCTGTTCAATTTTGTGCTTGAGTCATCAGGAAACTTTAACGTTAGGCAGGCGAGTAAAAATTTTAAGATTATTTTTTCTTTGCCAAAAGCCAAAGGTTACTAAATTTTTAAACTTTTCTAACGAAGTCAGTTATTCTGTCGTTGGGGCTTCTTTAAAATTACAAAACATACAAGAAAATGCCTCAGAAATTTAGCATGCTGTTCAATTTTGTGCTTGAGTCATCAGGAAACTTTAACGTTAGGTCAGGCGAGTAAAAATTTTAAGATTATTTTTTCTTTGCCAAAAGCCACAGGTTACTAAATTTTTAAACTTTTCTAACGAAGTCAGTTATTCTGTCGTTGGGGCTTCTTTAAAATTACAAAACATATAAGAAAATGCCTCAGAAATTTAGCATGCTGTTCAATTTTGTGCTTGAGTCATCAGGAAACTTTAACGTTAGGTCAGGCGAGTAAAAATTTTAAGATTATTTTTTCTTTGCCAAAAGCCACAGGTTACTAAATTTTTAAACTTTTCTAACGAAGTCAGTTATTCTGTCGTTGGGGCTTCTTTAAAATTACAAAACATACAAGAAAATGCCTCAGAAATTTAGCATGCTGTTCAATTTTGTGCTTGAGTCAACAGGAAACTTTAACGTTAGGCAGGCGAGTAAAAATTTTAAGATTATTTTTTCTTTGCCAAAAGCCACAGGTTACTAAATTTTTAAACTTTTCTAACGAAGTCAGTTATTCTGTCGTTGGGGCTTCTTTAAAATTACAAAACATACAAGAAAATGCCTCAGAAATTTAGCATGCTGTTCAATTTTGTGCTTGAGTCATCAGGAAACTTTAACGTTAGGTCAGGCGAGTAAAAATTTTAAGATTATTTTTTCTTTGCCAAAAGCCACAGGTTACTAAATTTTTAAACTTTTCTAACGAAGTCAGTTATTCTGTCGTTGGGGCTTCTTTAAAATTACAAAACATACAAGAAAATGCCTCAGAAATTTAGCATGCTGTTCAATTTTGTGCTTGAGTCAACAGGACACTTTAACGTTAGGCAGGCGAGTAAAAATTTTAAGATTATTTTTTCTTTGCCAAAAGCCACAGGTTACTAAATTTTTAAACTTTTCTAACGAAGTCAGTTATTCTGTCGTTGGGGCTTCTTTAAAATTACAAAACATACAAGAAAATGCCTCAGAAATTTAGCATGCTGTTCAATTTTGTGCTTGAGTCATCAGGAAACTTTAACGTTAGGTCAGGCGAGTAAAAATTTTAAGATTATTTTTTCTTTGCCAAAAGCCACAGGTTACTAAATTTTTAAACTTTTCTAACGAAGTCAGTTATTCTGTCGTTGGGGCTTCTTTAAAATTACAAAACATACAAGAAAATGCCTCAGAAATTTAGCATGCTGTTCAATTTTGTGCTTGAGTCATCAGGAAACTTTAACGTTAGGTCAGACGAGTAAAAATATTAAGTTTTTTTTTCTATGCCAAAGGCCACAGGTTGCTAAGTTTTTCAATTTTTTCAACAAAGTCAGTTATTCTGCGGTTGGAGCTTCTTTAAAATTACAAAACATATAAGAAAATGTCACAGAAATTTAGCATGCTGTTCAATTTTGTGCTTGAGTCATCAGGAAACTTTAACGTTAGGCAGGCGAGTAAAAATTTTAAGATTATTTTTTCTTTGCCAAAAACCAAAGGTTACTAAATTTTTAAACTTTTCTAACGAAGTCAGTTATTCTGTCGTTGGGGCTTCTTTAAAATTACAAAACATACAAGAAAATGCCTCAGAAATTTAGCATGCTGTTAAATTTTGTGCTTGAGTCATCAGGAAACTTTAACGTTAGGTCAGGCGAGTAAAAATTTTAAGATTATTTTTTCTTTGCCAAAAGCCACAGGTTACTAAATTTTTAAACTTTTCTAACGAAGTCAGTTATTCTGTCGTTGGGGCTTCTTTAAAATTACAAAACATACAAGAAAATGCCTCAGAAATTTAGCATGCTGTTCAATTTTGTGCTTGAGTCATCAAGAAACTTTAACGTTAGGTCAGACGAGTAAAAATATTAAGTTTTTTTTTCTATGCCAAAGGCCACAGGTTGCTAAGTTTTTCAATTTTTTCAACAAAGTCAGTTATTCTGCGGTTGGACCTTCTTTAAAATTACAAAACATATAAGAAAATGTCACAGAAATTTAGCATGCTGTTCAATTTTGTGCTTGAGTCATCAGGAAACTTTAACGTTAGGCAGGCGAGTAAAAATTTTAAGATTATTTTTTCTTTGCCAAAAGCCAAAGGTTACTAAATTTTTAAACTTTTCTAACGAAGTCAGTTATTCTGTCGTTGGGGCTTCTTTAAAATTACAAAACATACAAGAAAATGCCTCAGAAATTTAGCATGCTGTTCAATTTTGTGCTTGAGTCATCAGGAAACTTTAACGTTAGGTCAGGCGAGTACAAATTTTAAGATTATTTTTTCTTTGCCAAAAGCCACAGGTTACTAAATTTTTAAACTTTTCTAACGAAGTCAGTTATTCTGTCGTTGGGGCTTCTTTAAAATTACAAAACATATAAGAAAATGCCTCAGAAATTTAGCATGCTGTTCAATTTTGTGCTTGAGTCATCAGGAAACTTTAACGTTAGGTCAGGCGAGTAAAAATTTTAAGATTATTTTTTCTTTGCCAAAAGCCACAGGTTACTAAATTTTTAAACTTTTCTAACGAAGTCAGTTATTCTGTCGTTGGGGCTTCTTTAAAATTACAAAACATACAAGAAAATGCCTCAGAAATTTAGCATGCTGTTCAATTTTGTGCTTGAGTCAACAGGAAACTTTAACGTTAGGCAGGCGAGTAAAAATTTTAAGATTATTTTTTCTTTGCCAAAAGCCACAGGTTACTAAATTTTTAAACTTTTCTAACGAAGTCAGTTATTCTGTCGTTGGGGCTTCTTTAAAATTACAAAACATACAAGAAAATGCCTCAGAAATTTAGCATGCTGTTCAATTTTGTGCTTGAGTCATCAGGAAACTTTAACGTTAGGTCAGGCGAGTAAAAATTTTAAGATTATTTTTTCTTTGCCAAAAGCCACAGGTTACTAAATTTTTAAACTTTTCTAACGAAGTCAGTTATTCTGTCGTTGGGGCTTCTTTAAAATTACAAAACATACAAGAAAATGCCTCAGAAATTTAGCATGCTGTTCAATTTTGTGCTTGAGTCAACAGGACACTTTAACGTTAGGCAGGCGAGTAAAAATTTTAAGATTATTTTTTCTTTGCCAAAAGCCACAGGTTACTAAATTTTTAAACTTTTCTAACGAAGTCAGTTATTCTGTCGTTGGGGCTTCTTTAAAATTACAAAACATACAAGAAAATGCCTCAGAAATTTAGCATGCTGTTCAATTTTGTGCTTGAGTCATCAGGAAACTTTAACGTTAGGTCAGGCGAGTAAAAATTTTAAGATTATTTTTTCTTTGCCAAAAGCCACAGGTTACTAAATTTTTAAACTTTTCTAACGAAGTCAGTTATTCTGTCGTTGGGGCTTCTTTAAAATTACAAAACATATAAGAAAATGTCTCAGAAATTTAGCATGCTGTTCAATTTTGTGCTTGAGTCATCAGGAAACTTTAACGTTAGGTCAGGCGAGTAAAAATTTTAAGATTATTTTTTCTTTGCCAAAAGCCACAGGTTACTAAATTTTTAAACTTTTCTAACGAAGTCAGTTATTCTGTCGTTGGGGCTTCTTTAAAATTACAAAACATACAAGAAAATGCCTCAGAAATTTAGCATGCTGTTCAATTTTGTGCTTGAGTCATCAGGAAACTTTAACGTTAGGTCAGGCGAGTAAAAATTTTAAGATTATTTTTTCTTTGCCAAAAGCCACAGGTTACTAAATTTTTAAACTTTTCTAACGAAGTCAGTTATTCTGTCGTTGGGGCTTCTTTAAAATTACAAAACATACAAGAAAATGCCTCAGAAATTTAGCATGCTGTTCATTTTTGTGCTTGAGTCATCAGGAAACTTTAACGTTAGGTCAGGCGAGTAAAAATTTTAAGATTATTTTTTCTTTGCCAAAAGCCACAGGTTACTAAATTTTTAAACTTTTCTAACGAAGTCAGTTATTCTGTCGTTGGGGCTTCTTTAAAATTACAAAACATACAAGAAAATGCCTCAGAAATTTAGCATGCTGTTCAATTTTGTGCTTGAGTCATCAGGAAACTTTAACGTTAGGTCAGGCGAGTAAAAATTTTAAGATTATTTTTTCTTTGCCAAAAGCCACAGGTTACTAAATTTTTAAACTTTTCTAACGAAGTCAGTTATTCTGTCGTTGGGGCTTCTTTAAAATTACAAAACATATAAGAAAATGTCTCAGAAATTTAGCATGCTGTTCAATTTTGTGCTTGAGTCATCAGGAAACTTTAACGTTAGGTCAGGCGAGTAAAAATTTTAAGATTATTTTTTCTTTGCCAAAAGCCACAGGTTACTAAATTTTTAAACTTTTCTAACGAAGTCAGTTATTCTGTCGTTGGGGCTTCTTTAAAATTACAAAACATACAAGAAAATGCCTCAGAAATTTAGCATGCTGTTCAATTTTGTGCTTGAGTCAACAGGAAACTTTAACGTTAGGCAGGCGAGTAAAAATTTTAAGATTATTTTTTCTTTGCCAAAAGCCACAGGTTACTAAATTTTTAAACTTTTTTAACGAAGTCAGTTATTCTGTCGTTGGGGCTTCTTTAAAATTACAAAACATACAAGAAAATGCCTCAGAAATTTAGCATGCTGTTCAATTTTGTGCTTGAGTCATCAGGAAACTTTAACGTTAGGTCAGGCGAGTAAAAATTTTAAGATTATTTTTTCTTTGCCAAAAGCCACAGGTTACTAAATTTTTAAACTTTTCTAACGAAGTCAGTTATTCTGTCGTTGGGGCTTCTTTAAAATTACAAAACATACAAGAAAATGCCTCAGAAATTTAGCATGCTGTTCAATTTTGTGCTTGAGTCATCAGGAAACTTTAACGTTAGGTCAGGCGAGTAAAAATTTTAAGATTATTTTTTCTTTGCCAAAAGCCACAGGTTACTAAATTTTTAAACTTTTCTAACGAAGTCAGTTATTCTGTCGTTGGGGCTTCTTTAAAATTACAAAACATATAAGAAAATGTCTCAGAAATTTAGCATGCTGTTCATTTTTGTGCTTGAGTCATCAGGAAACTTTAACGTTAGGTCAGGCGAGTAAAAATTTTAAGATTATTTTTTCTTTGCCAAAAGCCACAGGTTACTAAATTTTTAAACTTTTCTAACGAAGTCAGTTATTCTGTCGTTGGGGCTTCTTTAAAATTACAAAACATACAAGAAAATGCCTCAGAAATTTAGCATGCTGTTCAATTTTGTGCTTGAGTCATCAGGAAACTTTAACGTTAGGTCAGGCGAGTAAAAATTTTAAGATTATTTTTTCTTTGCCAAAAGCCACAGGTTACTAAATTTTTAAACTTTTCTAACGAAGTCAGTTATTCTGTCGTTGGGGCTTCTTTAAAATTACAAAACATACAAGAAAATGCCTCAGAAATTTAGCATGCTGTTCAATTTTGTGCTTGAGTCATCAGGAAACTTTAACGTTAGGTCAGGCGAGTAAAAATTTTAAGATTATTTTTTCTTTGCCAAAAGCCACAGGTTACTAAATTTTTAAACTTTTCTAACGAAGTCAGTTATTCTGTCGTTGGGGCTTCTTTAAAATTACAAAACATATAAGAAAATGTCTCAGAAATTTAGCATGCTGTTCAATTTTGTGCTTGAGTCATCAGGAAACTTTAACGTTAGGTCAGGCGAGTAAAAATTTTAAGATTATTTTTTCTTTGCCAAAAGCCACAGGTTACTAAATTTTTAAACTTTTCTAACGAAGTCAGTTATTCTGTCGTTGGGGCTTCTTTAAAATTACAAAACATACAAGAAAATGCCTCAGAAATTTAGCATGCTGTTCAATTTTGTGCTTGAGTCATCAGGAAACTTTAACGTTAGGTCAGGCGAGTAAAAATTTTAAGATTATTTTTTCTTTGCCAAAAGCCACAGGTTACTAAATTTTTAAACTTTTCTAACGAAGTCAGTTATTCTGTCGTTGGGGCTTCTTTAAAATTACAAAACATACAAGAAAATGCCTCAGAAATTTAGCATGCTGTTCAATTTTGTGCTTGAGTCATCAGGAAACTTTAACGTTAGGTCAGGCGAGTAAAAATTTTAAGATTATTTTTTCTTTGCCAAAAGCCACAGGTTACTAAATGTTTAAACTTTTCTAACGAAGTCAGTTATTCTGTCGTTGGGGCTTCTTTAAAATTACAAAACATACAAGAAAATGCCTCAGAAATTTAGCATGCTGTTCATTTTTGTGCTGGGTCATCAAGAAACTTTAACGTTAGGTCAGACGAGTAAAAATATTAAGTTTTTTTTTCTATGCCAAAAGCCACAGGTTGCTAAGTTTTTCAATTTTTTCAACAAAGTCAGTTATTCTGCGGTTGGAGCTTCTTTAAAATTACAAAACATATAAGAAAATGTCACAGAAATTTAGCATGCTGTTCATTTTTGTGCTTGAGTCATCAGGAAACTTTAACGTTAGGTCAGGCGAGTAAAAATTTTAAGATTATTTTTTCTTTGCCAAAAGCCACAGGTTACTAAATTTTTAAACTTTTCTAACGAAGTCAGTTATTCTGTCGTTGGGGCTTCTTTAAAATTACAAAACATACAAGAAAATGCCTCAGAAATTTAGCATGCTGTTCAATTTTGTGCTTGAGTCATCAGGAAACTTTAACGTTAGGTCAGGCGAGTAAAAATTTTAAGATTATTTTTTCTTTGCCAAAAGCCACAGGTTACTAAATTTTTAAACTTTTCTAACGAAGTCAGTTATTCTGTCGTTGGGGCTTCTTTAAAATTACAAAACATACAAGAAAATGCCTCAGAAATTTAGCATGCTGTTCATTTTTGTGCTGGGTCATCAAGAAACTTTAACGTTAGGTCAGACGAGTAAAAATATTAAGTTTTTTTTTCTATGCCAAAAGCCACAGGTTGCTAAGTTTTTCAATTTTTTCAACAAAGTCAGTTATTCTTTAAAATTACAAAACATATAAGAAAATGTCACAGAAATTTAGCATGCTGTTCATTTTTGTGCTTGAGTCATCAGGAAACTTTAACGTTAGGTCAGGCGAGTAAAAATTTTAAGATTATTTTTTCTTTGCCAAAAGCCACAGGTTACTAAATTTTTAAACTTTTCTAACGAAGTCAGTTATTCTGTCGTTGGGGCTTTCCAAAAGTAATAACAATCTATTAAAGAAGTAAGTTAGAAATATAGCGTGCTGTTCATTTTTGTGCTTAGGTCAACCAGAGACTTCAGCGTTAGTTTTCCACAGTAAAAATTTATATTATTATTTTTTATTCTAAAAGGCCACACATTACTGCATTTTTAAAACGGTTCTAATAAAGTAATTCATTCTGTGATTACGACCTCATTAATTTTATAAAAATCAATTAAGGAAGTCGCTCAAAAATGTAACATAATAAAGTTGTTAGTGTTAAATAAAAATACACAAAAGCGAGTAAAAATTAACAACTGTATCTGGAAGGCACGGAAAAGTTGGCAAGCGTGACCGGGGTCACGATGGGGCTTCCTGGTGAACGCATTCGTATCTTGATGAATGCAACTACGTGCTCCAGGATGTACCACTGTTCAATTCATGCACATTTTACAGTAGCCAAGTAGCTAAAGATGAAGACACGATGTCTTCTGAAATCTATTGATGTCTCCAGATTGATTTAAATCTCTATTCATTGGGTTAGGCATAGAATAAAATAAAAAAAGGGTGTTATTTATTATTCACGGTAACCAGAAGGAATGAAATAATAGTTCCACTGTCGTTAATACTCATTTTATCAAAAAATTACTGTAAATAAAAGTTGTTCAATAAAAAAACAGGATATATTTTGGCGCTGTCATAATTATTGTAGGCACTGGTTTGGTGGTAACCCACATTAAATGCAAGAACTCAATATCAGAAGATTAACATGTGCAAAGGAACAATAATTTGTGAATACAGGTGATGAATTATTGGTCCATTTTTACTTTTTCAGGGGAAGTATTTTTTCATGAAAATTCGATATTTTGACGGAAACACATGTTTCGAACCTTCAAAAATTCATAAACGTGGGTTTTAGGCGGAAATTGCGCATGTAATGAGGGCAGCATTCTCTTCAGAAATAAAATTTTTTAAATCTGAAAATGGAATATGACAACCTCGAACCTAGACCCTCGAACTGTCTTTTTTAAAACATTGTAACTTGATGCCCGGTACGAATTTTTGGAATTTTTAAATTTAGCGCTTTATTATTTAAAAAAAATAGGTGACATATCGGGGTGATTTTTAGTTATAATAATAGCCTTGGGAAAACACGATGCCACTATGTTTTTGCACAATTGAAAACTGCGAAGTGAAAATATTTTCTTAATTATGGAAATTTTCAAAAAAATATTGCTCAAAAATTGACCTCAAGATTTTTTTTTATTTTATAAGCTCTACGTGATAGGGGGATAGGCTACAATTTAGTTTGTGTCTCAGGCTATTTTATCCCTTCCACTCAATTTTTGGCAGACTAATTTGTTCTTCCGTTTTTGGTTTGTTTTAATCCCAAAGAATTTTTTTTCAAAAAAAAATGTATCGAAGCATATGGAAATTTATGAAAATTTGAGGAAATTTACGAAAATTTATAGAATTTTATGTAAATTTATGGAATTTTATGGGAATTTATTGAAATTGCCTGAAATTGGTGGTAATTTATGGAATTTTCGTAAATTTGTGGAAATTTAAGGAAAGTCTATGGAAATTTATGGTAATTTATGGAAATTTATGGCAATTTATAAAATTTTATTAACATTTACAGTATTTTAAGTAAATGTTTAGAGAATTTATTAAAATTTGTAGAAATTTATACAAATTTATTGAAATTAATGGTAATTTACAGAAATTTCATGAAAATTTAGAGAAATGTATGAAAATTTATGGCAATTTATGGTAATTTATGGAAATGTATGAAAATGTATAGTAATTTATGGTAATTTATGGAAATTTATAGAAGTTTATAGAATTTTATTAACATTTATGGAATTTTAAAGAAATGTTTAGAAAATTTATGGAAATGTATGGACTTTAATGGTAATTTATGGAAATTTGAGGCTATTTATGTAAATTTATGAAAATGTGTAGAACTTTGTTTCTGAATGAATTTGAAGTCGTACCAACTGTCAGAGTTTAGTTAGTTCCAACAATATTATACCCTTGCCCATTATGATGTTAATAATGTTCGTTAATATCTTCATATGGTATTTCCAAATAGGTGAATTATAATGAAGAACATATTCCGGCGCCAGCTAGTTCTCCAGATCTTACCCTTTTGCATTTCTTTTTGCGGAATTAGGGTTTATAAAGATAGGTCAACTCAGGAGACATCAAAATGCGGTTCCAATGCGCAATTGAATTAAAATAACCACAAAATAAATTGATAGTGCCTTAATGTTGCTTGTTTTCTATTCGTCACTTCTGTTTGAATGTATAAATAAAATAATTGATAACTTCAACAATATTCAACCACATGCTAGCAATAACACTAAATAATATAGTTACCAAATACTCTTTAAGTTATTAATTATTTTATTTATACAGTAATATGAACTTCAACGAAGTAAAGTTAGAATTGATTAATAAACTTTTACTTGACATATTTTGTGATAATAATTATGGTTATGTACGGTAATGGAATCATTACTCTGTGCCTTCTAATCTTTCTGTATAAGCTTGAGAATTGAACTGTTGAAATAAAAAAAATTATGAATAAGTATTTTCAGTGGTTCCATGACAGCTAGTTATTTGCAAATGGAAACGTGTATGTAATAAAATTCCTTGATGACATTATCTCTCTGTCAAACAATGCAATTAATCTTTACCAACAAGCGACCAATAAATCGACCTGATTAACCCTATTCAAGCGCAAAGATATTAATCTTCCGTTCTCCATTAGATCTGGTACTAAATATTCAATCGCGTAGTTGTAACATTGAAAAGCGAGCCGTCTTCCGCGTTGCTTTCCTACGTATAACCCAATTCCTAATAGCAATAATGACAATAATTGCTGGACTTCCTTTTCTCATACGCGAGCTCTATAATTGATAATTTGTATCGAGTTTTTGCCATAATTTATAAATTCTGTTATGTGGTAACTGTAAGTTTACAGACTAGTGTTCCATTATTATGACGAGCACATATACGGGGAAATAATTTTTTTGAACCAATGCGAACACATAAAGTGCATTAATAGAACCGTTGCGTTGTGTGGATTTTAATTGTTCCCTAAATAGTCGTCCAAGTCGAATTAGTCTATTCCGTGGTTCTTTTAATTGTTGGGAATATTTTCCTTCGGGCGAAATTAGCGAATTAAATAATTAAATAATAATTGTAGTCAAATTCTGGCCTCATAACTGTTGTTTTTAGGTGACATAACGAGTCGTATTGTTCCTGTAGATTAAGTTGTTTGTAATTATTTCGTGTCGCACGAAAGATCTTTTTATTATTTTATTTTAATTTCTATATCAGATTTGTAGATTACAAAAAAATTAGAGGCCCCCTTCTGGGAATTTAATTTATAAAGAAATTCAATATTTTTTAAAAATAAGGACCGAAATTATTTTAGAATTATTTTTCTCACAAATGACTCACAAGTAAGTGGTGGATTTATTTCGAAGGGGGGGACCTTAATACGGCCCTGCAATTATTTTAATCGATTGCTCCCTAATTAATTTGAAAGTTATAAATTTAAAAATTTTTGTAAATAAGCAGATTCGAATGGAATTTGGCGGCATTTAGGCGTAAAATTGGCCATGCATGGAACAACTTCCAGTTGGCCCACATGCTCAGTTTCCGGTTCAGTTCAAACGTCTTGAAATTAACTGTACACCTGCAATTTTCGGTGCGAAATGTTAGGTAATCGCAGCATCGCTAGCATCCATTTGAATTCTTGCTTACTGACTTTTTTATAGTTGGATTCCTGGCAGATAGCGATCGTATTTTTAACAATGAAAGGCATTTTAAATCCTTGGGAGATTTAAAGAAGTTAAATACAAGTCATTAGTTAAGTGATTAAATGGATGACTTCACACGGGATTGTTAAGAACATAAAAAAACGCACCGTTTAACGAAATTAAAATTCGGTTAGTCGGACTATTTTAGACTGTGTGAATTTTTCACAAGAATTTTTATGGATAAAAAGGTGAGTAAATTAGGATTCGTTTAAATGGCGCCAGCAGTTTCGCTTATAATACGATCTGAAGATTCTTAGAACTTTTTTCTATGCTGATAATTTAACGTTTTATTAAAATACTATGAAACCATTATTTTTAGATTTTGAATGAGTTAATACGAGCGTATAATAATAATAATAATAATAAAAGAGATGTTAATGTAACTAATAAAATGTAGCGATGGGTCAATATTTTGTGTCTGGTAGTGCAAAGAATGTCTATTTTTATACAGACTAGTGTTACCCCAGCACACAATGCACTGACAGACAGCGTTGCCAGAACCGGCGAAATGTCAAGTCACGTGATGCATTAGTTCCAATAATGACACGCGACGTTATTGTAGATGGCGCCCCAAGTGACGCGCGTCTAGCCGACCTTCATATATTTTATAAATTAAAATAATTATTATTAAAAAATCGACGTAGAATAAAAATATAAAAATGTTTCATGTTCCATCTGAGGATAGAGACCTTTCATTTAAAAAAAAATGGTCCAAATTGGTGAAGCGGTAGCCGCTGGAGGAACCGGAGAAAAAACCCTTTGTGCTTTTATATATGTATGGATATTCCCAAAAACCGCAAAAAATTATTCGTTCAAATATTTTAATGGTTAGTTTAAGTTATGAAAATTATAACATTTATGTAATTAAACATTATTGTTAAGCACTTTATGCTTCAAAATTTTTTTTGGTTCCCAGAAAAATTGAACTAATATATGCAAAATGCATTATATTTTTTCAGATTTAATGTCCCCAGGATACTTTGGCCAAGAATTTAAACTATATTATTGTTATTAGCTGTTATTAGGGCCGACCATGGGCGCCCGCAGGGGAAGGCCAGGAGGGGCCCCCTCTCGCCTGGGAGATGAGACCAGTATAGAAAAATTTCATTCAAGTACTTGTTTACTAATTTCTAATTTACCTATTAATTTTTTTAATTTATTTAAATTTGTGTAAAAATTTGAGTAGGTTCATAAAAACGGTTGTTTTGTACTTTTGCGAATACCAGATCAAATGTGACCAAACTTTAAGACAAGAGCACAGCCAAGGCCCAAGAGTATGAAACTCGATTTCCTGTACCGTCTTACCGTACCAGAATATTTATCACCTTTGGCGGCCTTTGACTGTAGGCGGCAATATAGGAAAATCGTATGCGGCACATAACGGGGGGCAGCCACTCTTTGAACCCCCCGCAGTGCGACGACTCAAACTCAGCGCCTCCTCTGAGATATATTTCTGCGGGCGACTAACCAAAAAGAAAATTTTTTTACACTTAAAAGTAGGCAATAATCTAAATAAATATTAATAAATTCAAAACGTGTGTTTTTTTAAATCCCAGAGTAACAACAACATGTTCTAATGTCTTTGTAACGAAGGGTTTGATGATGCTGCCTTCTAAGTAGAAGTCCCGGGTTCCAATCCTGGCCGCGATAAACTTTCTTTAAATTTTTTTGTGGGGTCCGCTTGAGTGACATTCCTATTACATTTCCGTAAGCCTTAAAACAAAAGCATTTGTTTGTGTAGCACCGTGTTTTACCTGGTTTTCAAACACATTTTTTGAATTTCTATCTTCCAAATGTAAGAAACTTGCCAAAAACTTTCCTTAAAGAAATGAGAACTTATTGGTTCGAAATTTTCCATTTTAATCATTTCCTCCGTACAAAAGCATCGGTTCAACATTTCATGTGTGATACCAATTTGGTACACTCCATTTTTACTTTCCTATACTTTCAGTATTGGTTAAATGTAAATTTTCGAAATTGAGATTTTGACGGAAATACATGTTTTGGATCTACAGGACCCCAAAAAAGTGGTTTTTAATAAATGTCTGTCTGTGGGTGGGTATGTGGGTGTGTGGTGCATCATGTATAAAGTGTCTGCTAGTGTTCGAGAAGGATACGAGCTGCCGCCTATAGCCCGACTTCTGTAGCAGTTGTGTCGTTATGTGAACTGGTGGTGGTTTGTCTAAATGTTACGGTGTCCAGAAAAAATATCCCTGAAAAAACAGCTCCGGAAAAAATACCCGAAAAAAACCAGAAAAATGATCTCCGGAAGAAACATCCCCGGTAGAAACAGTTTCCATTTATACAAAAATTCTCTTAGATAGTGACATTGAGTTCCTCTAGGGCTATTTTAATACCAATTATTGCGATCTGTGAACTCGTTTTTGGGTAACAGTGCGTTAAAGTGAAAGTTTTCAAAAAATCGTATCGCCGCTATTTTGAAGCTAGAAAGTTAGGAAAAAAAAGAATTGGATATGCCCTTCGGTCTTCTATCGGATTCTATTTTCAGTTTCAGAAAATTAGGTTTCCGGTATGAATGCTACGAAAAAAACATGTCTAACTTCCGCTTTCGATTTCGGATTTTTTTAAAAACTTATTTGGACGCCGCATTTTTGATTTTGAATCTTTTGACATTCCGAAGCTCATCCAAATCGAACCATCCGTTTGCGAGTGATAATCCCAAATGGGATGATTGCTTACACTAAGTATTACCCAATTTAGAAACTTTTCTGCTTTATGGTTTGGTCCTTATATTAAACAGTTTCGCCTTCTGTTTGTTCAGCCCTTGTTTTTTTAGTTGTGCCTTCGTTTGAGTTTATAAAGACAGGTTACCTTTGGTATCGCTTCTTCACCCATTCTCCTTGGGTGTTCTATATCAGTGTTTCTTAAATTGGGGCACGCATACCCTCAGGAGTAAGTAGATGAAAATCCAAATCTCCGTATCCGGAAAATTTTGGAAACATTGGGAAAAAGCCATATCAGTATGCGCACGGAAACGCTTCTTTACGTAGTTTGAACCTTTGCTCCATTTAGGTATTTTAACTTTTGCCTAATGAATTTTCTTCTTTACACTAAATACGCAAAACAGGTACTCTTGTTGAATGTCATCAAATCCAATCATTTTCGAGATAAGACAATCTTTGTGAAAAAACGATTTTCCATTATGGTCTGAATTTTTGCTTAAAATACAAACTTTTAGTGGAAGTTCTATACATTAATGCAATAAGCAAAATGTTCCTACAAACATAGGCTCAGAAGAACTGTCTTACAAAGTTGCAGCGTTTCCTCTACGGGAGCCTGCAAAAGAAGACACAGCCCCATCAATAGAGACTTACGACTTACTATCGAACGGATGGTCGGATTTCGATGAACTTTGGAATTTGAGGTCAAAACTTTTCAGTACACTTGTTTTATATTCCAATATCCATTTAAATTGTAACATTAATTAAATTTAAACAAAATTATGACTCAATATTCAGTTGAATTAAAAATAGTTTAAAATTTCATAGTTTCGTTGCTAATTTGCGAGGTTTTCTGCTTTCTTCATTCGTTTTAAGCAACATTAAGCATCCTTTCACATTGCTCTGTATTTTTATCATTATAATTAAATTTATTAAAAATAATTTAAAAGTCATTTAGGTTTTTGTAATTATTAACGTAAAAAAATCAACTCTCCGCTTATTATCATGATTCCGAAGTATTTCCTCGGCCTTCGTCGAGGTTGGTTCCTGTCTGATAATATCGTCTATATAATTACACAGAGCGTTACGTCATGGTCGATATATTTCAGGTTCAGTTATATGAAATATCTAACCACCGTTCTTTTGCGGCAAATTATATGAATTGGACGTAACTCGAAGAGGACGTCGAACCAATCTATGTATTTTTAAAGGATTTTTATATTCATATCGTGCATCTTGATATAACTGTTTGAATAGACTTTGATGTATTGCATAATTTTGCATTTTGTTCTGATTTATTGAGACAAGGCAGGGTAACGGTTTAGTAATCTCCTGCATAGGCACAAAAGCTCGTTGCAAGTAATTCAATCTTGATTTTCTATGAATTATTTCTGGGCTCGTTAATATTACAGTTTCATTCTTTTCAATTTCATTATCTTCTCATTATATTTTCTGTACCTAACTTGTGTGTGTTCTATTTTCGATTTTCCCACTTTCATTGCTATAATTTTAGTTTTATGGACCTCTCCGCATCATGTTTTTCTTATTCTTCTTCTTATTTTCATCTTGACTTTCTCACCCTACTCTTTAGAGTTCACTTTCCACACTAATTTTTAGCTTATTTTTCTGGTTGTTATCTTCATCCATCCCTTGTTCTCGCCCTCTCCCCACAGTTCTTGACTAACTTCTTATCCTTACAACATTTACTTATTTTTCTTCTCTTTTCTTTTTCTTGTCTTTGATACTCTCGCCATACCTCTTTAAAAATAATAAATTACTTGCCCTTAATGAATTGTACATATATTTAAGTGCAAGTTGTTGTTTTCCCAACCTACTTGCAATAATTATCTTTTATATAAAACGTTTGAGGCCAGTAGCGTATGTGAGTCAGACGACCTCAAGTTTTGCAAGTTCATGAAGTTTTAATTTGTCTTCACCGACAACTCCAAACATGTACTTGATGCTTATGTGAAAGAACTAGTTACGTGTCAACATTTGCCTCATTTTGAACTTGTCTGACCGCATAATTAACTAATGTACCTACTTGTTCCATTTCATTAAATTTCATTAATAATTAATATTGTTATAATTGCTCTTTTTGGCAAATCTGTTTAATTGAGTTGTAAAACGGGTAAACCTTTTAGAACGAGAAACATTAAATAAATTACGTGAAAAAATATTCAGGTTTTATGTTCTGCTTGAAAAAGCAACACTACGGACTTATTAGGGCTGTGTCAAATACTGAGTATGACAATGAACCATAGGTGCCGACTTACTGAATTTTCGTGAAGGGCGGTATTTTGGCAGTGATGCAGAAGACAAATTTAAACTAATAAAAATACCAAAAAAAAAATTTGGACAACAGTTAAAAAACCAAGAAGAAAACACGACACACAGGTCTTCAGTAAAAAAATTAAAAACGGGACGTAGTAACAGAAGCGAATCAAAAATAGACACTTGGAGGACATACAAGATAGTAAGAACTAGAAATAGAGCGAATGAGAAACGTAATAACGACATCGAACAAGAACAAGTAGATTGGGAAGAAGCAAAACTAATAAAAAATAAAGCTGAAGTGGAAAGGGTAATAAAGCGAATAAATCGTGAAAAACTCAGCTGGAAAACATGGTGGGGAAAAGTGAAAAAATAAATCCTGAAAATTCTGAAATAAGCATGCGATGGGGAAGATATGCCTAAAAATAGGAAAAAAACATCGCAATACCTGTTCATTAAAATAACAAAAATGTAATAAGTACCGATCCATAATTATGTACACATACATATTTTCCCGAGGATAATAGAGAACAGGATCAGAAATAAGCTAAAATTGAGAAAGACGAATCTTACAGGGAGAACAAACAAACACAACGTATTCGAAACAGCAACACGATATCCAAAATCAACACAATAAACGTCCACTGGACATCCGCTGGAACTTTGGACGTTCATTTGTTGTCCAGAACATGTCCTGCAGCGTGATACTACTGTACAGTTGATGAATATATTAGATTTTAAAATCTTGGAGATTTATTTTCCTAAATTCACCCTAAAAAGTTTTTGAAACACTTTCATTGCTTTATGTTACATTATTACATAAGATACTGTAATTGGCCTTGAACCAAACATTTGTTTGATTTATTTCAGGAAATCTAGCTTTTTTTCTTACTAATTAATTAAAAAGCTATTGCAATCTGTTAAACACGTTTATTTTCCACGCAGTGGCGGAACTTCACAAAATGGGCCCCAAACAAGGCACAAATTAAGGGCCCCTCACATACCCATTTTATTTTATTCGTTAATATTTATTTTTTACAAAATTTATTTTTCCTGCCATACGAAAGTGTAGCTATACGAAGAGTGCGCACTCGTTTTCGTATTTATTCGTCTTGATTCATATGGAACACATACTTACGAAATACTTCACTATAAAACCGGAATTCACGCAGTGATAGAGCGAATTTAATGACTTATGCAGTTATTTGTTACGCACAGTATTTCACGTACGCTACTCTACACTAGAAACAATACGTGGCCGTTGTCGTGGATACCGTTCAGTTGTTATTCAACATGGCCGATGCAATTGTCAACTGTTCTGTGAAACAGCACATTATAATCTATTTTGTCGCTAAGATTTCTCGTTAATAAAAGCGGCAAACCGTATAAAAGTTTACGAAGACTCCGCCCACAGTTTCAAAAAGTACGCTCAAGCAGTAATAAGCATTTAAATGAGCTTACCGTTTTAAAAATTCGCTATGAAATTGTCAGTGACAATCCAGGAAAGGAAGGTTCAATTCCAACTGTTATTAAACGTGTGGTTAGTTTTCTTAGTTATCTTAGAGACAGTTATTCTTCTATTTGCATTGAGTAAATCTTTAACGCGTCTAATAACGGCGTGAATGACTCTTGTTGCAGTTAAACCTCGCCTTCTTGGATTGTCACGAACAATCTCGCAACCATTTTAAAAGCTGTTAGTTTATTCAAACATTTGCAGGTTCTTGGGTGTACGTTCTTTAAACCGTGAGCTGATTCTGCGTAAAATTTCAGCCGATTTGACGCCCTCGGTAACAAGAAATCGAATTATAATACACTGCATCACGGTACAGTTGCAATTTACATCAGCTCTATTGAATAGCAACTGAACGGCTTCGATAGCAATGGTTATTATTTCGTTTGCAGTTTAATACGTTGCTGTTTTGCTATTACTGAGATATATAATATATAGTTATATTATAATACTCATGTAAATGTTACATTTGTTCAATGCACTCGCTAATTAAAAAAACAATATTTAATATTCTTCTACTGAATACTTAGGCGTGTTTCCATTACATTTTACCGAACTAAATTTTAATGAACAGAGTTCAAGGTTTGTGATTATTTTAATTATAATTATTCACGTTTAGGTTTTTTAAAATTTGTACGTACTTTTTGCTGTATGTTTGAGATTTATGACGATTTTTGGCTAACAAGATACAAAATATATTTGGCAACACTGCTCTTCAGTCTTTTTACTGGCGGGAAATTATCAGTTGCCATTTTGTGTATAAATGTAGTAAATCTGTTTTTAAACCTTATTAAATGTTTGTGTTGTAATCGATAAGCTAAAACAAGTTACAGATTAAAATATGGATAGTGCAAGCGAAGATTTATATTTGCAAAAAATAGAAGAATTTGTATACGACGAAGACAAAATTGTAAGCCTAACCTCATTTTATTTTTTCATCTTTTCTGTAACTTGTAAATTTTAGGTAACATTCAGATGGTTGAGCTCTACGTTGGGTATTAGTGCTAGTGATTCAAAAAGCTTACTCGAAAAATATGTTACCGATCATAGAAGTTCGAAACCCGATGACCTTGCCGTTACCTATTTATTGTCGGGTATGATTGAAGAAAACAATTTAGCTTTTGCAATCGTTAAGGAAGAGGAGTTGGAAGACAAAAGAGATACTCTTATTAACGTATTGAGCCAACAAATTTATAGTGTGCAAAAATGTAAACAAACGGACTTGCATGCAGTGAGCTTGGTGGATTATTTTGATATGCACAAGCCTTCAGAAGTGCCCATGTGAGAGTTGTTGTATTTCTTAGTTTTATAAAATAGTTATATTTTTGTATTTCTTTAGTATTGGATCAGTAATTAGTAAAAGTTGCATTAAACGAGTTTTTAAACCAAAGAAAGCGCTACCGGCTCCACAAAAACCCACAATTAAAGGGAAATCTTCATTCTTTACTAAGCCTGCACCAAAGAGCAGTGAAAAAGTTGAACCAAAAGGAACAGAAAAGGTTAATACGAATTCCATCAAACAAAATTCAATAAAAGAAGTTGAATCGACAACAAACTCTAAACAAAATCATGCAAAAGAAGCAACTAGCAAGGTATTAAAATTTTAAATTTCTAAACAAAAATTTCTTACTCATTTGTTTTGTTTTAGCCTAAACAAAATGGTATTGCAAGCTTTTTTACGAAAGGTGCAAGTAAGAGCGATCTCAAACCAAAGGTACCAGAAAAAAGTAAAGAAGAGGAAAAGATAAAAGAAGGGAATGTAGAACAAACAAAAATGGACACGCAAGACAGAATAAAAGGTCTTGTAGATACGGACAGTGAGTCAGAAGACATAATTTCGCCAACACCAAATTCCCAACAAAGCAAGGAAAATAAAAAACCAAAAAGAAGTTATAAGCGTCAAAAGAAACAAAATAAGAAGAGTGCTCCAAGTCCAAAGCGACGAAAGAGAATTGTTGAGCACAATGATTCTGACAGCGATGGTAATGTATGAGTGCATATTTTAATTTGGTCACATGGAAATTTCAAAAACTGAAAGATATGAAGTTGTTTTAATTACAAAAAGGTAGAGATGCATATCTGGTTTATATAATATATAGGAAGCTTTTTTATATAATTTAATTGACTTTACATCCCTTACAGTTTTCGATACCACCATAGTGTGCAAAATTAAAGTTGACACCTTAAAATTTAAACTTTAGTTATTTCTGTAATTTTTCATATTTTTAGATATTTTTGGTAATGATGAGAAGGATGAAAGTATGCTTGAAGACGTAGTAGAAAATTCTGATGAAGATTCAGAGCCAATTTTGAAACCCGCACCACCACTAGCACCTAAAAATAAAAAACGAAATTTTGTTAATCGTACATTTGAGGATGAAGATGGTTATTTTGGTAAGTTAGTTTGAAATTTGAATATGTAGTGTCGTATTTTAATTTTTTTTTAAGTTACACGCAAAGAGTGGGTTGAAGCAAGTGGTTCTGAAGAAGAAGAAGACGAACCGAAAGTAGTTGAACCAACAGTACCCGAAAAGAAAGAAACTAAAGACAAACCTAAAGTTAAGGATGAGAATAAAAAATTAAACAAATCTCAAAATGATTCTTCAAGTGATAAATCGATTAATGGGAAAGGTAAAGGTGGCAAAGGCAAAAAGGTTGTTCCAACAAATCAGAAAACATTAATGAGTTTCTTTACACGAAAATAAATTTGTTTCATAAGTTATTGCAGTTTTATTCCTAATCATCTGTATGTCATGTTTTATTTATTTTGTTTGTCTGCACCTCAAGTTGTATTAAATCTTTTAATAAATGTCGAACTTTTTTGATGCATTTGTTTTTGAGTATGTGAATATTTCTTGAAATATTTGTTTTACTTTTCCATACTTTCAGCATAAGGAAGTATTGTATTCATTTTCTGAAAATTTAAATAAAAAAATAACTATCTAAAAAGAACACAATACTTTAAACAAAAACAACAACAACTTATTTTAGCGACTATTAATGCATTAAATGTCCGAAGTACGCCCATTTTCCTTTAAACACAGAAATGCGATTTTTAGATTCTTGAACATTTTAGGTGTGTATAGTAGTCGTAGGTTTACGATATACTACGTTTTTAATGAAGCCCTATTAGAAAAACTCTATGGGTTGAAGTCGGAGGACCTATTAATTGAGATTGTTTCGGCACGTATAACATAATAAAAGAAAGCTTTTGGTTTCATGGCATACCAATTTTAATTTGCGATTTACAAAATAAGAATGTACTGTGTTAAAAATATTGGGTGTTGAAATCTCCTGTGTTTACATACCACCGAATATTTTATAATTTGTTAATAATCTGTGCAGAATAGGGAAACGTACACGTTTTTGGTATCTAAAGTATTAATTTTTTAATATATTCAACAAATATATTTACAAAAACTCGAAAACCGTTAATTTTAATATTAAATGTTTATACTTTTAATTAAATTTAATCAAAAATGTAATAATATACAGGGTGTTCTATTTTAAATAAAGTAGTGCTGTATTGGCGTAACTAAACACCTATTATAATTAATAATAATTTTGGGTTATGCAGCAGTTAATTACCAACAACTTTTGTATTTAAAGTTTTTTTGTATCTTTAAAATTAACAGAGCTATCAAAGAATGGCAAGGCTTTGACGCACCCTGTATAGGTGCGCTAACCTCACTTTCTTTTTGACATTTCGATTTCCTATTTAACCTACAATTTCATTTTGTTGTATTTAGAAATTTTCCAATAAAATGCCAATTAAATACATCGGAAGAACACTAGATTTTAAAGGTAAAACCCTCTGGGAAATCGTAGGAAATCTAAAAAATTTTGGGATAGGTAGAATTGTAGCTAGAAGCATGTTCGAACGATATCCTGAACCAAGTTATATAAAAATCGTGAAGGTTGAAACATTACCAAATCCTGAAGTCGACACGCCTGATGTAAGTGTACCATCCGTTTTTTAGCCCATTTTTGAAATAATTTTTTTAGGATGTACGTAAGGTAAGGGTGTTTGTTGAAAAAACGTTTCGAGGCCGGAAACATCCAGATCTGGTTAGAATTGACTCGGCGAGTTATAAGGCCGATTATATACTAATTCCAAAGGATAAGGAAGCTGAATATTGTAAATATGATAAACCCATTGCACAAGAGAAAATATTGCCAAGAACTACGACATTTCCACCTTTAATAAAAGAACTTATCATTCGGGAAATGAAAGCCAAAGGTGAAACGGTTACTGAAGAACCACAACTGAAAATTGCTTATACAACAGGAAGAGAAACGTATTATAGAGTTGCCGAGGAAGGCGAGACTCCCAATGCTGAATTTGTTAGTGGTTTTGGTAAACCATCATCGCGTAGTTTATACAAAGGGTTAAAATTGTAGATTTTTAGAATGTGTAATAGTAGTTATTTAATAAAATTTTTCAGTTTAATAGTTTTCTTTATTTAGGCTAAAAAAATATTTTTTATTTTATTACTTATGTAAAGCAATAAAAGTTTTAAACATTTTGTAAATGTTGGCCATACATTTACTGAGTTATGTTCATATGCACCTCCTCATCTGGATTCTTTTTCTCTTTTACGAGAGTCTGAAAATATTATTTACTTAACAAACTGTATTGATTATAATTATTTTTCGCTCACCTTCCAGAATTGACGCATTTCTTGTACGTTCGGTCTACACCTAACCCAATGACCACGCATAGCAGCTTGTATTTTTGTTGCAGCCCAGTCTCGGCTCCATATCCACGAAAACGGATAATAAGGTCTTGGGCTGAAATAGAATTGTTAGTTCGCCAGTTAACTGAATTGGAAAAAGTTTTACTGGTTTTTTAACGATTTGTTAACCCAATCCATATCAAAAATATAAGTCCAATTCTCCTTTCGTTCAGGGTGTTTTGGATTTAAATTCCAAAGCATCTCTGCGATAAAATCAATACTGTTGAATGCATTTTTCTGATGCTGAAGTTAAGAAATTTCTTATGAATCGTGTAATTAATTTTTTTACTGGGACGATCAGCAGTTTTTAAAATCGTTTTTCTTAAGGATTGTGCATACTATATTTTGTCGTGCTGATGATGGCGTCTTAAGATTTATTAATTATACTACTTACTTTAATACATTCCAATTCTTTAGCTTTATTTATTGTTGTTCTTAAAATATTCGGTGCCAAAAGTGTAAAAATATGTTTCTCCAAAAAATCGACAGCAGGGTCTTTAATAAAATTATTTAATTAAAAATTGGAGTAGAAGCTTACAAAATCTTTACTTAATGGAACTACACCTTCGGTCTGCTGAGATAATTTGTATTCTTGAATTTGTTGCCTTTCATTGTCAAACTTGTCAGATATTTCTTGCCAAATTATATTGTGTGGTACAAATTGATCTTCTGTAAGCTCATCATTGTCTATTTCTTCCAAATCTTCAGATTCCTCTACAGTAGTGTTGGAGTCAAAGGAAATACGATCAGTTACGCATGTGCATTCTTTTAGATAGTCCATAGCCATTGAGTTCTTTTTAATTATTTACTTGTTTTTATTTTTTTTTGTGTGGTATTTTGATAAATATAATATGTGGCTGTAGCGAGTGGGCTAGTAAAGAACACAGTCACTACTACGGTGGCGGATGATGAACTTTTAGTAAGGGGAGGGGGGTGACAAAGATGCAATATCCAGAGATTCATACATATTTTGTGTTAAAATTATTGCATTCTGCAGTTTTTCTATTGTTAGATTGATTAATTTGTAAGTTAGGACGAGAGTTAGGCTCATGTTTTTTACTTTCCTATACTTTCAGTATAGGGAAGTATTGATTTCATGCAAATTTTCAAAATCGAGATTTTGACGGAAATACATGTTTTGGGCTTCCAGGATCCTAAAAAAGTGATTTTTAAAAAATGTCTGTCTGTGGGTGTGTGGGTGGGTAACGCTCATATCTCCGGAACGGCTAGACCGATTTCGATGTGCTGTGGAATGAGGAGGTATATCAAAAATTCATCGACAAAATAAGCATTTAAAAAGAATCCGAAACCGGAAGCGGCGGAAGTTAGACATGTTTTTTTGGTAGCATATTTTTCAGAAACTGAATTTTGGAAATTGGAATAGTAGAAATTATAGAAGGCCTTAGAACAAATCAAACGTTTTTTTACCGAACTCTCTAGCTTCAACATGGCGGCCGCTACGAATTTTTGAAAATTTCGACTTTAACGCCCATATACTCAAAAACCAGTTGTTTGATTGGGATCAACTACATCTTGTTTGGTAGCCCCTTAAGGGTACTATACCATGAAATATAATTAATTTTGAAAATCGAAAAACGATCTCAATGGCACCACTCCAAAATTTTTGAAATTTTCAAAAAAAAATCTCAAAAACTGCCCACACGTTTTTGTTTAAACTGTTTAAGCTGATAGAGCTGGGAATCTTCTACAATTTGTTTTTTTGCGCATTGCTATAATTTCACTGTGACGCCCTCTATGAATTTTTGAAAATTGCAAATTGGTACCCTTTTATTTATTTAACGGGGGCAATAAAATATTTCCGTTAATGTGAAATAGCTCACCACTGATAGCAAAATCCGAATATAATAAACTGCTACAGATTCTTCTTTAAACTCAAAAGTATTGTTTCTAGAATCCATCATAACCCAACACCACAATGATCTTACCAATATTGACATGACACATGCATTTTAGGTGCATTTTGTTCCTGACACTCCCGTTTTATTTCGTTTGTTTACATAGCCGCTATTCTGTTTTAAAAACAACGGTGCAAATCTAGAAAGACACGCATATCATATAGCTTTCTCGCAGTAGTAAAACTTAAAAAGTAAGTATATACCGTTTCGAATGGCAAATTATGGTATATGTAATATTGTTTGCTAGGGAGGGCGTCGCCCACGTTGCCTCTCTTACGATGCGCCACTGTTATGAGTTAAGTGATTCTCAAATGATTTTTATAATCGATATATTCATTCGAAACAATTATTCGTATCTAAAACGCGCTCACATTTGAGCAATATAATCAAACCATGGCGATTTTACTGGTACCGAATGCGAATTTGCGAACCTTTATCGTTTTTCCTCGGATCGCTTGGCAAAAATAGATACACATTTCATCTGAAATATTCGCTACATTCTGCTATCTTACAATTTACTATGCGAATGTAAATAATGTAAACCATTCATCAACTCATTTTTGTCTTGTTGTTCCTCGGGTTTGCTAGCAGTGCCCATTTGTAGCTTGCTCGCGATTAAAACTTCGCTTCCGAATCAGACAAAACCAAAAACTTAAAATTTGATTGATTTTTCGTAATCGCTCGAGATATCTTGAAATATTTCAGTAGTCGAACGGTTCGATTATTTTCATTCGAAATATTACATATTTAATTTTGAATCATTTTGCCACCAAATAAATTTTTGAAAGATTGAAAACTGAAATCATTAAATGAATTTTTGAACCATTACTTAATTTATAGAACACAACCATTAAGTCACTTTTTAACACATTAAAAAGTGTTTAACCATTAAGTGAGTAAAACACGAAATTCAATATGACGAGTCTAACCATTAAATGACTTTTTGAAGCATTAAGCTTTCTGAGAACACCACCATAAATTTAAACAAACTTTGCTCCAATGACGTCTCCCCCAACGCCTTTTTGTGTACCTTTCTGGTTTTAAAGAATTTAATCAATAAACCTAAACCACGTAGGCAAGAAGATAAGTACCATCTTAACCATTAACCAGTTAGAGAGCAAATTCGGTTCACTCTGCTTTATCAAACAAAAAGTGAAACTAAAGGAAGGCATTTTGTTTGTTCGTTGGATAGTCCAATTTTTCCAAACAGAACAAATTATTTCCACTAAAGGAACAAGGGTGTTAACTATTGCAACCCTGTAATTGTTTATCGTTAGGGGATCTTTTTATATGCTCTTGGTGTGCCTTTAAGTTACTTCTAAATCTTTCTAATTCTTCTTTCCTACTCAAAAAAGGACAACTGTTTACATTAACTTGTTTAAAGATGCTAGTTTTAACGTAACTGTGTTCGGAATTTCTATACTTCATAATTTTAGGTACCTAACCACTTTTCTGCTACTTTCTGGTGTACAGTTTTTGTCGAAACGAGCTTATTACTTGCCGAATCAATTTTGTATTTTTTATACTATGCATTGTACTGCCTGTTCTCTAGTGACCCACCTAATATTAACAACAACAAGTACGACTTGTAAAAAATTGGATTTATATTATGCCAAAGCATTACATTTTTAGGACATTTTACACATCCAAAATCTTTCCATTCTTCATCTACAATCAGTAGAAAAATCATACATAATTATAATAAATTAATACCTAAAAGCTATTCATAAATAATAACTAACAAGAAGAGCAGTGCAAAAGTGTAATAATTTACGAATAATATCTAGTCTTATCACTGAAGCCTAAAAAAGTTAAACGAAAACTTAATATCTTTGAGTTACTTGACGTATCCAGTCTAGATAATGAGCAACCTTAACGTAAACTCCAGGAACCCCATGTTGACCGCAACCAATACCCCAGCTGACTACTCCAACGATCTGCCAGGTGCCTCCTCGTTCGCAAACCATTGGGCCACCTCCATCACCTTTACAAGCATCCTTACCCTCTTCACCACCCGCACAAATAAAGCCAGGGTGCAACTTGAAATCATAACCTAATCTAGTTTGCTGTAATTGTTGCTGACACTGTGCGAATCCAACAATCGGAACATCAACTTCTTTCAAGATATTTTGATATTTGCCGAAATCTCCAAAGGCATCTTTTCCCCAACCGGTGGTCCAGCACCGTTGACCTGTGTATTCATCGCGAGGTGTAGGTAAACATGCTGGGCTGATATGGGGTTGCTTATTCCAGTCTACGGGTTTGTCCATTCGGAGTACAGCCAAATCGTTGTAAAGGGTTCCTGCGTAGAATTCTGGGTGTACTTCAACTGCTGCTATGTCCCTTTCAATGTAAGGGTAGAATTCTACGTCGTGATTTACGTCCCATTCGCCTAGACGAACGCGGAGATCGAAAGCAGTATAGCTGCAGAAGAAAGATTTAGTTAGGTACATAACGGTTATTTTAATGAAATGGTTTTTTATTACCTTTTGACACAATGGGCAGCAGTAATTATGTGCAAGTGATCAATAAGAGTTCCTCCGCATACGTAAACGCTTTCCTTAGGATCCTTCTTTAAAATGGCGACTTGCCAAGGATATTCCCCAAATTCGCTGTCTCCATCAACATATACAGGGTTCTTAATACGTCCGTTAATTCCCTGAGAATGCCTTGTTCCACATTGACGTAGCTGTCCAAATCCTGGAGTGGGTATTTGGGGTCTCAAAGGTCTTCTGCAGCAAACGTGTCGTGGTCCGCAAGTATTGGGTCGTCCAAAGCCACCACCAGGATAATATGACTGACGCTGTAAATTAATTGTTGTTGAAATTAGTTGTAATCCTTGATTAACAGTTTTTGTATTCGTACGTCCTGATCTCACCTTCTCCCTTTTATTATGATTAGTTTCGTTTTCGGTGGCGTGAACGTCACGTCGTTTGCGGCTACTGGGAAATTTAAAGGATTTTGAAGAAGTTAAGGTTTTACCCCTACGGCTTAAAGGGTTAAAATTTTCACGACTCAAAGAGTCGGAATTTTCGTAAGAGTTATAATTTGTCCCATATGATCCCGCTCCGTCATTGTACTGATTTTGATACTGGTCATACAAATAATTACCGTGTACAAGTTCCTGCCCTTTATTATTTAAATCTTGTTTGTACGGTTCGAGATTTTGATTATAATAATTATAGTTATAATTATTTGGTTGATAATTTTCATTTCTTAACCCTTGCCCTTGTTGGTATGGTTCGAGATTTTGATCATAATAATTATTGTTATAATTATTTGGTTGATAATGTTCATTTCTTAACCCTTGCCCTTGTTGGTATTGATTGAATAATAGTCTGCCTGATCGATTGCGGTGGGTCCTACCATAAAAATCTTCATCATAACCGCCTTCATAATCACCCCCATAGTTTGAAGGATAATCATCATAATATGCAGGTCCTGAATGATGATGTCCAGGGTAATGGTCATGAATTGGAGGACCTTCAAATGATGGCGGTCCATGGACGATATGTCCAGGTGGACCGTGGGGATAATAATGAGGTTTAGGATAACCATAATGTTGATGGGCGTTATGAAAATACCCCTTTTTATATGCAAGAAAATCTTCAACTTTATGAACCAAGAAATGATTTGGGGTTACATGAAGGTTGACAAAAGGTTTTATTACTTTTTCTCCATAGTCATCTTTTGTGACTTGGATTGACAAAAGAGGGTTGACAGATAATAATCCCAAATTAATACCACCAGCACCTATTGAACTGCCGTAGGGGTTTACAAAGGGTTCGTGGCCGAAGGGGTTTTGGGGATATCCACCGCCTCCTTGAGTGGGTAAGCCAAAGGATATGCCGAAAGTTGGTTTCACATTATTCTTGTCGTACGATTCCTGGCGCTGCAAAAATGTAAACGAGCTCAGAATCAACTCGCTTAAATTAATTTTTCGTTTCCAGCACATAGGTGTTAGACGATTAACGACATTCAATTTAGTAATTTAGAGAGGCGGTGGTGTAGTGTCAAAGTTGTTGGGGTTGTACAAGTAATAGGTACCTGGAACTGGTGTTTACTTCACACGGCCACAGAACGTAATGTTGACCACTAGTCAGTGTTAAAGTGATTAATTGATTAGCTAAATTAGTTACCGGTGTTAACAAGCACAAGATTTTGCGTTAGCTTGACAATATTAATCCAATTACTTACCGCTTGATTTTTGCTGGTTTCTTTGGTTTCGGCTTCTCTTTTCATCAACTTTTTGTTTTCTGCTATTTCTTCAGATGCAGTTTTACCTTCTGCTTTAATTTCATCTACATTATCTTTAGCTTCTTTAGGCACCCTGACAACTGTCATGGTTCCGTTACCGTCCGTTAAGACTCTTTCTTCACTAAGGGCTTCAATGTCGCTTTTGAGATTTCTAGGATCGATTGCGAGATAAAGGTCATCCTTACGTCCTATTACATCATGTGATGGACACTGGTCGTACGGTACGCACACGCAGTCGTAATTTTCAGCCTTTGCAGATGCTGATCCTTGATAACCACCCGCATATGTTGATTGAAGATAGTTAGACTGAATACTATTTCCACTTCCACTGTTTTGAAGATTAAACTCTTTTTTGTACAGTCCATTGTTTGCATAAAGTCCTGAATTTCCATACAGTCCCGAATTTCCGTACAATCCTACCGATGCCCCGAAACTGTTAGAACCGAAGGTTTGTGGGGAGTAGTCTTCCACTACTGGTTTGACAGTTCCAAAATTACCTAAACCACCTCCATAGCTTGCAACTGTTTGTCCTCCATAGTTTAAACTGTTGAATCCCGTACCTCCTATAGTTAATCCGGGATTAATTTTGTTGAAACCCTCGCCAGAATTTAGTTGTTTAAATCCTCCTCCTCCAAAATTGGAGCCAATAAAACCTGCGGGGGAGGGTTTAAACAGGGAGCCTTGAGATTCTATAATGCTGCCACCAAAACTACCACCGTTTTCTTGAAGGTGGTGGCCACCAAAACTACCACCGTTTTCTTGAAGGTGGTGGCCACCAACTACCCCCAAGTGTTGACCTCCAACCAGGCCTAAGTGTTGACCACCAACGGCTCCCAAGTGTTGACCACCAACTACGCCCAAGTGTTGACCACCAACTGCTCCTAAGTGCGGACCACCAACCACTCCCAGACTCGGCACTTTTATGTCGCTACCTCCTCCACCATGATGAAAGTGGTGATGAACGTGTTGTTGAACTTCCGAAGCTGCCAAAGCACCCCCAGAGTGCGCTGCTCCTCCCTGAGCATTCACCACCACTCCAACAGGCTTTTTGTCTTTATGGAAAGAAGAAGAAGAAGCAAACCCGAATTCTTTATTATGCGACGCCGAAACATGTTCAAAATCGTAAGGACTGTCTGGTTCAATAGGCTGGCTGTAAATAGGACCAGGTGGTTTTGAAATGAATCCTTCGGTTTCGTCATAATAATCTCCAGAAGGCGGTGGTCCATTGATGAAAGGTTTACCCGGAGGTCCTGGGTAAAATGGTTTTTGGGATGGGCCATAACCTCGTCGGGGAGGACCGTTGGGGTTAAATGGAAGTCCGAATTTTCCTGGAAGGCCTGGGAACGGTATGGGCTTTGGTGGGCCGTAATGATGAGGACCATTAAGTGGACGCCGTATTGGAATTGAGGGTATTGGACGACCGATTGGTTTGATGTCGACTGGTTGGGCATATACTAAATCTTCAGGAGCGATGTATGGGCGTTTTCCTTGGATGTTTTCACCGTCACACTGAAATTTATTTATTATTACCTGGAAAAGTTTAATTAATTATCGAAATTACCTGCATTAAACCCAAACTGCATAATTTTTCTTTGATGACGTTTCTGGCTTCTCTGTCGTCTCCTTTTTGTAAGGCTTCCTGAACACTGGGGTCAGTGTAAAGTTCGTCCAACCCATCCAGGTTTCGTCCTTGTCTTCCCGACTGTAAAATGGTATCAACAACATCTTCGGCTACAGTTGTGTTTACAGCAATTACTTGCTGTTGTTCTACGGTGGTTTCAGCTGCTTCAACATCTTGGTCTTTATACGTGGGCTCTTCCAAAGGTTTGAAACCGTTTTCGTTATCCGTATTTTTGTCCCAAGACCAACCCTGTTCTTCAGCTCTTGATAACTGCATTAACAGCAGCCCCAAAAAGGCGGCGGTTTGAAAAATCAGACGCATTTCTGCAAATACAAAAAGGTTAATATCTAAATAGCAAGTTCTTGCGAAAAGTGAAACTTTTGCACAACCCACGCCCTGGTATTATCCTATTCGGTCACCCGAAGGTGGGTGGTCAATTCGCAGCACTAAAAAACGGATTCATCCGTTAGTAGGACAGTGCTCTTACTTTCTTTTCGCTTTCTTTGTGTAAAATTGCAGTGTGAAGTCACGATTGAATTGATTTTGTCAATAATTAGGTTTTTTTTAAAGAAAAAGTTTTATTTGAATGTATAATTGATAGCGTGAGGGGGATACTCTTTATTGTTGATTTCTTAGCGCGTTATCCAGACGGCGGCGCCTTTAGTTGACCTCATAGAAAAAGTTTCTCTTTGTTAAATGCATTTACTTGTTTTATGCAAATAAAAATACGAAAGTAAAGTGATAGTTCTGGCTACTTGAGGGGGTAAAATTGAAAGTAGAGGTAGACTTCATAATATTATAGGATATTTTATGGATAATAAAAATTTTAAAATACTATTATAATTTTCAACACCGACAGAAATTAACGTCAAGACAATTTTTATGATGGAAACGATTCTCAGGTAATAAAAAAAGTAAATGAAATGGAACAAAACCACTTGTCCGTACTTTCTCGGCTTCTTTGTTCGGTCATGGCCAACAGTTCATTACCACATGAGAACTGTTTTAATAAGAGAAAGAACTCTTCCCGTAATAAAAAAAATTCAATGCAAATAAATTTAAACGGTTGGGAAAATCTGGGTCACTCATTATGTGTGAAATTGGACTGTTTCTTTAATTGTAATAGAAAATTTTAGGTGAATTTACTGTAACTGTACCAATTCTAATCTTAAAAATTAATTTATTGTTCGTGTTTAATTTTTTTGATTGTCAAAAACCAGATTTTATAATTTTGGGCTTTTCTAATTTTAAATGTGGTTTATTATTGGAAAATTTATACTCAAAAATATTGTTAAATTTATGAAACTTGATGTGATGCGAAATCAAATTTTTTTCATAAAAAAAAAGTAATTTTGCTAATATATTTTTTTAAGGTGAAAAACGTTTTCTTGTAGTCTTGGTTTACCTTCCTTTGTTTGTTAAAAGAAATCCAAAAATTATTTTTCCCAACACAGAGCACACTACAAATAGCACCAGAATAAAAATAATAAAACCTTGTAGGTAGGTACCTTAAAAATTATAATCACTGATGAAGGATGCACTACACCACAATCTAACTGAAGAGTTTATTTTCACCGGATGGTAATTATATAGTTTCCCTCCTCGAGTGGGCAGCCACTTTCTACAGGTCTTCAGTACAACACTCACTGTTTGATGTATATCACCGATGTTTGGCTTTTATATCATCATCTCTTACGTTATCTTGCTTTTATTAGTAGGGAATAATCCAAGAAACGATTGCGAGAGGAGGGTGGGATTGTGAGGCGGATATTGAACTGTTTTTGGTATTTTCCCCAAATTATTTGGACTTGAACTCGTTATAATGCAGAAATATGAAAATTTTGTCTGTTTTTAATTAGTTTAACAATTTGAAGAATTGCAATTAGGAATTTGAGTGAACAAGACGTTAAAAAGTTAAGTTTCTTATTTTCAGTTGAATCTGTTTTGCATTTTTGTTAGTTGTTAAATACTACATGAAAAAAAATAATCAAAAGATAGTCAGAAAAAAGAACGCCAACACAGAATGTGGGATGATATTCTACCATAAAAATTGAACAAAAAGTTCCTCTGCGGTTTTTCGGTTTTACTAATGTTTTTAAAGTTATTAAATTTTGAAAAATAAGAAAATTATTTAAAAAAAACATTCAAACTCAAATTTAAGTGTTTGATCAACTACTGAAAATAAATCCATAATACATTACACATCAAGATTTAGTTCAAAATCATAATCGAGAAGAAAAATTACAAATGTTGTTTAAAGTGTCTGAAAAACTCAAATTTACATGTTGAATTTAGTGGCACGCTATTGGCTGTTAAAACACGTCATTATTTATTTGTTTCTTGTTTATCATTTTTTAAATTTAGTTCTTAATTTTGCATTGTGCAATGTCACTTATTATATTGAAACCGGTCTAAAGTGCTAAAGAATGGTCGCGCATAAGCGTACCGCTCGTCCTGCTCGTTTATTAGAAGCTCCCAGTGCCATCAGCATATCATAATACTCTTGATTCCAATGTATCGCGGCCATTCTGTCGCGCCTTAGAACTAAAGTCAAACAAATTAAATTTTAAACGGCATTTGTAATGTTTTTTTCAGTTATGATTTGAATTATCTCTTGTTTTTTTGTAATTTATCATGGATTGATTTTCAGTACTTGACCCTCACTTAAATTTGAGTATGAAAGTTTTTCTTTCTATCATTGTCAGATTTTTCAATTCTTGAATAGCTCGAAAACTATAGGAGGCTTTTGTTCAGTTTTTTTCATAGAATACCGCCCCACAGTTCGTGTAGCGAGTTTCGGAACACTTTGCACACCGGGTGCTGCATGCGTTTCTGTACAAGCTTAAGCAGCACATTTTTGAGTTTATTTTAAGTAAAACGCTTCCCTACGGAGCTACAGCCTCTCGAAGATGGAACCATAATTTAATTAATTTCTCTGCCAAAAATAGAGATATTTAATTTTTATCATGTATGAATACTGCAGTTTTGATGGTTTATATTTTTACTGCGTTTTGTTAAAATCCATTCATCAGGGGCGTAGATACAGGTGGTGCTCGAAATACGTTAATAGATGCAGCGCGTACCCCCCTACATATACGTTTTCTGGTTAAGAAGATTAAAAGAAAACAAGCAAAAATGTAAATCATTAGTACCATGTCCATAAAAAAATTGAATCAAATATCTCAATTTATGGCAAAGATATTGATTAAAGCGTGATAGGATTATTCGATCTTCGGGAAACTGTAACTCCGTAAAGAAGCGCTCCTGGAGCCATGTTTATCAGACATATTCTACTTAAAATGACCTCAGGAATGTGCACATAAAGATTATACAGAAAATTAAGCAACACTCTGTATACAGAGTGGCTAAGAAAACGCCGGCCACTTTTCTTGCGGCGGTCAAGAGATGGCGCTTTAGAAGAAAGAAAAATTAAATTAGAATACTGGCAACAATGCCATCCAAGACGTTTTAGTTATTAAATACGCCCCATATTAAATCAAAACAACTAAAACGTCTTGGATTCTGCGTTGTTGCCAGTATTTTAATTTAATTTTTCTTCACTAAAGCGCCGTCTCTTGACCGCCGCTATAAAAGTGGCCGGAGTTTTCCTAGCCACTCTGTATAATACAATGTTTTTTTGATCAAACAATACCCTGTCTACAAAAAGTGCATTTAATTAGTTTGACCAGGATTTGGTTCTAGAATTTAATTATGTAGTCTTTGTTTGAACAACAATAGCCTTTTACGGATCATTTATCCTCTTCATTTTATGTAATTTTTCCCTATTCAAAAAAAGTACAAATTTTTTACGCTTTCTTTTATTTTGCACATCCTTCAAACACTTTTTCGGTTAATCCAAAGCCTTGTGAATTTTTCTCATTTTCAGAATATTTGTTTTCTAGGTATCAAATTGTTATTTGAAAAACAAATATTATTATTATTATTATAAAATATTATTAACATTAGTTGCAAAATGGGGATTCCCGTCCATAGCCTCAAAATAGGATTATACAAGACAGGTTCTTGAATTTCCAATTTCACAAGACGTATTTCACGCGTAAGTTCATTCATAAGGAACTGCAAGTGTTGTGCAGTTGACCAGTTGTTTAAAAAACGTCCTCGATGTATCGATAGTTGTCCATAACTTGCTTTGCTAATTTTTTGGTTGCATAATAATATACCTCTGTTACTTTTAATTTGGTGAATCATTAAGTCGATGTTCTATTTTGTATTCGAAGAACATGAACTTTTGATATGCGCATGGATTGAAATATGACACAACTTTAACTTGCATTTTATCGAACATATCCATAGTACAAAAACTGAAATTTATTATTAATTTAATGATGTGTAGTGATGTATAAAGTTAAATAAAATTTATTATTTTTTGGTTAAATAAACACGAAATTTTGTTTATGTTGTTTAAACATTTTGTGTGTGTAATTTTTAACTTATTTGCTTTATTTACATTCTATTATGAGAAGAGCGACGTATTGTGGCCGTAAAACAAAATCGGAATTTTTAGGAAAATATACCTCTAGGAGTCTAAAAATATGAACTTTGAAAAATGTCTATCCATATACGTTTCTGTATGGCGCATTGAAATTTCAGAAACTACTGCACTGATTTAAGAAAATTTGGCGAATCTATGTGTAATGCAATTTCAGCAGGCTAACAAATGTGTGAAAGTGATCAGCAAACGGAAACGGAAGTTAGATATCGTATCATCGTTTTTATATACCGGGTAATACACAACACATGGAACGAAATTTAGGGGTGGATTCAGGAAATGAAAACAAAAAGTTCAAACAAGCATTGCTCATTCAACTTATAGTTCAGTCATTATTCAAAATTTTAGAAAAAGAATTCATACCAGCAAAAGAATTTGCAGACACGTTTTCCCTGTTAAAATTCTGAAAATTTCCTTAAAAAAAGTTGTGCTTAAGCCGCTAGTTCGAGAAAATGGCTGCTAAAATTCTTGTTTTGGGAATTTTATTGAAAACTGTGCATTTTATTAAGAAAAGCTTCAAATAGAAATTGTTCAGCACAAAAGTATCAACAAGTTTTGTTATTACCATTTTTTGATTGGACCAACTCCAAAGCCACAAAATGGCATCGAACCTATATCACATCTGAATAGCGCCATGCACGCAGACGTTAAAGGCGCTTCTATAAATACGTTTCAGACTTGAAATTTAGTACATGCGGTATAGGGCTATGTTATTCTTATAGGGGAATTTTACACAGCGTTGTCACTTTACTTTTTTACGCATCATAATACATCTGGCAACAGTACTCCCCATAAGCCCAATACTGAATTTTAACTATGAAACGTACTATAGGTATATGTATAGCGAGTGTCCCAATCCAGATACGGAGAAGGAGACAGTTCTACAAGAAAAAAAATGAGTAATGATTATTAGTTTTCATTTTATTTGCCGTAAATGTAAACAACAAATTAATTTAATTTATTAAATAAAACAATTCTTAACTTTAACAGGTTTTTTAATTTAGCCTTACACGTACTTCAACGTGTTTACACGTCATTATCAAAAGCAAGATTAAAAGTAAACAGTTGGTGTTGCTATAGGAACAAAAAATCGTCATAACTTGATCTTGGCTTTCTATATCTGCGTCCAGATGACTTGATTTCTCATTCTAAAACGTCTAATAACGGTGAATTTAAGAAGTCAATTTGTTCATTCATAAAAGGTACAGATTTTAAATGTTTATCAATTTCAAATGCTTCTAGTATATCCAACTTACGCAGATATAGAAAACCAAGATCAAGTTATGACGATTTTTTGTTCCTATAACAACAACACCAACTGTTTATTTTTAATCTTGCTTTTGATAATGACGTGTAAACACGTTGAAGTACGTGTAAGGCTAAATTAAAAAACCCGTTGAAGTTAAGAATTGTTTTATTTACAATAAATTAAAATGAACTTCAACGAAGTAAAGCTCGAACTTATAATAAATAAAACAAATTATTTAAAGAAAATGATTCGTGCAGGAGTAGCCTGTCGCACGATAGCCTTAGTATGTTTATTTCCTATGTCTTGTCATTACTGTTACGTATTGTTTTTTGGACTCTATAGGTAACATCATGAAATTGAACGGCATTGAGGAGCTATGATTTAGTGTGTATGCCAAGAACACAGCAAAGCAAAGATCTAAGATATACACTGTGTCCATAAAGTAACCCCCCCCCCCCCAACTAACTTTTGAACGACTTGATATTTTTCTACAAAATTTGGTGTGCTGTAATGGGAAATTAAATACTATTTTTCAGACCATATTAAAATTTTGTATCATCCAAAATGGCGACTGGGCGCCATTTTGAAATTTTTTTTTAAATAAAAGGGGGGTCGAGTGACACTTCATTTGAAAGGTATTTTAATTTTGCGTTTGATTCTAGAGTTGCAAAACAAAATTATCAGCCATAACAAAATGGCGGATTTTAAACAAATGGACTCGCTCAATTCAAAATTGTTTTGATTTTTTTATCCAGGGTCGAGTGACTCCTCATTTGAAAGGTATTTTAATTCTGCGTTTGATCCTAGAGTTTCAAAAAATAATATTCAGCCATAACAAAATGGCGGATTTTAAACAAATGGACTCATTCAATTCAAAATTGTTTTGATTTTTTTAATCCAGGGTCGAGTGACACCTCATTTGAAAAGTCTTTTAGTTCTGCGTTTGATCCTAGAATTTCAAAGAAAAATATTAAGCCATAACAAAATGGCGGATTGTAAACCAATGGACTCACTCAGTTCAAAATTGTTTTGATTTTCTTATCCAGTAGTCCACTTTTTCATTTGCAGGACTAAATTTTCCCAGAAATATCTCAGGTGGCTTGAAATTATATTGAAAACGTTATGTTCCAACAAGACGGTGCGCCGCCTCATTATTATAGGCCTGGTTCTGACTTTCTCTACGGACATTTTTTTGGCAGATCGATTGTTAGGCGGGGGCCTGTAGAATAGCCGGCTCACTCCCCAGATTTAACTTTCTTAGATTTTTTTCTATGGGAATATTTGAACTCGAAAGTGTACAGAACCCGTCCAGAAACAATTGAAGAACTGGAGCAACGCATTACAGAAATTTGCAGAATTATCACTCCAAAAACTTATGAAAATGTAAGGCAGGAATTTTATAACCGATTTTTTATGTACCAAGAAGTGAATGGTAAACATTTCGAACACTTAATTTAATTAATTTAAGCTTTAATTCTTAGTTTTTTTAAATATACTTCTTTATCTGCAAACATTGTCATTTTGTTATGGCTGAATATTTTTCTTTGAAACTCTTGAAACTTTCCAATGAGGTGTCACTCGACCCCCCTTTCCATTAAAAAAAAATTCAAAATGGCGCCCAGTCGCCATTTTGGATGATACAAAATTTTAATATGGTCTGAAAAATAGTATTTAATTTCCCATTACAGCACACCAAATTTTGTAGAAAAATACCAAGTCGTTCAAAAGTTAGTTGGGGAAGGGGGGGTTACTTTATGGACACAGTGTAAACACGAAATTATTAGGTACCTTTTCTCCATATGAGACACCTGTGATACAATTATTTAAAAAATTTAGAAGGCTTATTTTGGAGGTAGTTCCTCGTTTTTCTTCAATTTTTTGACTGACACATTTTTGTTACTTGGTCGATTTACGATTTGCCGACATAATTGAGCATGTTATGACTATTTTGATCTTAAAGTAAACATTCGGGTTTCGAATATATTTGAAAATAGTTCAGGCAAAGTATTTCTCGCATTTTTTTTGATACGTTTATTGTATAGGAAATAAAATTGCTTTATATTTCTACCAAAATATTTCCGTCTTTCGCAACAACACTTACTTGAACTAATTTATTGACTGTTATCTTTTATCTTATAATTACCAATGTAATTATCACAGTTCTACTAAAATCTGAGAAAATAATCTAACATATTTTGTTACTTTCACCATTATTTGGAACATAATTATTAAATAATAATTATTACAGATATTATCGAAAATGAAAAAAAAAAGTTTATAAAAGTTGACAATATCATAATTAGTAGGTCTCGGATTTATATGCACTGAAAAATATTTTACTGTAGTATTATATACTTTAATATATTTGTAAATAATGCAATATATGCATTTAAAAACAATACTTGAAAGAAATATGCACTTAACATTTTTTTTAAAATTATTTGAAAATAATCAAATTCACCTAATTCACAATTTTTGACATTTCTAAGAGAGGTATACAAAATTAATTAATAATAAAATTGTAAAACGAAAAATTGCTTCAATAAATTTTGATACGAGTTGATTTAAGAGTGACTATATCTATCTATATATTAAATCCCTAACTGTCTCACTATAACACGACGACGGACTCTTACATCTCTCGATAGCGCAGTTATTATTTTGAGCGCCGACGTGTCTCACATCTCGACGTTATCAAAACAGCTCGAGGGGAAGGTCGAGGGTTCAGCTAGTTTAAAGTTGCAGAAATTGTCAAAGCCGAACTTATGCTATTACTAGTAAAAACCGTCTTCTATTTTGAGAAGCTTGTCTCAACATTCATTAAACTGAATTGGCAAATTATTTTTAATTAATTTACAACTTAAAATTCACGTTTTTGTTCATAATAGATTTAAACATTTTTGTTACACCTTTAATTTTATTTAGAAATATCTAGCTGACCTAGTAGCCGAATGTGGTCATAAACGGTACGTGACATTTGGGCGGCGCCGCTTTTGGGCGCTGGCAATTACTAATTTAATTTGAACGTATTCTAAGAATAAAAAAATATTTAATCGAACTTTAAAGTGACCTTTGCACAAAACGTAAGTCGATTTTTACGTCGATTTTTAACGTAATAAATGTTTTACAACAATACCAGCGCACTTAAACTTCCTGCTCGGTGTCATAAATACCATTATTTGTTGCTTTTTATGTGCAGGGTACGAGGTGCTGAAACTAAAGTGTTACAAGCTTATACCTCGAAAACTATAAAAGATGGAGCACCAAAACCTTTTATAATTTTATGGGACGGAAAGGGTCGTATATTAGGCTGATAGTGAGTTTTGAAAAGCCTCCAATTTTTCGTCAAAATTCGTCAAATTAGCTAAAATTTTACGCGGACTAAGCTCACAGCTTCTACAAAATACACTCACAAAGTCACAAAAACTTGAATGGGCTAACCGTAATAAAAATGGCTGTGAAACTGTTCGTGACAGTTCAGAAAGAGGAGGTTCAACTGGAACAAAAGTCATTCCTGGTGTCACTATAGTTAAACGGTTAGAAGTTTTGATCGATGAAAATCGCCGAAATAATGGGGAAGACCAACAATACGCTTAATGACAGCAGGAATGACTCTTGTTGTAGTTGAACGCTCTCTTCCTGGATTGTCACGGACAGTCTTCCTCTGGATTAGAGTTTGTTGAAACTGTCAGGCAAGTTTTCTTATAATTTCAGTGAGTTTGACGCTTTCCTTGACCGCCATGTTGAAGAACGGTGGCTATGTATTGTTTTCTGTTTGGAGTAGAGTACGTCTAGATATATGCATAGAAAAAAATTGCATTAATCACTTAATTTACTACGTCATTGCGGAAATTTCTGTTTTGGGGTGAGCTACCTCCGTAGAACTTAAAGAAATATTTTGTGGTATTGAATTCCATTTGGCCATAAAAGATCGAAGCAATGTTTTTAAATAATTTTGCAACAAAGTCACTGTCAGTATTTACAAAAATTTTCCGTTGCAAAGATATGATTTGAAATTAGCATCGGCATTTAAAATGCTGATTAGTGATCATAATCTCAGTAGCATATCTAAAAACAAAATTACTGATTTTCTTACTTTCTAATTTATAAAAAATGTATAGGTAAAGTCGTAACCTACCACATTCGCGCAATTAATTGAACAATAACATATAGTATGCCAAAAACATCTAATTCTACATCCTATAATTAAATTCAGCTATTAAAAACCGATATGCGGTTAATCTGTCTATCTATATATATATTAAATTGTCACCTGTCTCACCATAACAAGACGAGGGGCTTTTATATCTCGACATAATTTATCGGTCGTGTTTTTGCAATAAATTGCCTTTATCGGCCGTGTTTTGGTAATACATTATTTGTTGCTAAAGACGAGGCTGCGTGCGGTGCTCTTAAAACAATAATTTGATTTCAAACACTTTCATAAATTAATATTTATATGTATTACTGTAACATAATCTGCTGATAGTCTTCAATTTCTTGAGGCATGCCAGCAGAGCTACCGGCGCTTACATAAGCTGGCCCAGTGGTGTCGATTTTACAGATTGCTTTAATTTGCATTATTAATACATAGACGCTAGCATAGAAGCATTCTTTATTGTTTAAATTATTACGGATGATGTTATTGTTCATAAATTCCTGCTGGTGGATCACTGCATAATTAAGAAACAGCTTTCCCTGAAAAAGATACGTATTTTTTCGTTACTGATCGATTTCTATGAAAAATGGCGAATTTCATTTTGGAATTAGATGCAAATGTCTGACGAGATTGTTTCTGTATATTTATTAGTTAACAAAACATTTCAAAAATCTCTGGTAAGGCACTCCCCTGAAAATGAGGAAAAATGATAAGTTTAACTACCTGCTTCTTATAATTGTTTCCAGGCTTTTTTCGTTTTTTTCTTCCACAGGATTTCCTTTACAGGAGCGGCTCTCAATTCCGAGACCGACTCGTCGGAAAACACATTCAAAGTTACCAAACAAAAATCAGGAGCGTAGCCCACGAGTTTTGCTGGTTAATAATAATTAACACCAGAGTGTGATTTCAATAGCTGTAATTTATCTATGTTAAGAATTAAAATTATGTAGGCAAGATACTTTTTTTATTTGTTCTAAAGTAATAGATTTAAAAAAGTGTGGGGTAATCATTAAATAACAATTTAAAATTACTCAATGTGGAGATTTTGATGATGGGCTAGCAAAAAACTCTACTTTTTTTATTTGAAAAAAACCTTTCTAATTTGAGAATTACATCACATCATTTTTTAATTTTGTTTATAAACTTTTCTGACGTACTCTTGCTTGCCTACAGAAAGTGAAAACAAACTCCTCATTAGCGTTATCAATCACACCAAGCCCAATTTTTTTTGCCAATTACGCAACTCAAAGTCAGATTCACTTTCTTTGATATAAACATAGAAGTGTTAATAAACCGGTCACGTTTCTGTTTTTGCTTTTGTATCAAGATAAAGATGGTCTAATATTACGTGCCACTTTTTAGGACCAAGGCCTGAGGTTCTTCAACTTGAGCCGGTGCATGGCTTCGGTCTTCACTCTTCATTACTGTTGATTTCATTTTACTTTCTCCCGGATCTCATTCCGCGGTTTTACGACTGCATCGACGTGAATTCCATATTTTTGTTAAGACCGGATTTTAATTTAACTCGGAAGTTTACAATTTAATTTAAAGTCTTAAATTTGGTGCAGGAATAAATGAATTAATTTCGGAGAATGTTTGTGGACTTTAAATAAGATTATTAATAATTTAATAGTCAGTGGCGTACTTAGCCTAAATGTTTACTTAGGGTAAAAAAATAAATATTTAGAGTGGGTCGTTTTTTCCGAAACTTTAAAAAAAATTAGAAGGAAATGTCGGGTAGAGGAGAAATTTTTTTTAAGGGTGTGGCATTAATCGCCATGTCCTTCCTTTTAGGTGAGCTACTGTTAAAGGATAAAAAATATAAACAACTTATAGCGTAGGTTGCAGCGAAATTATTATTTATTGACGTCACCTAAGAAGTGAACTGTTACTTGGCTGCACTCTCTTTCGGAAATTCTACTTTCATAATTGTGTAACTTAAGATCCGGTTGTGGGGTTTATCCAGAATTATTAAATATTTGCACTTTGGTGAGTTTCATCGTGTTGCATTTATTATAATAATAGAAATTAGAGAAAATTAAACTTTCAGATATACAAATAGATTTTATATTATTTTCTTAGCACATTTTTTGGCACAAAAATGTTTGTAATATTTAAAAGTTATTAAATTGTTGAAATTACAAAGAAAAATGCTTAGGCCATTTTTGGCATCAAATCGTTGAAAATTACACATTTAATATACAATCGTATATCCGTGTCTTTCCACGGGTTCAATGGCGACAGCAATGGGGGCACTGTAAACGATGGGGGCGGCGGCGATTAAGGGCGCAGCTGCAGGGGCAGCTATTAAGGTGGTAGCTGGGGCTAATAATGTCGGTTTTCCGGCAGCTACGGCCAAAAGTGCGGCGATTACGATCTGTAACAAAACAAAAGATTAATTGTTGTAAAAAATATTAATTAGAAAAGCACGAATAATGTGCAAATAATAATTTTGAGTATTAAATTAAAAAAACATTGATAATCTATCATATCGGACCAAAAATCGCTGTAAATAGTTTATTTTAAAAGTTATCAAAAACATGCAAAGAATCAAAGATTTATATTTTTTAATTAGAGCTAATTGATAGGCGTAGTTAAAATCACGCAATTTCCGGAAAACGAGTTGTTGATATAGAAGATGTCATTTTTTACTTTAATTTTTAAAATAGTTAAATTGTTTGCTCTAATAAACTACTTCAAATAAATTGAACTAATAAAGTTTATAACGATTTTGAATAAATAATTAATCAATTTTTGATTTTTTTTTTAATTTCTGGACGGCGTCAGAGTAAAATTTGGAAAATTAGTAAAAAATTAAATTTGTGGTTCACTGCACGATTCATGGGCCCACATAGTTAAAAAAATGGCGTGGACAGTTTTTGAGGCATAATCTTTTAAAAATTTTCTAAATTTTTCAAACCTGGCAAATTTCTTCGTCGTACATTAGAGGGCATTACTTTTATAGTTCTTCTCTGATGATATAGCTATCAAGCAATTTAATATTAGCTTTAAAAGTATTTTGTCATTCGGTTGCATTGTACTTTTTTACTTTTTTTATTGTGAATTAAATTTTTTGCATAATAAAAAAAAATATACAAGGTATTCAATTATAAATTTTAAAAATTCATTTAAAATTTTTTGCATTACAGATAAATTAGACAATTGAAAAAAAAAACAATTAACAGCTTATTTCTACTTCAACTAGCTTATAAAATTGAAAAGAAAACGCGTGGCCAGTTTTCTAGTCATAAATTTTTTAAAACTTTGAATATCTTGAAATTTGACAATTTTTGAGTTTTCGAAAACACTTTACATCATAACATTTTATAATTCTACATTTTTGGGTTTTTAAATACACAATTTACATACATGTACAAAACGTATATTTTTGTCAAAATTTCAGCATCTATTGCTTTCACGAATACAATACTACTACTAAATAAAGTGGGGTGCTTTTGATGTAAATGGGGGGTATCTGTCAGTGCCAGAGCAATACTGCTAGCACGTATAATATACATTTTTGACGAGCATTTTTGTGTAATGTTGACACTATTAAAATGCTTATTTCTTGCATTCAGGAAATACATAGTTTAATATATTTAACTACAAAAATAACCGAGTTACAATTGCTTTTGTCTTTTTAACAAGAATCGAGTAAGCTTAGATAATTAATAAATAATAAATGACTGCAATATAAACTTTTATATTAACAAATATAAACAATTAAAACAAATGACAGTGGGAATAATTTATATAGCCTTTGAGAAAAAAAATTTAGTGATGGTGGTCAGGCGATCGAGCCGGCCGGCCCATAAGTGCCTAGCGAACTATTAGAATATTGTTGATTCAAACAATCTCTTGTTGGTCATTTGTCATTTGCTACATTATCAAGACAAACTCGTCTTTTAGTAAAAAGTAAAAATCGGTTGTAACTCAGTTATTTTTGTAAATCAACATATAAAACTATACATTTGTTACACGGAAAAAATCAGCATTTTAATGGTGTCAGGCATAGCCAACCATGCATTTGAAAAAAGTAGGTTTTCGTCATGCCTTGAAAACAATTAATATAGAAAATATTTTGTAATCACACAAAAATCAATGGACGATTTTCCTATATCGCTTCAAATAACATAGCTAAAGCAATTATTCAAAATTTGAAAATATCAAATTTTTGTCAATAACTCGAAACCTTGACCATTAAATTGGTATCGAAAAATGTTTCGGGACCATGCTATTACTCTAAGATATTCCGCGTTTGCCGCACCCTGTACATGTAGATCTAAAAACAAATTGTACAAAGTTATTGTAATTTATGTCTTTTAAATCCCTGCAAATGATCAGTTTTTCCTTCAATTAATAAAATTTAAATAATTTTCAATCTAGCATCTTGCGGTATGCAACTTATCGTACAATTATGTAAAATAAGTTGCATACACGCACAAATTTAAAGTAAATATTGTATTTACTGCATTTTAGTTTGTTACAATAGGTTCGGCAAAAAATAACAATTTTCTTCCAAATCAATAATTCAGATTTAACTTAATCTAAGTATTCGCTCTGTAAATACCTTAAAAAATTTCGAGTATGTTAGCTTATTTTCTAAAAAAGCTGTTACGGTTTTAAGAGTTCAACTTTTACCTTGTAATTTTAGTTTTAAATATAAAATTTCTACCACTTTCAGTTTAATAACAAAAACTGTTTACGTTAATTTCGCCATAATTCAAATTTTGCCCCATGTAGTACTTCAATATTTTTAAAACCATAAATTATTGACAAACAGAACAACTGTTTCTTCTTATTATCACTTACCAATTTGAACATGTTTTGATATTGTAACACACGAAGATGTCTTTGACAATGTAAACTTGATCTTGATTTTATATGAAGTTCCCCTCCTCTTTTTTTTTGTTAATTCTTTAATGTATAATCAAATTATTAAATTGCGTTTTAAATACTCAAACTGGCTACACCTCACAAAGTCATCCAGGAAGTGATAATCCAATAAATAACTTGATTTTATTATACCTACTTAGATTAACAACAATAACAAACTATTTTTTGTATTATATTTGTTTATATCGTTTTTCAGTATCGACTGTTAAGGCTTATCACCGATGCCCATAATTAACAGAATTTAAACTTATAAACAAAAACTGTGATAGAGCTATCAGATTATGATGTTCAAATTTAATTGAATTCATTTAAAAAAATTTGTGGTTGCCAATAATATCGAGTCTTACAAATAAGGCTTAGGACTACTGTATTTAAATTTAAAATACTTCTGGTTATAATTTCAAACTCACAAAGAGCAAATAGTAAAAGCAAGAATAATTGTTAGTATGTACCTTAAAATAATAAAGAAGTGTTGTAAAGTTCAAGTCGAAAACGTATCAGGAAATCTTTTGAAACCAGACAGGTTCAATAAAAAGCTGTGCCAGATTTTTAGATACGAGCTGCAAATTTAACAATGCATAAGTGTATCTTGGTATTTGTTGGTCCTTGATATTTAGGTGTGGTTACCTGTGAAGGTCCTTGCTAAATTGTTGAATTTCTGCATATGTTGTTTATGTCTTGTACCTGCCGGTTCTGGTTTGCTTTGTTAGGTAATTAATTCATTCAGAAAATTTAAAAAAAATATATCTTTTTTCTATGAGATTAAATTTGAATTTTTTGTATGGAAATAAGTTTAGTAATTGATATAGTCTGGATTTCTAATCAATTATTAATAATTCCTGGCATAATTCCTTTAAATATATAGTTGGGGCATATGTAAAATTATAAACGAATTATCAATGAAATTATAATGGTAACACATTCATATGATTGACCTTATGTTAGCTTGTGTAGATAACTTATTATTTATTTGGTCAACTGTAATTGATGCTTGTGTAAAAGTAAAATAAAATAAAACAGGGTTTATAAGCGTAGAATATGAACGGTCATGAGTTTTAAAAGTGCTTTACGAAACAATTTTATGGTACTGCAAAAATAAAACTTAAGAATTGCAGTACACAACAACAACTTTTTCTAAATTCTCATCGAAAAAATTAGTTCTCGTGTCCAACATGTTTCGCGTATAACTTAGTGGGTTTGAATATGCGTATGGTTTTTGTTTACTAATTGAATTTTAACGAAACTTTTTGCTTTTCTGCCACTAAAAGTCCAGTCTTTAGTAATTGATATTGATAAAGTATTAACTAAATTTTAAAAACTGTCATATTTTTTAAACGAATAGTTCGATCTGGGTGAGCTTTGTAATGAAGAGGTTGAAAGGTGTGTAAGAATTTATTTATAAATAAGCTTTAAAACTATCCAAAGCCGGGAGCGGTTATATAGTTCAGTGTAGTAATAGCGGCTGCAATGCTTTTAACAGAAGTAAAACTGAGTGTAAACAATAAATTCAAATGGTTGTTTCTGCTAGCTTCTATACTAGATCAATAATAACAGCTAGGCTTCCGTTTCGTCCTCGGTTCCACGGGACATCTTCAGGGCTGTGGTCACTTTGGGATCTGGAACACAACTGTTTTTAATTTGTTGCTTGAGCTTTAATCATCTGCCTATCAAAAACTAAGGTAGATATCGAAGAATTTTGTTCTTTTCTTTTTGTTTCTTTTCTGTCGAGCAGAAAATTTTCGATAGTGCGAGATTAAGAAATCTGTTTCTAAATTTAACAGTTTGGGCTGTAGAAATTTATTAAACGTGCATTCGGAGTGCTCTGTTCGCCGTGACTACAGAGTCGGCTCCTGCGCACCAGTTAATAAATGATTAAATAAAAATATCTAAATGTTTAAAAATTTTCAAGAAAATTGCGTATTGCCTATTATTGATTATAAAGAAACGTTTAACACCTTTGAACGAATTTTTTCATTAATGTTTAGAACATTTTTGAACAAATTAAAAATTTAAAGGGTTGAATGTTTTTATCTTGAAAATTCATTAAATGATGATTGTAAAATAAAAAATTTAAAATTTACAGCTTTATTTATCCTCTATCAAGAAATCTAAAAATCGTTCTTAGGTGCCACTATTAAAAACTATTAAAGAAACAATAAAAAATCCATTTTTTGGTTAAAACTTGTTTTTGTTTAAAACATTAAATGTCACCTCAAATCATTGCAAAAAGAGGAATATTAAAATATTTTCAAATTATTTCAATTTTTCTAATAAACAATTTGTTATTAACAACAATTTTATTTAAATTTTTAATAACACATACAATGTTTTTAATTAACAATTGTTTAAATGAATTGTGTAAATAAACTATATTTTTTTTATTTATCAATTCCAGCTTTACTTCGTTAAAGTCCATATTTAATGAGTATCTGTATATAAAATACTTAATTACTTTAACAATATTTATTTATTTTAACCTTATACGTATTTCGGCATGTTTACATGCCATTGTCAAAGGTTATAAAAAATAGTAAACCGTTAGTGTTGTTATAGCAATAGAACTTTTTTAAACCAAACGTTTTTTGCTACTTTTAAAAACAGCGAGTATTGCAAAATAAAATATTAAACATTTCTTTTAGCCCTTTTTGTGATTTTTACTCTTTCACTGTTTTAATTGAATTAAAAAAAATGTAAATTTTAACAATAAATATTGTTTTTACAACCTTGATTACTGCTTAAGTTTATGAAAGTATCATGTTTTAATCAAAAATATTTTTTTTCAACCACTTATGGACATTCATTGAGGATCATGTCTTAGCGACGCCCATAGTTGTGACAAGTGTCCCGGGAATCTAAAATGTTCTATGGAAATGAGGGATGTTTATAAAAGCTAGGAACATGCTTATGCTATACGAGTTGTACGAAGCATTTCCGGACTCATATTTTTATGAATGTTTTCTTATGTTTTTTAATCTGTATTTGTTCTCAAAATATTCACCATAATTTTGGAAACACCCTGTATAACTAAAACTATGTAAATTACTAGCAGTATTCTAATAAATTCCTAATTATTGCTCTATTTTCCCACTTTGCACCGAGCACATGTGAATTGACTCATCTTAATTTTATTCTATTAACAAAAAAATATTATTAATTGTTCCAACTTGTATTTAGTCTTACAAGCGTCAAACAAATATTTCGACGACGCGACGCAACCCCTAATTTTCCTGGCATATTCCTGAGGGTACGCGTCTATCAGTTTGAGAAACACTGCGCTATAGAACATCGTGAAGCAAATTTTTTCGAACTCGCTAGATTCAATATGGCGGTTGCTATAAGCTTTTGAAATTTTTAATTTACCGCTTTATTGCTCAAAAATGAGTTGGCAAATTTTAATAAAATTTGATATGGCAGAGCCTCCGGAGGGCAATATTAATATTTACACCAATTTTTAAAACCAGGAAAACTGCAAAGAGAAAAAAAGATTTTCAAAAATTTATTATAAAATTCTGCAACGCAACTAGCTTCACTGTTTTTTTAAATTTTTGTATGCTCAACAAACTGCGGAAGAGCTATAATTTAATTGGTGTGTCAAAACGCTAATTCGTTCCGTAATGCCCTGTATGATTTTTTGAAATTTAACAGCTAATGCGTCTTTATTTAACAAATTGGAGACGATAAAATATTTCTTTTTAAACACAATTGTTCTTCAGTCATCACTGGTAGTAGAATTAAATTTTGTCTAAATTTTTTGGATGCAGTAGTGTTCAGTGAGGTAATTTTCCCCTCTTCTCAATTTTTTGACTGACGGGCTTTGGCATTTGTTACCTCAAAGAATCATTGTCCCAAAAATCAAGATCAAGTTCAAGAAAAATGGATTTATTTTCCATGAAAACGTTCGCTTTCTAACTACAATTTATTGTATTCAGTGGATTTATCGGGACTCAACGGTATGCGGGCGCTCGCAACTGATTTCTTATGTATATTATATAACAGGGGTTTGCGCTAGAATGTTGATATAAACACATTTTTGACAATATGAAAATTAAAAGTCTTTAAAAAGTATGGAAAATTTCAAGCAAACTGCTTCGCTTATTTCTGACCATGGTTTAATTTTAAAATTGTTATCTTGATTTTTCGCACAGTCTAGTTTGGTGGATGTTGTAACAGCAATCTTTGTGTTGTATTTTATTACCGGATTTGAAAACCTACTGGCAACCTACATGCAGAAAACGTTTTAATCTTGATTTTGGCCTTGGTTACGCCCCATATTTTGAAATAAAGCAGGTTTCTTAGCGAACCTTTCTTTTGTTCCATATACCGCAATATTTTACTGAAAATTACTAAAGTTATTCCATTAAATTATGAAGACTTAGAATTTGTAGAAGAAACCAAAAATTCTGACAAATTTGTGTGTAGAGAAAATTAGAGATACGCTTTTCTTAGGTAAACGTAAAAAAATTGTTTAAGTACTATACAAAGAATTTGAAAATATTAACATATTGTTAAATTACAATACGGAATGAAACTAATAAGATAAGATTATTAATTACTCGTAAATGTTAAGGTTAATCTAACAATAAAAAGTTATTAATAAAAAGTAGTCATTAATTTAAAACGTTTAATTAAGAATATATATTTCAAGCATTTATTGTAAGATTTAAGTATAATTTTCCATTTCTGTTGCAACAATAATTGAAGCACAACTAAGTTCAAGGTAAAGGACATCATCATTTCAGAGAGAATGCAACAAGGTCGATGCCACTACAAGCACGACTTCTATTGTATTATAGAATTTCATAGATCATCTAACCGAACTGGAAATAACGTATTTATCTGGAACAACAACCTGAACAAAATATCTGAAGCCCCTATAAAAACATTCTCAAGTAAAAACATTTATGGAAAAATCAACCCTGGCGAAACAGTTCCCCAGAACATATATTTCTTGAAAAAACACTCCCGGAAAAGATTCCGGTAAAACTATTCTCCAGAAAAAACATTTCCGGAAAAAACAATTCTGGTGAAATAATTCTCCGCAAAGATATAACCCTGGAAATAAAAAACTCCGAAAAAACCTTCTTCAGTAAAAGTATTTCCTGAAAAACAAGCCTCGTGAAATAATTCCGCAGAAAGACATCTCTGAAAAAAAAAACCTGAACCCTGAAAAACAAGCTGCGGTAAAAACATTCCCCAGTAAAACCATTTCCGGAAAAACAACCCTGGTGAAAGTATACCCCGGAAAAATACCTCTGGAACAACAACCTGAAAAAAATATCTGAAAAAAGCCCCGATAAAAACATTCTCCAGTAAAACATTTACGGAAAAATCAACCCCAGTGAAACAGTTCCCCAGAACATGAATTTCATGAAAAAACACTCCCGGAAAAGACCGGTAAAAATATTCTCCAGTAAAAATATTTCCGGAAAAATCAATTCTTGTGAAATAATTCTCCGCAAGGATATATCCCTGGAAATAAAAAACTCTGAAAAAACATTCTTTAGTAAAAGTATTTCTTGAAAAACAACCCTGGAGAAATAATTCCTCAGAAAGGCATCCCTGAAAAAAACACCCCTGAAAAACAAACTCCGGTAAAAGCATTTCCCAGTAAAAATATTTCCGGAAAAACCATACCCTGGTGAAATAATACCCCGGAAAAACACCTCTGGAACAACAACCTTAAAACAATATCTGAAAAAAGCCCCGGCAAAAGATATTCTCCAGCAAAAACAATTTGGGAAAAAACAACCCTGGTGGAACAATTTTCCGGAAAATATATATTCTTCGAAAAAATACCACCAGAAAAAATACCGGTAAAGATATTCTCCAGTAAAAACATTTCCGGAAATAATAACCCTGGTGAAATAATTTCCCGGAAAACACATCCCTGCAAAAATACCTTTGTAAAGAAACACCCCCGTAAAGGATTACCCCAAAAAAGCCCCGGATAAAACATTTACAGAAAAAATAAGCATTATGAAATAATTCCCTGGAAAGATCATCTCTGCTAAAAACACTCACGTAAAAAAATGACCTTTAAAAGAGCCCAGGAAAAAACAATCTCAAGTAAAAATATTTCCGAAGCAAACAACCTTAGTAAAATAAGTCCCCGGTAAAAACTTCCCTGCAAAAAAGACCTTCGGAAAAAAGCCCCGGTAAAAACATTCACCAGTAAAAACTTTCCGGGAGAGAATCCCTGGTGAAATGTTCCTTCCTAAAATATATCTTTGAAAAAAAATTCCCAGAAAAAGCCCCGCCAAAAGATTCTCCAGTAAACATAATCCTGGTGAAATTATTCCCCGAAAAAAAAACAGACCCTGAGAAAACTTCTTTTGGATAAAAAAAACGCTAAAACATTCCACAATCTAAATCACGTACTCCGGTAAAAAAAACCTCAAAAAATAACCACCGAACAAAAAGCTCTGGAAAGAATTTCTAGGAAAATTCGGCTTTGTTTGGAGGGATTCGTGACACAAATGTTTTTCCAAGGTTTTTTCAGCCATTTCCATAGGGAACCAGTTAAAAATTCTGCTCGTATTTACTTAAAAATAATTAGTTAAGTTGGTCAAAAATATATACATGAATAGGGATTTACGGAAAACTTTTCTTATGCAGAATGAGTTAAAATTACAAACTTAAAAATTGTTTTTGTGTAAATGCATGTGGGGGTTTGGCCTGGTTCCTATGTTTCCCATGGGTTAGTTTATAGACGACATAGTAGTTAAAATTGCTTCCGTCTGAAAAAAAGAAAATTATTCTAATTTAGCAACCCTCCTGGTGGCAACTCATGCTCTTCGCTTGTGATTTGCGATAGGTTAAAAAAATAAAATAATAAAATAAAAAAAATATTTCTTGGGTGTTTTTCAGAAATGTCTTCTGAATTTCTAAACCGAAGCTTTTCATGGAAATTTTTTACTTTTTGCTGTTGTTCTGAACACATTTTTGACGCTTTTTAAATTTCTTAGTTTGTTTCCGAACGTACTTTTAAAGCTGCTTTACTGTCAAGGTCTTATTTTTCAATATTGCTGGTACTTGACGATCTTGACCACGATTCAAATATTATGACGTTGTTGTTTTGATAAGACGAGTACAATAATTAATCTTGTGGAAATTTCTTAAACAAAATCGAACGTAACCCATTTCTCACGTAACTTGTCGCAATTGCAGGTATGTTTGAGAGCAGTGTACCCAGTTTCTTGAAAGTTACCTTTTTAGGTAGATGAGGGTTTATGGCCAAATGCTAAAGTTGCAAAAATTCGACTAGCCAAACTAAAAATAACCAACTCCACTGTGTCGGTGTCGTTTGATAATTTTGAATTCAAGTTTATCTTGTTCTTACTAATTTAGTTTAAATTATAGATCAACTTTTACCTGTGGCGAATTGAATGTCATAAAACCATCATATTATCAATTACCCACACGTTTAATCTAGGAACGTTATAACAACTCATAAATCACGTAATTGGAACTACTATCTAGTGTAATGGCCCATAACGAACAGTTTCGTCAGTTCTCAACAGTTAGAATTTGACATTAACTCCTGGCAGATCAAGGGGCAGGTTTTTTTATACGCAAGACATTGCATGTTTTTTTTTAAATGCAAATGTTAATCGATTCAGTGACTCAATTTTAGTTTTAAAGTATCTATAACATCTGTTACGGTTTTTCAACTGTATTGTTGGGTGTAGTCAAGGAAATCTGCTTCGATGACAAAGACCTTTGAGAATAATTTTTTATAGATTGGTATGTCCTAAATAGCAGCTCATTATCTACTTATAATTTATTCGTTCCTTCATTTCATACATACCAGAAATTATATTTACAATTACTTATTGTATAAATAAATAATAAATACGTATTGTTGGTAATTATAATTAGTGGTAATCAGACCATTTACAAGCAATTAAAAAAATAATAATAAATTGGCAGTGCGTATGCAAAAACATTCGTTTTTGTCGATGTTATTGTTACTAGTCTTATTACTACCCTCATATTACCATCACAAAATTAAATTAAAAAGTTTCTAGAAAATTTTATAATGAACCTTGGATACGGGGGTTTCGTAAGACACTGTATGAGTTTTTTCGACCGCTAAAGGAGCAGCAGCATATCCCAAAGCTGGGCTGGCGTGGATTTTTGCGAAGGCAGGGGCGGCGAAGGCAGCGGGGGCAGCATAGGAAAGAGCAGCAGGGGCAGCATAGGAAAGAGCAGCAGGGGCAGCAGCGATGGCGGCAGGAGCAGAGAATCCGTATGAAGCAAAACCTGCAGGTGCGGAGTAAGCTACGGCGGCAGCGGGTGCTGGGGCGGCATACAAAGAGCTGCGAACTTCAGCAATTTGAGCTGGTGCACGATAAGCAAATGGAGCTGGTGTAATAGAGATGGTGTCGAATTCTTCAACTTCAGCAACTGGAGCAGCATGAAGACGAGGAGCAGCGTATTGAATTTGTTGCTGGGCAGAAGATTGACGGAATTGTGTAGCTTGAGCTTGCGCCTGTGCCTGTGCCTGTGCCTGTGCCTGTGCCTGTGCCTGTGCCTGTGCCTGAGCTTCAGCTTGAGCTTGAGAAGCGCGCGATTGGGCAGCCTGAGCAGCTTGAGCCTGTGCCTGGGCCTGAGCTTCAGCTTGAGCTTGAGCAGCGCGAGCTTGGGCGGCTTGAGCCTGAGCAGATCGAGCTTGAGCTTCAGCTTGAGCTCGTGCTTGAGCTTCAGCTTGAGCGCGAGCTTGAGCTTCAGCTTGACCTTGAGCAGCTCTAGCTTGAGCAGCTTCAGCTTGAGCAGCCCGAGATTGAACGGCGAGTAGTTCCTGGTATTGTTCGGCAGAGAATTGAGGGGCAGCTTGATGGAATTGTGGTTGAGGCTGGGGCTGGGGCTGGGGTTGTGGTTGCTGTTGGTCTAGTGGGGGACCTTGTGGTGGTCCTTGAGGAGGAGCTCCACGACCTTGAGGACCTTGAGGACCTGGTGGGCCTTGTTGAGGGCCTTGTTGAGGACCTGGACCGCCTTGGCCGGCACGTCCAAGTTGGACTCCTCCGCCGAGTTGAGCGAGGTTGAATTGTGGTTCAGGCCCTTGGGGTTGTGCTTGTCCTGGGGGACCGCTTACTAAGTTTTCTTCGGCATAGTGGATGTTTTTGATTGCTTTTGGAACGGCGTCTTGCAATAAACCAGCATGGAGTCCGTCACTGATGTAGGTGGAATGTGGAGAACTAGCTGTTACTTTTCTGCTGATGACGTCGGTCCTGGTGTAGCTGACATCTTTAGGCGCAACTTTTAAGGCAACAGGGGCGGCTACGGCGACAGGGGCGGCTACAGCGACAGGAGAAGCTACAGCAACACGGGCCGCGATGGGGGCGGCAGCGATAGGACCGGCAGCGTAGTGGGCAGTGGCGTATGGAGCGGCAGCAAGTTCGGCGGCACCGAATTCAACAGCGCCGTAGGGGGCGGCAGCGAATGAAGCGTGGCCATAGGGAGCGGCGCCATATGGAGCGGCAGCGTATTCTTCGGCTACTTGGATAGGTGCTGAATTAAGATAACCGGGTTTAGCAGCGGCCAAAGCCACGAGGGTGGAGAGCACCACCAGCTTAAGCATGATGTCTGATATTAACTGATGTCGAAATCTAGAGTTCGGGCCTTTATATTCAGCCCGGGCGCGTCCGAAGGACGCCTTAATATATCTTTCTTCAGCAAGGCGTTCTACATCTGCCTGGTTCGGTGACATTTATGAAAAAGTTAAGTTACGTCTGAACCTTACGGATATTGCAATATTGCGGTCCTGTTCTTGTTGGTCCATGCTAATTAGTTTACACGGTGACCCGGCTGTGGAGGTGGCAGTATCAACATCAGTTCTATGATTTCCTTCTTCGAGTGAAGAATAGAATAATTCGCTGAGCTCCAGGTTCAGGATTTGCACCATTGTAACCGATGAGAGGATGCTAACTGCACCAGAAGACGGACAGAACTCGTCTGAGTTACAGAAGCGCTTTTGTCGTACGAATTGTTAATATTAATTGTTGGTGGGGAATTACATTGTAACCCACGATTTACACAGATTTGCAGTTAAAATAACAGGATTGGCTAATTATTCGTTCAGGCATATTAAAATTTTAAATGAGTTATTTAAATTCGTTAAAGATCTAAAAATAAATAGCACGAAAACAAAATCAAAATTTTACTACAAATTTAAAAAACTGAAAGTTGTACTTATCTAAATAATAAAATTATGCAAATGTTAAAGTCGCTTTTTGTTTCCTGGAGGAAATATTTAATTGACCTTCGTACACTAGTGGTGTTAAATAACCGTTTAACTTTTCGAAGATATTTAAAAATATTAATATGCATTTCGATTATATAATTTTAGAATGTGCTGATCTTTTGACAAGAATCTAAAATTTTCGCTACAGACACGCAATTAAAGCAGAGTTCACGCTGCTTAAACTTTCTTATTATGTCGAACCTTTCAAAATCTTTTACGCGCAGTGTTCGTTCAATAAATGGTCAAGTTCATGTTTGCATTATAATTTAAATATTTTAATTAGACATTGAGCGTTAAGTAATTTGCACTTATTGCTAAACCGTTTCTGGTTGTTTACTAAATTGCAGTTTTGAATATTTAGAACTGTTTAGCAATTTTATAAAAATTCCTGTGGTGGTATTCGTGAGAAATTTCCAGATTTGTTATTATTTTATCATTGCCTACTTTGCTGTTACAAAATCTCTTGCGAGAATCTTGAATTTCGAGTAGTTGAATGAAACCAGACGCAACACCTACAGAATAATTTTTAAACTGTCAGATTAGATCTATTGCATCTTATTTATTATTTGGGTTAGTATAAATTTATGATATGAAATCGATTTGTTATAATTTATAAATTTACTCAAGCCAAAGTTGTTCGTTTAATTTTTAAACTGCAGGCTGCGTTTTAGATGAAATAATTAAATAATTCTTAATGAAATTATAATTAATGCGATACCTCATAAACACATTGCTATAAGTGAAAGACTTTGTCATTTCGCGATATCATTGCATAAATTAAAATAAATTGTAGTATTTGTTACGAGTTGGTACCGTTTAAGTTATTTTTAAACTGTAGGTGAATGGGGAAATGATTTAGCAAATATCACAGGATATTATTGTATAAATAATAAAAACATGCAAACGTATCAAGTTCAAGGTTTTTAAAATGTATGGAGGCTCGTCAATAAATTTTGTTTTAATGTAATATTCTCCTATTCCTTTATTGGACTTGGTTCTGGGACAAAACTTGAAAGCTGCTTTTAATTAAAAATTCAAAATTGTATTTAAATGTCAAAAATTAAATTCGAATGTCTTGATTGACAACATTCAACACTGACATTCTAAATATGTTTGTTCCAATTCAAAAAAGAGGATTGACATATTAGTGCCGTATATTGGTCAATTTTCAATGCAGGATTACTAAAGCTAAGCTACAGTAAGACGTTTTAATAAAATTTGATTAATTTTGTCTAAGCTGCATTAAATCAAAACATGGCTTATTAGGGTCTATTGATTAATATAAGACCTGGAAATAAACAAGTTTAAGTTGACCATAATCGTTAATTATTAGTTATTACATTAGACAGGTATGACATTATAATTTAAAATTATAAGGCTAAGGGTTTACCTTGGTAACTTCTTAATTGTAAACTCGAGTGAAAACTAAGCTTCTAATTACAATTATAAAACAATTATATTTAATCTAAAATTAAGTTTCTTTATAAAGTTTACCGTTTACCCATGGGAAGTTCAATTTCGCCCCTTTTAGCTAACATATTTATGGAAAATCTAGATCAAATATTCGAATTAAATCAATATGAGAAAGTTATATTTTGGTTTTGTTATGTTGATGAAATGTTAGCATGTTTTAATAGTTCATTTGATTTAATTAATGAATTTTTAATTTTTATTAACAGCTTGCACCCAAACATAAAATTTACACTAGAGAAACTGCACAAAATAAACATAAAAATTAATTCAACTAATAAATTTGAGTACTCAGTTTATAGAAAACTTACACAAACAGACAATACAATACCACACGATTCTTGTCATCATAAAACACATAAATTAGCAGCATACAGGTCCCTGATACACAGGGCTTTGACGGTCCCTTTAGATGAAATTAATTATAATAAAGAAATTTCAATTATTAAACAAATTGCATACAGTAATGGTTATAATACTAAACTTATTGATACATTAATTAAAGAAAAAGATTATAAATTAGCCATTCAAAAAATTTATCCGAATACCCTAACTTCGTTCGATACAATTAAATATGCTTCGATCCCATATTTTGGTGACAAATCAGAAAAAATTGCTAAAATTATAAACAAAACAAAGAAATATAAAGTAAGCTTTAAAACAACTAGAAACATCTTAAACACTTTGTTTAATGCAAAATCAAAAACAGACGATTTGCTAAAATCGGGCATTTACAAATTAAATTGTTCGCATTGTAATTCGGTTTATATAGGCCAGACAATTAGAAATTTTGATATTAGGTATAAAGACCACGTACGTTGTTACAAATACAAACACCCTCATAAATTCAATTACGCTAAACACTTACTAGAACACAATCATTTAAAGACATCTAATAACACCATAAAATGTTTACACTTTTGTGATGATAAACGTAAATTAGATATACTAGAAGCTTTTGAAATTCACAAACATTTAAAAACTGTACCGTTAATGAATGAGCAAATTGATCTCTTAAATTCTCCTCTAGTGAACATTTTGGAATAAGAAATCAAGTCATCTGCAGACGATTACCAAAATCAAGTCGCCAAGTTCTATTGCTATAACAACACTAACTGTTTACTTTTTCATATAACCTTTCATAATGGCATGTAAACATGCCGAAATACGTATAAGGTTAAAATAAATAAATATTGTTAAAGCATTTTATATGCAGATACTCATTAAAATTAAGTTATTTTAGTAACGCAGAAATTTTACACGAAAGATGCATTTTGAAAAGACATTTTGAATTTTTCTACAGGTATAGGGGACTTCCTGACTATCTTTCATCGAAGCATTGCCAACCTAAAATGGCCTGCCTTTTTAAAATGGCGGCTTATGTGTAGAAATCGCATTTCAAGAAATTTCTGACAAACTGCTGTCTAAAACAAAATATTTCTTAAAAAAGTTGTTGATTTTTTAAACAACTATATTTCGATTTAAAAAATATTTCAAAGGAATTATTATTTACAGAGTGTTTCCAAATGAAGGAACAAAAACTGCTAACTTATTTATTTGATGCATCGAAAATAAAAATTTACACAATGTTACCGTTAAATGACACATGCATAAATCTTCGAATAATTTGATTTTTGCTTAAATTAACGCGAAATTTAAGTTTTTTAACATGGTACACCGCAAAATAAATTTATTTTAACAGATACTTTCTTATACTTGAGAAACTTTTAATTTTCCTTTGTCCAAAGGTTCTATGCACAGCACTGTAGCCCCACAGCAGCGGCAGTACAAAATAAACGCACATTTATATTACTTCGCAAAGCGCAAATGTAAAACACGTCAAACAGATTACAGTCTTACAGAAGATACCGATTGTGCAACGAAAAAGATATAATATGACGTGCAGTCAAAACGAACTAAGCCGTAACTACCACCTGTCTGTTTTTTTATGAGAAAAAGAATGATTTCTTTTAGAGAAGAATTTTTTCGATTAAAGAAATTTGACGAGAAGGGGAAAACTAAACTTCCTAATATATTGCCGCAGCTAAAAATTATATTATTAACCGTATTCTACCATCAATCATAAGCAATTTAGCTTAAACAGAAATTTTTAAACTCCGCCTGCGTCTGTGATGGGGTGGATTAAGTATTGAGTAACCCTGTCGCTGACGTTGCCGGTCCCAAGCCCGGGTAAAGGAGGAGGGTTGCGGCGCTTAGATTAACAACCTAGCTGACGTAAAATAAACAACAGAGCAGAATAGAAAATTCGTTTAGAAGATACAGTCTTCGGGTGGAAATCCGCACTTTCGATCAATCAAGAAAGGAGCTCCATGAAATACGGAGGGGACAACTCTGCTCTTTGCTCTTAGCAACAAAGACAATGTAAAGAAAATCCAACAAAAACGCAGGAAAAAAAAATATAATCATCGCTACATAGAACCTACAAGGATTAACAACGAAAGAAGAAGAGTTAATGTACTAAATTAAAAAAAAACATTTATATAGCAATTCTTATTGAAACAAAGAGAAAAGGACAAGGACAACAGGAATCTGAAAAATACCTACACATATGGAGCGGCGTGAGCAAAAATAGGCACATCAATGAATAACAAATGAAAGTAAAAGAAGAACTAAGATACGAACAACACGAACAAGCACAGATAACTATCGAAGATGTAAAAAAGCTCTAAAATAAACAAAAAACAATAAAGTACCTGGACACGGAGGTAACAACGCAGAAATACTAAAATATGGAGGTGACAAATTAATCATATTTCTTACAAAAATGTTTAACAAACATTGAAATGGGAAGAAAAGTACCCATGGAATAGCAATATAAAATCATTTATCAGATAATCAGATAATAACTAAAGCGTCATTAAGCTGCTCTATCGGGGGGGGGGGGGGAAGTAAATTAAAAAAAATAAAATCAAATGTTCGAAATGTCTACCATTCACTTCTTCGCACATAAAAAGTCGGTTATGAAATTCCTGCCTTACATTTTCATAAGTTTCTGGGGTGATGTTTCTGCAAACTTCTGTAATGCGTTGCTCCAGTTCGTCAATTGTTTCTGAGGAGATTCTGCACACTAAATATTTCAGATATCTCTAAAGAAAAAAATCTAAAGGGGTTAAATTCGGGGAGCGTGTCGGCCATTCCACAGGACCCCTCCTACCAATCCATTTTCCCGGAAAATGTGCGCTGAGGAAGTTTGTAGCGAGCCTATAAAAATGAGGCGGTGTCCCGTCCTGTTGAAATAAATTGAATAATAGCTTATTAGATAAAAAAACAAAATGATTTTGAATTATGATATTCGTTAGTTTAAAAGATCAGACGTAGCAATAAAAGACGTTTTAAATGAGGTGTCACTCAACCCCCCTTGCTATTTAAATAGTAAATATGAGCATAAAAATAGTATTTAACCTCCCATTAAAGCACACCAAATTTTGTGCCGAAATATCAAGTGGTTCAAAAGTTAGCGCGGGGGGGGGGGGGTTACTTTATAGAGAGACGGTATATTTTTAATTTCAATTTTGGGTTTTTTATGGCATTTTCTTTATGGTAGAATAAATTTTTTCAAATGTTACTTAAGAAAAATTTCGAGGTGGTTACAGAGGTTGTTGCTTGATGGAATGAATTAAAAGTAACACTTTCACAAGAATATAAAAAATGTCGAAAATTTCGATATTTGTCTTATGTAACCATAAAAAAATGTTATAGACTACTATAAAGGCAATGCCATAAGGTACCCAAAATGGAAATTAAACGGGATTTAAAAAAGCTTTAATGACTACATCACTACTTCAAAAAGGGAAGGATAAAATTTTTTTCAAGTAAGCCAAAACATCCGCATGAGTAAATACTTCTTTGTTTAATCCGAGGAACAATAAAAAAACACAAGAAAAAGGGATTCTAAGTGCTGTTTTTATACTTTTTCAAATAAGGGCACTTTCCTGAAGCATTAAAAAATATTGAATTTCCCGCTTAAATATCAGCAAACATGCAATTGTTTTAACATTTATGCATGTTTATTTTAACAATAAAATTAAGTAAAAAAGTTTTCCGAGATATAAAAAATAAATAAGATGAAATTTTTTGTGTCTTTATTCAAGAACACCCTGTAAATATTAACTTTTAGAAATATTTCTTGTATCGAAATACAGATATTTAAAAAATCAATAAGTTTTGTTAAGAAATATTTTAGTTTAACACAGTATTTTGCCAAGAATTGGTTAAAATATGATTTATACAAATAAACCACCATTTTGAAAACTGCAGCCATTTTGGGTTGGTATTTTTTCAATAATAGATGCTCAGAGTGGCCCTTGTAACTGTACCAAAACTCACAATTTTTTTCTCAAGTGCAGCTCTTTTTTGGTGTACCCGCCCTACTATTTAGTAGTAAAACACTATAAACAAATTATGAAATATTGCACTTTAAATTGTTTAAAATCCTTTCAAAAACCATTTTCGATGATGTTCTGATTACTTAATAAAAGGATTTTTTTTAGAAAAGAACCCAACTGTGATATATTGATCAATTTGTGTTAAAAATATTATTAGAAAGTTATGTAAGTTGTAAACACGAGCAACATCAGGAAGATGCTTCGAAACCAGATCGGATTACATTCTTGGTTTATTTGAACTTATGGCATTATTAAGGAGTAAAAATTATGTGCTGATGTTGAGAAATGCAGTCTCAACTCGAAAAATGGAGTAAATTTCATTTATATAAATAATTACGGTATCTTAGTTTTATAGGATGATGAAAAAATAACAGTTATTACAACAAATTCAGTATTGATGATTTTACGTTAACGTAACGTAAGATTTTAAAAACATTTTGTTCTGAGTAAATCATACACAGTTGAGTTTCTATTATTTATGGATTATTTAGGGAATTCTTATCACCACACAATACTTTTTCTAAAAATTTTAAAGATTTTTTACAAAAGAAATAGATTTTTGAAATAATAAATAAATTACGATTACAATGGAATTATTTTAATTTTTGTACCTTTTCGTGCCGATACAAAAATAGGCAACTGAAGAATGTCATAGTGCAAATTCTTATTCGAAAAAGTAGGTCGTACAAGAGTATTTTATACGTTACAATCAGCGTGTTAATGATGAAACTGTAGCTCCGCCTCAGGTTACAAATTGATAGTAGTATTGTTAACACTTTAACAGTTTGTTTAATGCAAGTACCAAATGTGAAAGCAAACTGGAATATTACTTAAGTCATTTGATCTCATCAACCCTCGTAAATGCAAGACATAAAATGATAAAACCTTGCAATTAATTTAAATATACATTTTAAATAGGTTCCAGATTTACTTCGTTCAAGTAAACAAATAAAACAAAGTGCATACAGTAATAATTATATTAATGATACAAATAAATACTCTCTGATTCTATATTTTGGTGATAAATCGGAACAAAAATTCCAAAATTTTAATCACATTGTCTAATGCTGAAGAGCAAACGGATAATTTATTCAAACCAGTCATTTACAAATTAAATTGTTCGCATTGTAATTCGGTTTATATGGGCCAGACAATTAGAAATTTTGATATTAAGTATAAAGAACACGTACTTTGTTACAAATACAAACAATCACATAAATACAATTACGCGAAACACTTACTAGAACAAAATCATTTAATGTCACACTATAAAATGTTGACACTTTTGTGATGATAAACGTAAATTAGATATACGAAAATTTAAAAACTGTACCTTTAACGAATGAGCAAATTGATCTCTTAAATTCACTCCTGTTGGAAGTTTTGGAATAAGTAATCAATGTGCAGACGTAGATAACCAAGATAAAGTCATCAAGTTTTATTGTTGCTATTGCAACACTAACTGTTTACTTTTAATCTTACCTTTGACAATGACATGTAAACATGTCGCAATACGTATAAGATTAAATTAAATACATACTGTTGAAGTTATTAATTATTGTATTATTACATTAAATATTTTTCTCTGTACCTAAGAATTTAGATTTTGTCAAAGAATTACGTTTTTCTTAAACAAATTTGTTCTATTTTTGTATTTTAAGAATTTTGAAGGTTGTATAAAAGTATTGGACTAAAGCGAGGAAAGCTTGTGGTATTGATTTTTTAGAGCAATTTAATTATTTCTTTTCTCCAATTTTTCCAATTAGTTAATAAATATCAGCAAATTGTGAACGACTTTTTTACAGTGATGGCGCAAAATTACAAATATAACCACCAAAAACACTTTTCTGTTCCAAAATTTAATCTGAGTATATTTCTACTAATAATTTCAGTTTTACATAAAACATATATTTTAAATTTCTATTTACTACCTGCGATCATTACTTAATACTAAAAAATTTAGGTTAGCAGAGAAACAAAAAAGAATGCAGTGCGTTGAAATAACCACTAGTTAGTTGCCAAAACAGCTACGAGAAGAAAGCTATCAGCTCTCAGATGTCACCCCAAGCACACTAGCTTGATTTTATTGTTTTAGTAAATTGCTTAATGTTTTAAAACGACATTTCTTAATTGAAATCATTTGAAATAGCTCCAAACTTAACTACAATCGCTAAATTAACTTTAAAATTATTTTAAATTAATGCTTATTAAAATTAGTTCAAATTAAAGCCGCCTAAAAACGCGCGAAATTATTTTTTTTATTAATCCGCAGTATTTTTTCAAATAAATTATGTTAACTAGCAAAACCCGTGGGTTACGCCTTTCGTTTTGTTTTTCTCTAACTATGAATGTTTTCTCCACTGAGTCGGTCTGGCGATTGACAGCTTGTCCTGAAAAAAACTCGAAATCAAGCCCGGAAAAGAAATCTGAAAAAGACCGTCAAAAACAGCCCCGTTAAAAAAAATTTAAAGACACAAAAACTCCCCTCAAATCTTCAAGAACAACATCTCTCAAAATAAACCCTATCATAGCCTCCAGAAAAAATACTTAAAAAAAATTAAACTTATCAGTTAGGTATATTGCCAGTCGAAAACTTCAACCTAGATGTTTTTGGAACTAATGAAATAACGCAAAACAATTTTTTTACGCATTTGTATGTAATTCCAAAGTAAAATTCACCCTTAGTCATAGAAGTCGATCAGCTACTAAAAAACATGTATCTTTTTGAGGGAAAACTATTTCTTAATTTTACAGCAATCCACCTACATGAAAAAACACCTGCTTCTGGTTAGGTGATGCTTTTCTGGTGGTTGTTTAATATACTTTTCCGGGGCTGTTTTTCCGGGGAATGTACGTATTGGAGGTTGTTTTTAACGGAGCTTTTTACAAACTATGTTTATCAGGGTATTTTCTCCATCGATGTTTTTCCCTGTGAATTTAATCAATTTTTTAAAATAAAATTAAATCGAATAAAAAAGATAGAATGAAAGGCGACTTTAACTGAAACTCTGAAATCCCATAAAAACACATATTATTACTAAATAGTCACGTAGAGAACAGCTGTGTTTAAGAATGGCAAAGTTGTAGACTAAAATATGGAGTGCCGATGCGCATTATAATAAATAGTTTAAATCGTTGCCGGCCGCTCGCTCTGACAGCTTTCAGCAGATTATGTTCCAATAGTAAAAACAAAGATTATAAATCAAATTTTCTTACTTGCCGTCAAAACTGTAGAGGCGTGCGGCGCAGCAGTACACACGATTATGCGCCTTATATAATTGAGTTGTAAATATGCGGTTTGTAGTAGCGGGGTCAGTAAAGAGTAAGACAGGTGAAAGGGATCTGGATTTAGTACAGACCCGTACGCAATCCGCTGACTTCGCTGATACCAACCAAGTGGTTCAGCCGTAAAGTGATCCTGAACTACGCCGGATGGTGTCACTCTCGCCGGGTCAAGAGAGGGGGACGTAGCCCACGGATTCAGCTACTTATTATTACTTACTTTATGAATACATTTAAAATATTTATTTTAGAATATGATTCTAAATTTAAAAGAGTTTACTTTCAAAGGGACATTTCGCGGAACACCTAGGGAATACCTGTGGAAAACTAGTTGAAAAACACAGCCCAAACACATAATCTGTAGGATTTCATTTTTTTTAAATTCTTGTACATAGTAATATTGTGTTACGCTGGGGCAATTATAACAACTAAAGCTTATACCGAGTAAGCAATTCGAGTTTGGGTAATAAAGCGTTAAAGTCGCAATTTAAAAAAAATGTAGTAGCCACCACCTTGAAGCTAAAAAAATTGGTAAAAGCGATTACAATTGTCCTACGACAGACACCGCCTGTAAATTTACAGCATTCAACTTCTGAAAGAAGTGCTACCAAAAAAATATTGTAGGTGAATCGATATCGCTCCATCCGTTCGGGAGTTATAAGGGGTTACAGATGCACCCACAGACACATTTTTTGAAAAACCGAAAGTGTTCTGATGGATTAGAAAGTAAATATACAATTTGTCACCAATAAGTATGGGGAACCCAATAATTGTTATTTTATCTAAAAACGGTGTAGTATCTGGCGCTACTGGTACTAAAATGCAATATTTCTATTAAATCCGGATCTTTCCTACATGTTTCACCGTTTACCGTTGCTGCGCCCCCGCTACTAGAAAATAGAAACCGCATCAATACGCGTCAATTATAAAAGGCGCATATTCGCATGTAACGCGGTGCAGTAGGCCAGTACAGTTTGCGACGCAGATAAGAAAATGGGATTTATGCTATTTGCGTTATTATTGTAATGGAATCCGATGCTACTTATTTAGCATTTCTAAATCTGACTCCGCGGGGAGCACACCTGCTTTTAGGTTGCGGATTTCTTTTACCGGGCTGGAGTTTTACTTACGACAGGACCGCTAACTACTCATCTCAGTAAAGCTTAGTAACGAAAACAACTACGCACAGAGATGTAGTTAGAGGGCAGATTGTTTAATTACCTTCCATTATTTTATTATCTTTGTTTAAAAATCCGAGAAAAGGATAGAGTAATTAAAAAAAAATCATTTCGTGGTGGTTTTGATAGTTCGATCTAAAATCTCAATTATTATTAAAGATAGAAATTTTTAATTAATATTTGAAATGGGATAATGGACATGTGGTAGGTACTTTCGATACTTGGCTACATTCGATACTTTCATTACTTTTGATATTTTTGATACTTCGACGCGTTGATACGTTAGATACTTTGATACTTTCGATACTTCGATAATTTTGTATAATGGTATTAATGCTCGATACCAGCCAAAATATGGATAGTTTTCCCAACCCTACTAATGAGTGTGACAGAGAAGAGAGATAATTTGCGCGACAAATGGGGATTCTCGTAACTATAGATATTTTTAAATTCAGAATTTCCATAAATACGTGAATGTTATACATTACATTTTAAAATTTCCATGAATACGTAAATCCCTACTTGACCCGTTTGTTATCTTTCTTTCTTGTTGAGATCATTAGTTGACTATGTTTTCATTAAAACAGTGACGATCAAGATCATGTTCTCTGATTGTGCTTTCAAATTTTTTAAATTTACTTTTTCGAAAAGTATGAGGCCAAGTCTTCCGCTTCGAATTTGTTTTAACATTATTTAAGAATTTTCCAAATTTTATAATAATCGGATTTACTACTCGAGAAAAGGATAGAACGAACCCATCCACAGACGAATATTTTTCAAAAAACTCGTTTTGTGTTCGTTAACCCCAAAACGCATATCTATATATTAAAGGCATTGATCTTCGGCTGTATCAGCTTTCGGGTGTCTGCGTGCGCTGCCGATCATTGCTTGAATAACTCCCTTCTGCCTGCGCTGACACTCAGTCACTCTAACGCTGTCGAGGCAGATACCCAGTGGCGCTCCAGCGCCGCTAGTCGTCTAAATTAAAGTTGCAGTATAAGTCCTTTCCCTTATTGAGGTTTATTTATTTAAAATCTGATTTTAAAACTCCCAGTTTAAGGTTTCAATTGGTTTTAAACTTTTTACATTTTAATAGAGATTTAAATATCTAAATTGATGCAACAGATAATATCTTTTGTATTGTTTGAATTGTGTGAAAATCTAAACCGATTGCAGCAAAAACAAACTTTTGCCATGTTTAGGTTTATTGACTTGAAGCTTGGTATTCAAGTTCAACCTTTAAGTTTTTAATCGGACTGAAGTTTGTGGTTACATTTAAATACGGGTGTGAAAATGTAAACCGATTCGGCAGAAAAAACTTTTGTCAAGTTTGGATTTGTTGACTTGCAATCTGTCTTCATATTAAATCCGGGTTTCTTCTACCTGTTTCAGTTTCTAGTGGTAAAAGGCCTCTGCTACGGGAACTCACATATTTACTCGTACATTATATAAGGCGCATATTCTTTTATAGAGTAAACCGCTACAGTTTTCGCTACAGATAAGCAAATTTGGGATTCTACTATTGTTTGTATTATTGTAACATAATCGGCTGATATAGATGGCCTTATTACAAATATATACTCCGAGAACATTTCATCGGGGCCGTTAGCGGCGGGAACTCAAGCTCCTTAATCTCGGATCTCAACGCAACTGAATCACAAATTTACCTTGCGTTTTGTTAAGTTGTGCTGCGAAGGACGCTAAGCTATATATTAAATCTGGAAATATGTCGAAGTAAAAACAGTAATTGGACAAACAGATATTGAACAATTACAATATAAGCGATTTTTGCTTGTACGAATGTAAAATAAATACAGTCATTTCAGGTTTAGCTATGAGATGGATTTAACCGATTTCATTTTGATTAACGTGCGCGGACGAGGTTACGCTCATGTTTAAAAATGCATATCCTAGGATTTAACAAACCCAAATTAAACTTGACCCAAATATTGAGAGCTTGAGTTACAACAACAAACGCGCTAGGAACAAACGGCTGCCTTTACACTACTAGCTCTCTTTTCGGGAAGAACTTACTGTACCCGCTACGGTTTTTATGTGGCAACTTGGATCGCGCTTAGGTTGTGTAATCTTAGCGGCAGCAGCATTCCTCTCAAGTTGAGACAGGTTGAAGGGATCCAGATTTTAATATGTGGGGTTATAGCAATTTCTATAAAATTCTTAAAACTAGGACATCGATCCACGGTTTGCTACACGGGTTCCGCTAGTTCCCGTTAAATTCTCTAACTCAAAAATTTTTAAGACAGCAATACTTTACCGTACCGGAAATATGGCGGAGTAAAAATTGAAAAAAGGGGGACTGACACTAAGTACTAGTTAATAATATAAATTTTATTACTTACCCACTATTACATTGCAATTTATAATACACCATCAGGACTGTTTTCTCAACACGAACCCTGACATTAAAAAATTTCTTCTCTTTATCAAATTGCACTGAAATTATTTATTTTATATTAATTTATTAATAAAACCTGTATATTAAATGGCCGCATTTTTGAAACACTACATCTTGGCAAATTTTACTCACTACCCTAAATTGTACATGATAAAGTTATCACCCTCTAGCGGTTGAAAGTGTTGGTAGTGCGGCCATTTAATATACGGGACTAGCCAATCTATTAATATAAACTCATTGGTTTGGTGTAGATTTATCAGTAAAACTTAAGCTCTGCTTTTAGGTTCAAGATAATAAAATATTTCAATTAATTTTCAGAATCAATGCAAGAAAACAATTGCAGCAAATTCAGTATCGTACATTCGTACTACAAAATTATAGAAAACACTGCGGTTGTAAAATCAAGGAATCAAACAGGATTTTATTAACAGGTATTCAGGCATCATCAGGTTTATGTCTGCTGTTTAAACTTGAGCAACATTTTCTATTTGATATTATTTTTCTTTCTTTTTTTTATTTAATATTTTTCTTTCTTTTTTCCTGAATCCTGGACTAGGTTAAATATATTCCTGGATTCTAAAAATTGTATTCTACATACACGAATTAAACCTCCTACAGGAATAAATAAAATACATAATATAATTCCAACACGAATTTATTTCATGAATTTCTGAAATATTTACAAAACGGAACCAAAATTCAAATTGGCAAATGGTACGCTAAGCGCCCATTTTTAGATCAGCCCGTCAGGTAGCCCCTAATGGAGAAGGAGTCCATGATGACCTAGTGCAAGTGGTGCAGCGTGGAGAGCGACGTGGTGAGCAACTGGGATGGCAGCGGCGTGGACGAGGGGGGCGGCATGAACAACGGGGGCGACCAGAGCGGCACTGTGCACAATGGAACTGCTCTGGTGGCTAATGGCTGTTGGTACGCTTCCAATAACGGCGGCACTGTGCACCAATGGGGCGGCGTGGAGGAGACCTGGGGTTGGGGCGGCGACAGCTACGGCCAAAAGAGCGGACAACACCACCAGCTTGAACATGTTGAAGAATTGTTAAGTAGGTCTGTGTTGTATTCAACAAAGGACTTGTTTGAGTTTGGGTTCAGTGGGCTTTCAGCTACTGTTTTATAGTGAGGACGGTGAACGCCTTTGGTTTCCCCTTTCAGCCTTGCTTTATGACCATACGGTTATTGTCGGAAATTGTGTAAAAAACAATCGTGTTTGTTGACCTTGCCAAGATAGGATCTTACGATAATGAAGTTTTTTCGATTCGTTTGTATGGATTTTATGGGATTATTATGTCAATGACTGGGCAGATTCTTGATTTTGGTTTAGCTTTTCCTTCTGTGATGAAATTTCATTGGACTTGCGTAAGATAGTTACAGGAAGGTGCAGGAAAAGTTGCCTTGGATGCTTGATTTTGTAGTTGATTTTTTTAAACCAACGCAATTGAAGTTATTGCCAATGAAATTTTTTTAATCGAAGTAGTAACCTTTATTAAAAATGATGTTCATTGTTGAAAACATGAACATGCGTCACAATATTGTTTATTAAGTTGTACTTTCACTTAACGTAATTGTGAAATAAAAAAATGTAATGTTTGTGTACTTGCACAAGAAAACATTTTTACAATTATTGTTTACAAGATAGTGTTGTAATTGTTGTTGTAAAATGATATAAGGATTTGCCTGAGCAAGCTTTAACAAAAAATTCTTAAATTATGGTTACGTTGTAGGGAAAATCATGAAATTATTGCGTTTAACATGTTTATAACGGAAAGTACAGCAAAGAAGGTTAATAAGGGTTTTAGTATTTGCAGAAATGCGGTCTATTTTTGAAATTAATTGTGGAAGAAATTTAAGCAAATAATCACAACTAACAGATCTCGTGGGTTACGTCCTCCTCTCCGCTTTTTTTGATTACTTCAAGCCCGGGGCGCGCGTCTCGGGAATGACAGCTGCTTCCGGAAATAAAAATCCGCGAAAAGACGGAAAACGCCTGGAAAACAGCATAAAAAACAATTTTAAGAAAGAGCAACAACAACAAAAAATCCCCAGAAAAATCCTTAGAAAAGACGGAAAAAGCCTGGAAAACAGCATAAAAAACAATTTTAAGAAAGAGCAACAACAACAAAAAATCCCCAGAAAAATCCTTAGAAAAAAATCTGTTGAAAAAGCGAGAAAAATGCTGTCGGGACCTCCCTTGTTTTTATGGACATTTTTGAAGATTTTAAAAATTTTCAAAACAGTTTTATGAAATTTTAGACAATTTTCAAGATTCTTGAAAACATTTCAAATATATTTTATACCGGATGTTTTTTTAAAAGTATGTGGATTGCTTTTTTAAAAATGTTTTGATGGTTAAGATTATTATATTATATTTTTGAAAATACTTGATAATTTAATTTCTTTTTAAATACTTTGATAATTTTTGAAAATTATGAAACATTTTGAAAATTTGTAAAAAGTTTGAAAACTGAACATTTATAATGTTTTTTGAAAATATTTTGGAAGTTATGGAAATATTAAGAAAATTAAGAAAAGATTTGGTTTCAATTATGGCTAGAATAGACCACTACATGTTTCGTTCTTGTTTGAACTCATCAGGTGGACATAATTCTAACCATAATTGAGACCAAAAGCAAACAGGCATATATACGCCAGAAAGTATAAAACTAACGGGGAATTAAACTAATAACGCCCTCTATTATGTGCGGCGAGAAAAAGTTGCAAAGCAACAAACCGGCAAAGTTGCGATCGGAACCTGCTAAGCAGGTATCTGCGATCGCACCGGCCTCTAAGCACAAAACACAGAAACGCCCGTGTGGCAAGAAATAAGAAAAGATTTGGTTTCAATTATGGCTAGAATAGACCACTACATGTTTCGTTCTTGTTTGAACTCATCAGGTGGACATAATTCTAACCATAATTGAGACCAAAAGCAAACAGGCATATATACGCCAGAAAGTATAAAACTAACGGGGAATTAAACTAATAACGCCCTCTATTATGTGCGGCGAGAAAAAGTTGCAAAGCAACAAACCGGCAAAGTTGCGATCGGAACCTGCTAAGCAGGTATCTGCGATCGCACCGGCCTCTAAGCACAAAACACAGAAACGCCCGTGTGGCAAGAAATAAGAAAAGATTTGGTTTCAATTATGGCTAGAATAGACCACTACATGTTTCGTTCTTGTTTGAACTCATCAGGTGGACATAATTCTAACCATAATTGAGACCAAAAGCAAACAGGCATATATACGCCAGAAAGTATAAAACTAACGGGGAATTAAACTAATAACGCCCTCTATTATGTGCGGCGAGAAAAAGTTGCAAAGCAACAAACCGGCAAAGTTGCGATCGGAACCTGCTAAGCAGGTATCTGCGATCGCACCGGCCTCTAAGCACAAAACACAGAAACGCCCGTGTGGCAAGAAATAAGAAAAGATTTGGTTTCAATTATGGTTAGAATAGACCACTACATGTTTCGTTCTTGTTTGAACTCATCAGGTGGACATAATTCTAACCATAATTGAGACCAAAAGCAAACAGGCATATATACGCCAGAAAGTATAAAACTAACGGGGAATTAAACTAATAACGCCCTCTATTATGTGCGGCGAGAAAAAGTTGCCATAATTGAAACCAAATCTTTTCTTATTTCTTGCCACACGGGCGTTTCTGTGTTTTGTGCTTAGAGGCCGGTGCGATCGCAGATACCTGCTTAGCAGGTTCCGATCGCAACTTTGCCGGTTTGTTGCTTTGCAACTTTTTCTCGCCGCACATAATAGAGGGCGTTATTAGTTTAATTCCCCGTTAGTTTTATACTTTCTGGCGTATATATGCCTGTTTGCTTTTGGTCTCAATTATGGTTAGAATTATGTCCACCTGATGAGTTCAAACAAGAACGAAACATGTAGTGGTCTATTCTAGCCATAATTGAAACCAAATCTTTTCTTATTTCTTGCCACACGGGCGTTTCTGTGTTTTGTGCTTAGAGGCCGGTGCGATCGCAGATACCTGCTTAGCAGGTTCCGATCGCAACTTTGCCGGTTTGTTGCTTTGCAACTTTTTCTCGCCGCACATAATAGAGGGCGTTATTAGTTTAATTCCCCGTTAGTTTTATACTTTCTGGCGTATATATGCCTGTTTGCTTTTGGTCTCAATTATGGTTAGAATTATGTCCACCTGATGAGTTCAAACAGGAACGAAACATGTAGTGGTCTATTCTAGCCATAATTGAAACCAAATCTTTTCTTATTTCTTGCCACACGGGCGTTTCTGTGTTTTGTGCTTAGAGGCCGGTGCGATCGCAGATACCTGCTTAGCAGGTTCCGATCGCAACTTTTCCGGTTTGTTGCTTTGCAACTTTTTCTCGCCGCACATAATAGAGGGCGTTATTAGTTTAATTCCCCGTTAGTATTAAGAAAATTGAAGATTTTTGGAAATGTTTAGATATTTAAGAATAATGAAAATACTTTGATAATTTTTTGAAAATTAGTAAAGTTTGAAAAATTTTTAAATACTGAAAATTTTCATAATTTCTGATGTTTTGAATATTTAAAATTTTTTAAAAATGAATGAAAATTATAAAAATATTGAAACCATTTGGAAATTTTTAAATAACTAAGAATTTTGAAAGTAACTAAGTTTCTGAAGATTTTTAGTCTTTCAATTTTGAAAATATTTTGATATTTTTGAATGTTTTTTAAAATTTGGAAAAAATTAAAAAAAGTTTTTTAAAGTTCATAAAATTAATGAAACATTTTAAAAATCGTGAAATTCTGAAAATATTTGAAATTTAAGAAATTTAGAAAATTTCTGTTTGAGATTTTTTGAAATTTTAAAATTTTTTAGAAATTTTTCAATTTTGAAAATTTTGTTTATTGAAAAATGTTTCTGGAACTAATAAATACGCTGTGAAGAAATCTTGCGAGATATTTGCATATAATTCCAAAATTAAAGTCTCTCTTAATCATATAAATCGACCAGCGCAGGGAAAATGACGTATCTTTTTAGGCAAAGCTTTTTTATTTATTATACATTGATCCACCAGCAAGAAAATAGGCGTGATTTTGTTTAGGGGATGTATTTTAGGCGGTTCTTTTTCCGGGAAATTATTTTACCGGGTTGTTTTATTCGGGGAATGTTTTTACGGCAGGGATTTTTGTGGGCGGTTTTTGTTGGCGGATTGTTTTCCATTGACGTGTTTCCCACGGAATTTGTTTTGGGGAGTTTTTTAGGGGCGTCCGTAAACCGAAATTGACCCCCATAAGCTAAAACAGACTCAGGCGCCACTGATGAAATTAATAAACTTAATAAACCGGCTACACATAACGCAATGAATTTATGATGTTTATTTTAGGTAGGTTATCACTAGAGTTGGGCAAATATGCTGTAAAGATAGTGCATATATGCACCAACATATGTCGCATAAAACCGTCAATATATGCACTAAAATATGCCGCATAAAACCTTCAATATATGCAAAAATATGCAGTAACCTTTTGCGATATGCACTAAAACAATTAGTTTATTTATTTAGTGCCTAATATGAAAATCTGATGTTTATTTGAATCTGCAGTTTAATACTAGTAATTATTATATGAGTTAAAGCACGTTTTGCATCAAATGTAATTTTTCGTTGAAAGAAAAAGAAAAGAATACAATTAATGATTTTCATTATTTTTAGTTACAAACACTAAACATTCAAAAAATCAAAAGGGCTTACATAATATAGAAACACATTATTATTTTCAGTTAAAACTGCATTTTTTATTTGCATATACAAAAATACAGGTAGAAGTAAAATCAATAAATAACACAACCTATTTATTACAATAAATAATCATGTGCTGTTCAATGGTGTCAACGAGAAAATTTTCAGGGTATAGACTGGACAATTACACTTTACAGCTCTCTGTCAAGGCAACAAATGAACTAGTCAAGCACTAAAATCATAAATAACTATTTCTAAGAATAAGTATAAGAAAAATTTCCAAATATTATTTTCAAAGCAATTTGTACCTAAGGAATAAGACGTACCCAAATAATACAACCTTTGTCAGTTTATCCTTTATTTCCTCTACCCCTACTTGGAAATGTAGAAAGTGCAAGTCTAGGATTCATGTGGTTTCACTAGAAGAAATTGTGCAATTTCTTCTAAGAACTACGAATATTTTATTTGATAATTGATTTGAAATTTTTTTTTTTTGCTAGAATATGCAGTTTCATGCCATTAAAAGCTAAAATATGCACTAATATATGCCGTATGCCGTAAAGTTGTAATATATGCCAAATATGCAAAATAAAATTTACTCTTTATGACTCTAAACATCACGAAACGTGTATAATATACACATAAAATGTTAATTTTTCGTATATTATACGAAAAATTAACATTTTATGATCAATAGGAAAAGAGATGCAAATATGCAGTCGCCCAACTCTAGTTATCACACGTCGCGGGTTTAACGAACGTGCTTGGTTTTCAGTCTTTAGTGTTGTGGTTAGTGTTCAAAGTATTTTTACTTACCGCGTTAAATGTAGTAGACTACTACAGCACAACTTAATGAAAGTCAACGTAAATATTGGGGCTCGACACTTAAAGGCGCCTAAATTTAGAGATTTTATACAGTTTATACCCAAATTTGCTTATTTGCATTGAGAATTGTAGCGGTTCACTGTACAAAGGAATATGCGCCTTATATAATGCACGCTTTAATATTTAGGTTCTAAAAGTGGAGGCCTCGCACTAGTCAAACTCGAGACAGGTGGAAGGGATCCGGATTTACTATATAGATGGAAATTTAGTATTATATTTTTGCATTGTTAAATATTTCTTTCTAATTTACTGAAGTACTTAAAAACTATTTAATTTTCACATAAACATGTGTAACAAATTTTAGGAATTCCACCCACTGCACTTCCCAGGGTGTTTGTAAAAGCATTTTAAATTGGGGTCGTATGCAGTTTAATTTTTTTATTTTTATAAATTTTCGTTAAAGGTCTAAGGCCTAACAGGACGAGAAAAATTTGTATAGTCAAGTTTTCGTGAAAATGTTTAAACCACATTCTTGTAATGACAATTATCTCCGTAACTGAACAATGAATTGTTTGTATTCATTTCTAAGTACTTAATAATTATGGTAAATTATAAACTTACGCAGCAATAATTACGCGGTAGTAATTAATTGGGTAATTCATAACAGTTAATTAACATCATTTAATATCACTACATACCATTTTATTAGTTCATAAAAAACTAACTATGAAGGCAGCCTAGTCTTTGGGTATTTGAAAACGTAAACAAAATTTTTGCATATTCAATGAGGATATACAGGGTGTCTCAACCAAAACTCCCCCGCCTTATGACTTCTTTATTGTTAAATCGTAGATACGGTTTCAAAACTTATTGCAAAATATTTTAGGCGTTCAACGGTTATTTCAAATCAACAATAATTTTTTTAAATGTATTGCCGTTTTTCATTCGTGTTATTTGAAAATTTGGTTAGTATATTTTACGTTTTTTTTAAATATGACTATTTTTAAACATGCCATTTAAACGAAAATAGTTTTCTCTTTAAAATGATGTATTATTTTTATACGTTTGCATAACAGTTAAAAAAAGTAATTTTTGTTAAAATAGATAAAAATCACTAAGTTTAAATTAAATAAAAAGACGCGTAAATAGTATTATCGGTAGGTTGTTCAAAAGGATTGGGAACTAATGTTTTGCATAATACTCCCATTAAAAATGATTTTAATGACTGAACATTACCTAAACTAATTAAAACAGATTGCTACTAATAATATGTACGTTTTTTTAAAATGTAATTTAAAGTTTATGGTGTAACTTAAAAAGGGCGATATATTTCAAAAATTTTAATGTTGATGTGTATTAAGTGTTGAATGCTTATTATATTTTGTATCGCAATCAGCCTTAACGTCCCACTGCTGGGCACCGGCACTTTTCTCTGCCACGTACACTCCTTGGCGCTAAGGTGGAGTACGGGGGACCTACAGTTTAACGTCGAATCCGAACGACTAAATACCAGAGAAGGTTTCAGGCATTAAGACCCCACGGTCGCCTACACCGGATTGGGGAATGTGAGTGGCGGGTTGCGGCATAGATTTTTATTGCTGCATGGCTTCGGCGGGGAATCGAACCCCAGACCTTTAGCGTTAGAGGCTGAGCGCCTAAACTTTGAGCTACCAACACTTTAATATTTCGTAATAACCTTTAAATTCGTTTCTCTGAAAATAAAAAAGTTATAAGGCTGGTTTTAGTTAAAACGCCCTGTATACACGATGCCTAAAAAATTGAACATAAACGCAGCATGTTAAGGAGCAAATTAAAATAAATATGAAATATAAAAGGAAAATTTTGTTCAGGATTTATTATAAAGATACAGGGCCCCGAAACGATATGTAAAATATCGTTTATTTTAGAGTATGAAACAAGTTTATATACAGGGTGGCTCAGCATGGCCTCGGCGGTCAGTATCTTTTTTACTATTTCAAATGCTGAAATTTTTTTAAATGTAAGTTGCAGGGTACCAAGAGGAAGACATTTTAAAATTGTGTTTCATTATACATGGGGTTCTATATAAGAGCAGAATACTAAACTTATGTTTTTTTAATAACACCCTGTATTTTTTACATGTTTTTATTCGCCTTTCTGAATAACGTTTGTTTTTGAAATTTCGCTGCCGCGTTGCCAAGTTAATCACATTTATTCGATAAATTTGGCGGTTGCAGACTTCACTAAGAAAACTTGGGGGAGCGGGTTTTCCACAGATTAAACAAACCGTTTCCGTTAAATGTTAGTCAATACTTTCGCTGGTATCGAGCATCAATACCATTAGCTAAAGGTATCGAACTGTTGAATGTGTTAAAAGTATCGAAAGTATCGAAGTATGGAAATTATCTAAAGTATTGAATGTATCCAAGTATTGAGGGCACCTACTACTTGTGTTTCATTTTTGCAATCGGGAAAAGTAACTAATTTTAATATTGAATGAAAATGGGCGAAACACTTCGGCTGGACTTGAGAGGCTTTTATTACTTTTCTTATGTCTAAACTTACTAGAACACAATCATTCAATGACTTCTTATAACTTTATAAAATGTTTACACTTTTGTGCTGATAAACGCAAATCAGATATACTATAGACGCTTTTGAAATTGACAAACATTTAAAAACTGTACCGTTAATGAACGAGCAAATGATTTCTTCAGCTCTATTGGACATTTTGGAATAAGAAAGAGACAAGTCACTAAGTTCCATTGCTATAACAACACTAACTGTTTACTTTCTAATACAACCTTTGATAATGGCATGTAAACATGTTGAAATACGTACAAGGTTAAAGTAAATAAATATTGTTGAAGTGAAAATCATTTTATTTGTACTTAATAAATATAGACTTCAACAAAGTAAAGCTAGAATTTGTAAATAAATGAATAACGCTTTTGTATAAAATTTTAAAATTTTAGAGCAACTACTACGAAAGGTATCTAAAAAAAAGTGACTAGAGTGTTTTATCTTCAGAAGGCTATAGCTCCGTAACGAAGCCGAAATTTTTACCTTATTCCGGTTTAATTTTACTCCGTAATTTTGAATAACCCTGTATAAAGCTGAAGTTGGTTTTAGAATAGTCAGAACCGAAAATAAGTGCTTATGTATCACAAGTTCACAACTGCACAATCTGGAGACTTCAATGCTGTATAAGACGATGAACCTTGACGGTCAATAACAATAGATCGATAAATTACGAATATATCGGAAGTTGATCTTTATTTTCCAATAACGTTTATCGTGTAATTTATAAAATTTGAGTTAAAAATTGCGTGCTGATGTTTCCTTAATGTTGTCCAATTTTTTTGCATCGAAAAAATCTTAAGTGTTTTTCAGAAATCTTAATTTTCTAATTACATCTATTTCTTATTGCAGTGCAATAAATAACAATAATTTATGTAAAATGCATTTTAATAATGTCGCAAAAATTGTGAAGATTTCGTCACTAAAAGTTTGGGCGTGTTCCCTTTAAAAGTGCCTTTTATGGCGCCAACTTGACTTTTTCATGTTTTAAACTACAATACAAAATTCAAATGTCGTGGATGTAAAAAAAGTAATAAACGTAATTCCACGAAGAAATTGAGAAAACGGTTCATTTCTTTTAGCGTTAATCTTTGCGTCTTTTATTTCTAAACGTTCTAACCCAGATCTATTCCATAAGATAACCGTAAGAAAACGTCAAATAAAAAACAATTTTACACATTTCATAACTGCACAATGGGTGAAAGTAAAACAACCTACACATATGGGGACGTAAAATCAGATTACACACTACTGGTAGAACGTTGCCGCAATAAGTGTAAAGTTTCCGGCTCATAAAGTCCCCAAAAGAAGTACTACATGTCGCAAGTAACGTAACATGTGTAACATTAGCTTGGCAACTCGTTGTAACCGGAATAATTATTGTAATATCTCTGGTAATGCAAAGCGGCACTGGAATACTGGAAAAATTTCAATTTTTGTTGTTTACGCGGAATTGAAATAAAATACGGGTCGTTACGAATGATAAAGCTCGAGGAATCTCTTCGAAAGGAGGTTGGAGGTTTTTGAAAACTACCAGAACTATATAAAAAGATAGCGTGCGTGTAATTTGTTCTTATTAATGGCTTGGGTTGGGTTAACGTAAGATCAAATTTGTTTAAATCTTAAGCTTAAATAACCTTGTTGGAGCTTTTTTTTTAAATTGCAAAAAAATTTAAATGAATGGCGACTAGTACAGACAGTTACGAAGCTCGTGTTTAATTAGTCATTCTAGAATTATTTTGTAGTAGTAAACGTAAATACTGTCTGTGGAAGTTGTTGATGTCATAATTATGGTAATTGTACGGTTACTTTGAAAGGTGATTGGAATCATGTTTTAATTATACGTAAATACTTCCGTAACATTTTTTTTACTTAATATTTTTTTCTGTTCACTTAATGATGGGTTCTTTGTCAAAAAGTTAATTAAAAAAAAACACGGAACAATTCTCCTGGACCTTGGTATTTCGTATCAACGTTTTAGCTCGAATAGCGACTATCCGATACTTATTTGTGGCTGAAGACGCCATGGGAAATTGTTACTCGCATTTTTTAGACTCGGAACGCCTACATAACGTAATAAAAGCTAAAACCATAGGCAGCTTGGCATAAAGAACATTAAAGACCAGAATATAAATATCGCTAACAAAGAAGGCGCATTAGTCCCTTCTCGCTCGCCCAAATAAATATTGATGCTTTATAAGAAAAAGCTGAGAACTTTGTATTTTATTGATCCTAGATTTTTTCGGCTTGCACTTATTATTGAGGAAAATAACATACAATTTTGAAACATTTTTTGAAAATAAAAATTGACAGAAGCACATTGCGTGAACTTTCCCATGTTTAATCGTCCCCTGTTGAATCGAATGATGGGGCATAAGATTTTCAAAAATTCGTAGTAGACGTCACGGACAAACTAGCGGATTGGATCACTAATTAAATTGTAGCTCATCATCCATCCATACATATATAAAAGCTCAAAGGGTTTTTTTCTCCGGTTCCTCCAGCGGCTACCGCTTCACCAATTTGGACCATTTTTTAAATGAAAGTTCTCTATCCTCAGATGGAACATGAAACATTTTTATATTTTTATTCTACGTCGATTTTTCAATAATACTTATTTTAATTTATAATATATATGAAAGTCTGCTAGACGCGCTTCACTTGAGGCGACATCTACACTAACGCCGCGTCTCATTATTGGAACTAATGCATCACGTCACTTATCATTTCGCCGGTTCTGTCAACGCTCAGTCTGTCAGTGCATTGTGCGCTGGGGTAACACTAGTTATTTATAAACCTACAAAATTAAAAAAATATATTGTGGCTAGTTTTTGTGCAATGTTTTTTTGAAAATTTCCGAACATTTTTCAGTGTCCAGTTTTCAATTGTACAAAAATTCACTTATATATAGGGTGTTTTAATGTTATTGTTGGTAACTTAGAGGGTACGTTTTGCACCGCTAATTAAGAGACCCGTAACTTTTTGTTTTTCCCAATTTTGATTCTTAATGCCTCTCTGAAAATAGTTTTTGGTAAATACCCTTGACCGATTTGGATGAAATTTGGTATGCATACTATCCAAGTGAATTTACATGTATATCAAACGATAATTTAAAAAAATCGTTAGAGGGTGCCAATTACGGCCAGATGCTCTTAGTTTTTCTAGAATAACTATTTTGTGTAAATTGTTTTAAAGATTTTATTCTGTTTTAAAAAGTTAATGTTGTATTTTTTCAAACGGCACACCGTTTACAAGATATTTCAACTTTTATAATACATCGAGTTGCCATGAAAATTTCGATAGGTACTTCAAACTTCGTGGGTTAACATCTCAGGATGGATTCAAAACAATAAAATAATTTATATGTTCAGAAACGTGGCCTTGCAGAGTTATAGAGTCAAAAAAATTTATGACAAAACGATGTTTTTTTACGGCTTAGACCGAAGCACACAGTCGACGCATGAATCAATTACTCAGTTGATTTCGCTAGTTAAATTGTTTGCTTATATCTGGGGCTGGGCAAAGTATTACTGAAAGTATCGGCACATTGGCTGGTATCGAGCATCGATACCGGTGTCCAAAAGTGTGGAATTGCGGAAGTATCGAAGTATCTAAAGTGTCAAAAGTATCGACAGTAACAAAGCATCAAAAGTATCGAACGTATCAACCACTTGTGTCCTAGTTTTGCAATCGAAAAAAGTAGCCAAAATATTGAATCAAAAATGTAAGTTTCTGTCTTTAATAATCATTGAGAGTTTACATCGAACCGACGCAACGAATTGGTCACCCGTTGCTTTTTTTAAGTATTTTTGTCGTCTTTTCTACCTTTTGAACAAAAACAAACTCCCGGGGTTGTAACTTTTGAAAATACTTCAATAGTTTCGATATTTTTGATACTTTCGATACTTCGATACTTTCGATACTTTCGATACTTTGATTTGTTCGGCACTTCGTTGCATGTGATATTTCGATACTTTTGTATAGTATAGATGCCAAATTGGTATCGATATTCGATACTCATTTTGCCGTATCGCCAAGCCCTACTAATATCTCATGAACGGATAATCGAATTTATAAAAACCTCTAGCTTTAAAATTGAGCCAACTACGAGTTATTGACAATTTTGATGCTTAACACCTTATTACTCAAAAATTAATTTCCAGAACGGCATAATGTATGTATTTCAGGTCTTACAGCACTTAGGCCACATTGTCGGGCCCATTGTGCGTACTACCTTACATACTAAGTCCTTAAAAACTACTTAAACTATTCTATGTTGAGAGGTTTCCAGGAGCTGACAACTGCCCCAGCCCGGATTCGAACACCGGGCCAAATAGAGCCACAGACTCCCGAAAGCCTCTGTGACCTTGGCTGCAAGCGCCTACTACACTCGCCTACCAAGGCCCCTCCAGAACGGCATAATCTTTAGGTATTATATTAATCCTACAGACACACAATGATGCTACGTCTATGCCTGAAAACTTTGCAATTAAGAAACTTTGAAGTTTCTGAAATTTTCAAAAAAATGGTTTTCAAAAACTGACTACGCTATTTGGCCTAAATTTTCTTGTCTCATTGGCTATTATTTGGATTTTTGCTTAGAGTGCTATAATTTTTTTTGCGCCCTCTGTAAATTTTTAAAAATATTGATGTTATTACCGTTTTAATTAATAAACCAGGGACTATAAAACAGTTTTGTTCACATTATTATACCGTCTGCCTATAAAGTAAAGACCCTCCCACCTAACTAACTTTTAAACGACTTGATATTTTACCACAATATTTGGTGTGCTTTAATGGGAAATTAAATACTATTTTTTAGCCAAAAATTAGATTTTGTATCAATCAAAATGACGACTGGGCGCCATTTTGAAATGCTTTTTAAATAGAAAGGGAGGTCGAGTGACACCTCATTTGAAAGGTATTTTAATTCTGCGTCTGATCCTAGAGTTCCAAAGAAAAATATTCAACCATAACAAAATGGCGGATTTTAAACTAATGGACTCACTCAATTCAAAATTGTTTTGATTTTTTTATCCAGTAGTCCACTTTTTTATTTGCAGTACAAAATTTTCCCAAAAATAACTCAGGTGGCTGGAAATAATATTGAAAACGTTATGTTCCAACAAGACGGCGCGCCGCCTCATTATAGGCCTGTTTCTGACTTTCTAAACGGACATTTTCTTGGAAGATGGATTGGTAGGCGGGGGCCTGTAGAATAGCCGGCTCACTCCCCAGATTTAACTTTCTTAGATTTTTTCTATGGGAATATCTGAAATCGAAAGTGTACAGAACCCGCCCAGAAACAATTGAAGAACTGGAGCAACGCATTACAGAAGTTTGCAGAAATATCACTTCAGATACTTATGAAAATGTAAGGCAGGAATTTCATAACCGACTTTTTATGTGCCAAGAAGTGAATGGTAAACATTTCGAACACTTAATTTAAGCTTTAATTCTTAGTTTTTTTTTAAATAGACTTTGTTATCTTCAAACATTGTCATTTTATTATGGCTGAATATTTTTCTTTGAAACTCTAGGATCAGACGCAGAACTAGAAGACCTTTCCAATGAGGTGTCACTGGACCCCCCTTTCCATGAAATTCCAGTCGCCATTTTGGATGATACAAAATTTTAATATGGTCAGAAAGATAGTATTTAATTTCCCATTACAGTACACCAAATTTTGTGGAAGTATATAAAGTCGTTCAAAAGTTAGTTGGGCGGGGGGGGGGGTACTTTATAGACACAGTGTATATTGATAGTAGATTAAAAAAAATATTTTGATTTCTAGTTAATTTAATAATTATGGCAGCTAGACCTCCCTACCCCGAAATGTTTAGGTAACGAATTCAAGAATTTTTCTATCTCACGCAACATTTTCCAGAATATAAAAAAGAAAACTTCTCAGAAAAAATAATGGGTCCTGCTGCCTCTGTACTGTACTGTGCATTATTCGTATATGCGTATGACGTATAATTCTCACTTCGTTCTCCCACTTTGCGTAGCGCGATCGCAAACATATTATATTATAGACATGGTTTGCGCTAAGACGTTTATACAAAAGTACTTTTAAAATTATGATAAGTAACAATATCTAAAGTATAGGAAAGTTTAGGCAAGGTTTTTCGCTCATTTTTAAAATTTGTTTTTTCTGTAAGTTTGTATTAAATTTTGTTGTAACGGAGGTACTAAAAATTTCCTTTAAATTGGTTTAGTAGCTACTGCGAGATTTTAATGTGTCACATACATACATACAAACAGACATTTTTTAGTTCCTATATATTTAATACGGGTATTGTCTTCATAATTAAGCTTTTCGCGATTGCAATACTGAAGGCAGTGAAAATAAACGTTTATTAAACGAATTATTATTTAATTTTAATTTTTATTATTCATTATATTGTTAAAAATTTACGTTTTTGTTGCTGCCAAATTAGGATTTTTCATTTGGTTTAGATGAATTTCAGTAAAAATACTTTCTCTAATTACTACTTACAAGCTAAGTTCTATTTTTACTACTTTTAAAGTGGGTCAAGTTTGTTCCTTTATTTAATAACATTTTTTATTGTTTATTTATTCAATCTACTCTTAAATTTACGTTCGCCCTTTCATACTTTATCTAAGTGTCTAGAGGTCTGAATATTAATTAAGTATTTTCTGTGCCGGCAGTAGAGTAGTGGTCAGAGTCTACTGCTTTGGAACCACTCTGCCGAAGGCGAGTGGGTTCGAATCTCATTCACTGCACATGGAATGTTGATTTCATCAGCAGCCAGAATTTTTTTTAAATCAGAAGTGGTAGAAATTATCAAACCCATTTGTTGACACTGTTTTGAGTTGTAAGAACGTGAAAAATATAATTTTCAAATTGTTTTCGTGCGAGTGCCAAAAATTTGTCAAAAACCAAAATGTTGAAGTTAGAATAGTGAAAATCTAACACATATTTCTATAAATTAGAGGCAATTTGTACCAATTTGTCAGAGCTAAATTGGTATGACAACAACCATAATTCAATACGGATGAAAAATTGCTTCATTGGATTTATATCTCTTAAAAAAATCAACACAAATACGTTTTTTAAATAAAACAAGTTATTTTTGATAACAAATTTATTTGTACAAAAAAAATGCAGTTCTGAATCGTACTAAAAGTACGACTGAATGGTGTGGAAACGGACGTATCTACCCCATCAATTTAACATTCCCATCTTCAATGGATAAGATTTACCAAATTGGAGCAGCAGCGATGTGGCCAAGACCAAGAGCTGGGGTCACAATTGGAGAGGCGATGAGGCCGGCATGGTGAACATCAACACGAGATTGATGGCTTACAGCTGCTGGGATGGCGGCAATAGCGGGAGCGGCGGCAATGAGTGGGGCAGCATGGGCTACGGCAAGAGCTGGGGCAGCGTGTAGTACAGGGGCGGCGGCAATGATGGGGCTGGAGTGAATATCAATTCTTGAGGTGTGGCTGGTGGCCAAGGGAGCGGCAAAACCGATGGCAGCAGGGGCTCCGTGCAAGAAACCGGGGGCTGCGGCCACGACGGCTAGGACAGCTGACAACACCACTAACTTGAACATTTTGAATAAGAAGTCTGTGTTGCACTCTGAACGAATGAAAAAATACTGACTGTAATGAAGAGATTTTGGGTTTTTATAATAACGAGGACGGCATTGGGCTTTTGCGTAGTTGTACTTGTTGGATTTGAATTATCGTATTCCATTTGGCTTCCTGCATTTTTGTTTGGATCAATAACAAATGTTCAATAAACTTACTTGAAATCTCCGTTTCTTTCTAATAACAAGTGGTTAAATGGAGATAGATAAGGATAACTAGTGTAATCTACGTGTTTTCATCAGAATTAGGCAATGCTGCGGCTGAACTTAAAGGTCGGGGCCTTGATGTTGATATACTTTTACTACCGTTGCTGCAGACGTGTGTAATAAAATTTTCTGACCCGAGGGAATTAATTTTGTTGTACCTTCAGGGTATTTCCTGTTTAAATTCAAACTTACCGAATTTTCTACTTAATTGATCGTTAATACTACTTGTCTACGTCCTTGTTTAAAGCCGCTATACAAGTGGTTCTTTAATAAAAGTGCTACACGTGCTCATTTTTATTCATTACGGCCACCCAGTGATTTTCAAGGAGCATTTTCGGCGGGTATTAATTATTATTTACTCGGACGCCTACTGAAGCGCCTGTTAATTGATCCACGTGGAAAAGCTTTTTTGATTGTAAAAACGTGGAGCTTTTCATGTAATCACAGGATTAATTTACTTATGCATTCATAAAAAAGCACAAAACCACAATCTTGAAGAAATTTTCTATTACAAGCTATTTGTGACAGGTTTGTTAAATGTAACAAAACATTCAATTTGTTTAGAAATAAGGAAATCCTTTAGTAACGATTTAATAATACATGTTTTCCGCATATTTTATGAAATCGTTTAATAACGAGTAGTTTGTAGACGGATTTAATAAGAATAAGTATTTTCAGTGTTCTACTAGTTTTTTTTCTAAATTATAAATTTGAAAAGTATTGGATTGTTTAATTTTATCAGTCAATGCTTGTTTTTTAAGACAAATTGATTCCAATAATTTTTTTCTACTATTATGTTGTAGAGTCATGCTAAGCCACAAAAGTTCTTGTTCTGGGGCTGCTTGCTTTAGAATGTTCTCATTTAGTTAAACCAGTGGCGGATAATAATAAAATAATAAAAATAAATGATGCGGATATATAATTGACAATAGCTTGCTGTGTATATAGCCCACTGTACATAAAATGTCATACGAAGGTGCTTCATTTTTATTCACAGCAAACTGTTGTTCTCATTTATAAAATTATCGAGACCGAGCGTGAGAACGCAATTTAAAAAACGCACGTATTTTTATTGTGATAACAACTAAAGTATTTCGAGCCGCACAGAAGAGCAAAAAGCTTTTTGTCATGGCAGTTATGACGTCACATTCTTACATCCGGTTATGACTGACTGATGTGAAGAGCTGTACGGATGCACTTGCAACTACTTCAGTTTGGCTTATCACGTTTTCTGAACAATCAGAAATGTGACACGCCTTTGTTTAAAAAAAACAGCCGTGGTATGAGTTCATCCCTGACATGTTTGCAGCTCTGAAGAACAGGATGTTCGATTTAATGTACAAAAACTGTCGCAAAAACATCCACGAGACCTTCCTTGCATACGCCCGCCGCTTTTTACCCTATTCTTTGATTTTACCAGAACATTCTCCTAATTAGATGAGGAACTACGTTTTGTTATATTTTTCTGGAACGTGTTTGTGTTCGGACGAGGAAATATATTGTAATAGAAGTTTTTCGTAAGCAGATGAGGAACTATATTTTACTAAAAGAGTTTCCTAATCGGACGAGGAACTACTCGCAGAACAAGTGCCGCGGAATTGTGCACAAACATTTAAATTAAACAAAATTGTTAAAGGAATATAGCCATTTTCTGAGGACATCACTGACAAGTTTGCAGTTCTGAAGGGCAGGTGGACAAGCAAACATCATAAGATCTTTCTTGCATATGTCCGCCGTTTTTTGCTATTATCTGATTTTACTTCAACATTTTTCTTATGGGATGAGGAACTATATTTTACTGTATTTTACTGAACATTTTTGTAATCCAGCAAGAAAATACATTTTACTAAAGTTTTTGTAGACGATGAATTGTATTTTACTGAAAGATATTACTAAGCGGATGAGGAACTGCCCATCGTAACTGTGCGCAAAAATTTAATTACTCGACATTGTTTAAAATACCGCCATTTTATGAGGACATAAGTGATGAGTTTGCAACTCTAAAGGGCAGAAGGGCAGGCAAACAGTACGAGATCTTCCTTCCATATGCCCGCCGCTATTTTCCTATTCTTTGATTTTACTTGAACATTTTCCTAATTGGATGAGGAACTACATTTTACTAAAAGATTGTTCTAATCGAATGAGGAACTACTCGCAGAACAAATGCCTGAACTGCTCATTGTAACTGTGCGCAAACATTAAATTACATGACATTGTTAAAAAAACAGCCATTTTATGAGCACATCACGTACAAGTTTGCAGCTTTGAAAGGGCAGGCAAACAGCAAATCTTCTCCGCATATGATCGCCGCTTTGTTTCTTACTCTCTGATTCTACCTAAACATTTTTTTAATTGGACGAGGAACTACATTTCTATATTTTTGATGGAACCTTTTCGTAATCGGATGAGAAACTACTTGCAGAACAAATGCCTGAATTTCAACTTATTTTTGGGAATCATTGTTACAAAATATTTAACTCAAATTACATGGGCATAAATCTTTGTTTTGCTGGTTGTGGTAAAGTATAACTCAACAGCAGAAGGAGCAACATCTGTCTTATTTCAGGAATGTGACTATGTATTTCTCTAGTTTGCGTTAATGCTTGGGTAACGGTAATAAAAACCGGGATGGGGACAGCCCCAGCGGAAAGAGCACCGGCTCTCGAATGATTTCGTGGCCATCACATCTTGGTTAAACAGATTTGGTCATTCCGACATTTAATTTGGTTTGGTAGTGTGTTCTAAATAAAATATAAGCGCCGTGTTGTTGAAATTTTGAATTTTGGAAAAAGTTTCGTAATTTTGAAAATTTGAAAATGTTTAAAATTATTTGAAATATCTTCAATTTTTAGAAAATTAAAAAATTTAAAATTCTAAGCTTTTTTTTGAGCTCTTTTGTATTGAAGTATAGCACTCCCCACCTTCCCCTATTTTTGAAAGACCAATCTTGCTTCTTTGCGCGTGTGATTACCAATTATTAAATCCAAATTTGTTTTTCTGGCTTGAGGTATCTTGTCTAGACGAAACCTTTCCGATATTCTGGGACCTTAAAACGTGCATATCCATCAAAATCACAACTTTCGAAATTTTGAATATAACAATACCTTCTTCTATAGCGAGGAAGGTAAAAGTAGGAAAATTATGTACTTATTTGTTTTTCATGTAGCACTGCCTAAAAGCTAACAATAATGTGTATTCACGACAAAATTAAAGTCGCTGACGCAATTAACAATAACTGTCGCACCATGCAGGTAATTCCGGATTCATGTATAACAATTAGAAATTCAAAATTAACAAGTCAAGCACGTTTTAAGAAAGTATCCAGAAATCTGATCTTGTTTCAAGTTGCAATAGCATTCTTGAACGTATGTGGTTAAATGACCCAGAACTTTTCCTTGGTTTCGGTTCGATTATTAGAAAAATAAATCTATAAACAGCACGCAACTCTTAAAGTACAGAGTCATAGTTTGCTCCAAATAGCCTGACCCTGGCACTACGTTGGTCTCAGTACCCATCGAACCGTGACTCATTTTTTTACAATTTTCACATGAAAAAGTCTTTTAACATTGCAGTGTAATTACACTTACAGGTGGGGGCTAATTAGGCAATTGTTACTCATTACCCTACTATATAAACAGTACCATTTTACCATAGACAATAGTGCATTTACATTTCAACAACAACACAGACCTCAAGATGTTCAAGCTGGTGGTGTTGTCAGTTCTTTTGGCCGTCGTTGCCGCCGCTCCTAAACCTGGATACCTCCACGCAGCCCCCCTAGCCTACGCGGCCCCTTTGGCAATTCCAGCTGCAATAAGTCATAGCTCCAGGATTGATATACACAGCAAACCTATCATTGCCACATACGCCGCTCCTGCAGTGGTTGCAGCTCCTTTGGTCACTTCTCATGCTGTTGTAGCAGCTCCCGGATATGGATTGTTGGGTGGATACGGTTACGGTGGTTACGGATATGGACACGGTCTTCATGGTGGTCTTCATGCTTGGTGATTTAAACAACAAACAGAAAATTGCGGATCGGTGATGTGTGTATTAAGAAAAAAAATTTAGTTTACTTAATCTGCTTCTGAAAATTTTACTACTTATTTAAAACAAATAATTTTACAGTGTTGCAGTTTCTTGATTAGTGTAGAGATGTTTATCTGAATTGTACCGAAAATAAATTATTCAACCTGGTTGTTTGAATTTTTTTTTATTTTTAGAATGTTATAAACTCTAGCGGTTCTCAAATGTTTTCTTGTTAAATTCTTAGGTGTCTGATGTTTTTTAATCATTAAAATGGCAATAATTTATTATTGAATTTAACGATGTTTTAACAGAAAGCATTATAGTGATATTTGTCCTTTATAAAATAAAGCTGATAAAGAGAAATTAAAAAAATTAAGAAATTGGTGCAGAGCGGGGTTTGAACCGCTGCACTTTCAGCACTATTGCTATATAGCGAGTATGCGAAACCCAGTTGCGAACTGCGCTATCAAAGGACGTGAGTCAGGAAGCGTATTTTCGGAGTTATAAGCCGAACTTGTTTATTACAATCGTAAAATCATTATTTTTAGTCGTAATTTAAACGAAACCGTAACAAAATTTATTTTATTTTAAGTAATAAAAAAATATGCGTTCTTTATCGTTATGACGTCTATAATTAACGTGCGCTGTTTAGGCAGATATTATACGAAACTTATTTATTTGGCTATGTTCGGGTAGGTTTGGGACACCTTGTATATTTTGTGGTGTTTATCTAAGTACCACTAGAATGCGTTGGATAGATGTTTAAAAATTTATCAATCCCCATCCACGATTCGATAAATATGATCAAAAAATTGCAATTACAGTGTTATGAGCGAAAAAAGTACGGTTTGATTTGTTTATACAGTGACGTTTGGTGGTTTTATTAGATTTTGCTAAATATAACTTCAACTCAAAATGAATCTAGTGTGTTAGTCTAGTTATCACAGCGCAAAAATGGTGGTTCTGAGAAATAATGCAAAAAGTAAAATTTTTTTGCTTAAATTCTTTATTTGGGCCTACAAAAGACCCTGAGTTGGTGCATTCCAACTTGGTCGAGAACCCTGAAACTGTTTTTTGAAAAAGATGCAAAGATGATTTTGACAATTTTCATTCAAGTTATGGAAAGTTTTGAAAATTTTGAAAATTTTTGCAATTTGTAAATTTTTTGAAATTTTGCACTTTTTTAGTTTTTCGGCAATTTTTACAGATTTTGAGAATTAATAAATTAAATATTTAATGATATTTTAAAATTTTTGGAAATTTTGAACATTTTTGTTTTTCACTATTTCCTAATGGTAAACAGTTGCTTAAAATCTAAAATCGAGTTCATAATTTGGTGATTTGGTCGCTTTCTTGCTGTATTGTCCAGGTAAACGACCAAAAACCTCAATGAAAATTGTTCCTATTTATCATTCAACATGTACATACCAACTTTGAAGCCGAAAGCAGCACATTTTTGAAATAGCAACTCAAATCGAAAAATCGTTGGTGGGGGGAAGCGGTAGAAAGATTGTGCTTGCGCTGATTGATATTCGACATGTGTAGAATACGAATTTTAGGTTTTTTTTTTCGAGTGTCTATATTTTTGAAGTAGTTTCCTGGTTTTTATAATATTATGTGTTTTCTAGTTGCAACTAATGCTTATCCTACACACCTTTAAAACTTGCCCGTTTTGAAGTCGAAATTCCTAAATTTTTGAAAAAAACAAAAATCGATGGTGGCGGTGGCCGGGGATGCTAGGAAGATTGCGCTTGCGCAGATCGGTTATTCGACATGCGTAGAATATAAATCTGAGCTCCTTTTTCGAGCGCGTCCATATTGAAATACAACACCTCTCGCCACCACCCCTTCTTATTTTGGCGGACCAATCTCGTTACTTTGCGGTTTCATCTTAGTGTGACTACCAATCTATTAATTCTCAATGGAGTTTTTCTGGGTTAAGGCGTTTGTTAAGGTTGTGAAGTGTATGCAGAAACACACACAAACACACACGCACACACACACACCATGGCGAAATCTGGTTTTTGATATTCTCGGACTCTCTTACGTGCATATCCGTCAAAATCTCTAATTCCGAAACGTTGACGATAACAATACCTTCCTCTAGCTGTACACCTTATAGGGAGAAAAGGTAAAAAAAAAGTACCGATTAATCTCCTTCCACTAAGGCACTCAAATCGCAACCTTTTAGGGTGTATTAACACGTCACAACAAACTTATGAGGATTTTTAGCGTTCCAAATGTTCTAATATTTCGCGAGTTGATATGACCACGCTTTATCCGTAAAAGCAGTTTTCTTTAGTGTATCGTGATCGTCATTTAATGTGTTTTAAAACTATTAGGAAAATTGCACTTTGTCGACTGGCAGCAATTCATGAATTGTAAATCTTTTCTTTAATATTGTGTGCTATGTTTCCACAGACAGCTCCGGTTGTTGCGATAAGTGACAAATAGATATTTTAGGTTTATATTCCATGATTTTTCTAGCAGCAATGATGGTTTTTTCTCTACGTTTTGGTGGTCGGCGCTACCCTGTTTTCTACCGATGCTTCCTGTTTCATGAAAAATATTAACACACCGCTGCGGAGTTTGTTTAAACTCTTTGTAGTCAACAACATTTTCTGTAAATTTGGCTCTAAATACTTTCAGGCAGTCATGTGCGGAATATGTCCCAAGCACGTCCACCTGACGTCCATTACGAAAAAAATTCAATCAATCATTATGTAACAATTAATGCAAGGGAATTGTGACAATGCACGTGTTGAAAAAGCTATTTTTTGTTACATAAATGAAGGAATGACTAAATCAGAAAAAGAACCACGAAACGACAAATCTGACAATTTAACTGTCAAACCTGTGTGTAAATTATCTCTCGGATATGCCCACACGCAAAAAACATTTAACGCCTTACACTTTTATCAAAATAATTTGCAATTATTTCTATTTCAAATAACAAATAACATTTCAACACTGAATCAATCTGAAACGCGTCATACAACAAATACTGAATTCTAATTTTAATAGAAAATTTAAATGCACACTAATTAATGGGGTTGCACGTATTTAAGTTTGTTCAGTTTTTTTCTTTCATCCACGTTTCCGGATTTTCTCAGCACGTGGACAAATATTATATTTGAACGTAGCAGGATCATAATTAAAAACTAATTTTCTCATATTTTCTTGGGTAGTGCGTTCTTTGATTACATTATTAATTAGTTATCAATTACGTAACGTGGTCAAGCCATAGTTTACGCAAATGTATTAAATTACCCTTAACATTGCAATTAAAGAAGAATTACACAACCTCTAAGAACAACAATTAACATGAAGAAAACAAATAATTGCCTCATGAAGAAATTTCACTGAGGACAGATCTTTTCTTAGATTTATTTGTTAGTTTCAAGGATTTATGCTAAAATTTTTGTGTCATATAGATTTCATTTGTTACATTACATTCAGTGTTGATAAATATTTCCTGGGATTTGCTAAACGTTACATACTGTTAGGTTTAAATCCTTTATGTAAATGTTGCTCAAGTGCAATGTATTTTATAAAAGAAACAAATCCGGTAGAGTAATATTTACGTGGGTAAGTTTATGTTTGAAGTGTGCAATAATTATTCGCAATTCGTGAGCTTATAAAACAATGAGCCCAGTTCTGTGTACCGGTAAGCCATTAACCTTGGTAGTGTTTTTTTTCTAACCGTTCATTATTTATTAATAATCTGCATAATGTTTGCATCAAACGATTTGAAGCAATATAATTTAGAGAGAATTATTTTCCGACACGTAATACAAAAACATGTTATACATTGAAATTTTGTTACAGTTTAATGTGCTGTGACTCGATTTTTAACACTTTTACTTTCTCCTACTTTCAGTATAGGAATTTTATTGTAATTGTTATGGAAACGCACTACTTCAAAAACACGAAGTTATGAAAAATGTCTATTTGTGTCTGTCCGTTTCTTCTTATTTCTTCTTTTGCCTCCCCCTCTTTCGTTCTTTTCTTATTTCTCTCTGTATAACTATCTCTGCTTCTGAATCTTCGTGTTAAGTTTCACATACTTCCAGTATGGAAATGTATTCTAATCGTGAAAACTTTCGATGCTGAGATTTTGAGGGAAATACATGCTTTGCATATAGCACAAGGATGTCTATAGGACGTTTTATGGACATCTTTCATAGACGCTGTGGATGTTCATAGGACATCCATTTTAGATTCTGATGACATCTTATGGGATCCACACGTAATGCATTTCTTACAACTATGGACGTACCTAAGATATCATCAATGAATATCCGTAAGACGTCCTATATGTATGTACTTAAAACTTTCTATATGGATGGTATTCAGATAATTTATTTTAATAATGTTTTTTTTAGTGTTAACATTTAAATTTAAAATATAAACTGATTTTTTTGCCATTTTTGCTCAGTTTTTAAATATTAATTAAATCCTCAGATTTAAAGTTAGTTTAATATTAAATTTTTAATTAAAAGTTCATGTCGAGGTTGCCCCATGCGAGAGTCGAACCCACGTCTCTTAGTTTCCGGCCAAGCGTGCTTACATTAATGAGACAATGACTTTCGATACATTTTATATGTTGCTTGGCGTTTATATTTGAATTTCTAGGATGTTGTAGATGTTCATAGTACATCCATTTTAGGTCCTGAGGACATGCTATGGGAATCCATACGTAATGCATTTGTCACAACTGTGGACGTACCTGAGAGATCTCTAATGGATGTTTATATGACGTTCTATATGTATGTACTTAAAATGTTCTATAAAACTGTTTGCCAGAACAGTTGAACTATATGCAAAATGCATGGGAAATTATAATTTTTCAAATTTTATGCCCCCTGGATACGTTGGCTAAGAATTTAAATTGTATTATTGTTATTGGCTGTTATTATTGCTGTTAGCCAAAAAAATAATAATTTTTTCATTTAAACTTAAGTAACATTCTAAATAAATATTAACAAATTAAAGTGGTGTCCTTTTAATCCAAGAGTAACAATAATACATTGTAATGTTTCCGTATCGGCATGCTTTCAGCAGCTGACTTTTATGCAGAAACCCTGGGTTCTAATCCCGGCTAGAAAAATGTTTTTTTTTTCGTTGTGAATGCCACTTTTTTGGTAATTTTAAGATGAGTATGTTCTACATTTTTTATGCTAAATTACATTTATAATTTTTTATTTACAAATATTATCTACTGTTAAAAAATATTAAATGTACAAAACACTGACGTAAAATATAATCTTAGTCTTTGCAGGATGTCTCATGGATATTCTATGGACATTCGTTCTATATCTACGGACCTGCGGATGTGTATTGTATTTATAACCATAATTAATTATTTTCACGAAAATCAATAAATTATTGTTGACGTCAAGAACGTATTTACTAAAGTCAAACAATCATTTATTAGCCTCCAAAAATAATTTATCGGTGACAATTTATTTGTAGTTTACGAATAATGTTGTCGGTTCTTTGTTATTTTACTTCAACTTGCCTGAAAGATTTTCAGGCGTTAAGAAAGGATTTGTTAACGTCATAAAACAGATTTTTGACTTCAGAAATTATTTAACGACTTGGGGAAAACGTAATTTTTTTCAAGATAATAGTAAAACGGCGTTTCATACATTGCAGTGTATAAAACATACATGTATAGCGCGCGCACTGAGGTTGAGACTTGATTCATAGCGCACCTTAAATATTATGTATTTTGATTTTATTTATTGAAACATTAGCAAATGCTTATGATTACGACTGCAGTACTACTTGAAATTTTTTGCAGGTGCTCGGCAAAATTGAAAAGGTACTGGCTGCGCCACTGATTTTTATAGTATAAACTAGTGATGAGACATTTAAAATTACAACAATCAAACTATTCGATTATGCAAATATCTCGAGAGGTTATAGTAAACCATTCGAATGATTTTACAATTTTAGAATTTTCGGGTTTGTCGATTTTGGAAGCGGGTGTTGAAGCAATACCCCCTTACAGAAGGTAGGGCCGGCGGGTGGTCTAGTGGTTAAAGTCCCAGGCTTTGAAACTAGACTTCCAATGGCAGCTGGTTCGAGTCCACTGCTGGTCGGTAATTTTTCTGAATAAGTTAAATCCGACGAGTCCATGGATGGTGTATGTAGGTGTGTACGTTGGGTTGCATGTCTTTCAGGGGTGGGGCATGTTAGACCGGTGAATAACACTTAGTGTGTTGAGCCCGGGTAAGGGGGTGGGATGGGAATCATGGGGTCGTGCTCACGCACGGCTTCATGATTCTTAAAAAAAAAAAAAAAACAGAAGGCAATTGCAAGTGTCTAATGCATCATACGATGAGATAAGGAGTCGTCAAGGTTTCTATACATGCACAAATCACTTTGTGGTGATAAGAATGCAGATTGCAGTAATACAGACATAATTCCTGGAATGTAAACGCATAACGAAAGGGCGCCCTGCGGCGGGGAACAATGAGATGATAATATTTTTAGTTTGAATATTCCGCTATTGCCTTTGTCATTGGTGTTTAAAAAAAATAATTTGTTGTAAAACAGAAAAATGTATCGACTTTTACGGTTTATAAAAGTATAATTGAAAAGAAACTGGAATTAACGATGAATTGTGATGAAATTGTTAAACTGCCGTAAGAAATTAGCGTGTCTTTGAAGGAGGCAAGGACTCCGGAAGTTTAATTTGTGTACGTGAGTAGCTGTTGGTTTATGTATCTGGACTCATTTATAAAAAACAATTGTTTCGTAAAACATAAAAGTGTGTCTACTTTTGCGGTTTACAGAAATATTACTCAAAAAACAAGCCGAAATTAGCGATGGAATGTAATGAAATTAAAAATTTGATTTGAAGCCAAATGTTTCTCCGAGCGACCCCAGAAAAGACAATGAGAACGCGAATTATTAATTCATAAGATCATTCGAGAAGCAAGCGGATAGCGTTTTTACTACTTTCCACTGCATAGGTACATCCGAATGATTTTATCCGAATGAATCACTCGATCACTAAAATTATTCGAGTAGCAGTCATTCGATTATGCCCATCACTAGTATAAACCTGTAACGATTGTTGGGGTAGTTGAATATTGAATAACATAAAAGATATGTTAAATTGCCACATTAGTCTTTCAACACATTTTTTGTACCTATTTGGGAGCTCCAAACCGCTTTAAATTTATGACAGGAAGTTCTTGTGGTTTGTGTGACTACGAACCGAAAATCAATTGCTAGTTGAACAATGGTGCAGCTTTCAACATTTAAAAATTTATCTCTTATTGTATAGAAGAGATGCAGGTGCATATTTATTCACCAAGGTCGGAGTTTTGTGGTTTTGTTCGAATTCTTCCGGGTTTATTTTGTGTCAAGTTCATATCGAAATTTGTAACATTGTAGTTTGCTTAAAAGTGATCGTAGGAAGTTCAAAGAAGCATTGTGCTTAGATTTTTTTTCATATTTTAAATGAACAATGCTTATATTTTTTTTAAATCTTTTTTTGCGTCTTTGTTGCTTTGGGAAAATTAAGATTGGAACTGAAATGTTTAAGACAAAATAAAAATATAACTAATTTAGGTAAAAGTTCCAAAAATGTATAATGGTTTTTGGGTTTTTTATTTACGTATTTTTTCAATCAATTTCAATAATGACGGTGAGTAAACTTGGAATCTAAGCACCACATTGTAGTTTTTTGTAGTTGTTTTTCACTTTTCTTTGCGAAGTTGTTAACCTCATGCGTATAATTTTAGATTGTGGTTTAAAAAAAACGCATCTGCTGCTTTTTATTTTTACTTTTCCTCCAAAAGAAATGTCAAGGAAAAAACTGCAGTGAGATTCACATCTTTGTCCTGTGTATAAGTAAATAAGTGTTAGAAATATATTTACATACAAAAATCGATAAAAATTTAAATTTTTAGGCTTGAGGTTATTTCCTCCTCATTAATATGCTCTTCTTTGTTTTTTTCGTAATTTTGGCCAAATATGAAAGAAGTGTTAAGTTAACGTAAAAACACTCGAACTGTGAAATAACAACACTTGAAAAGTACAGCACCCTCCCACACAGGTAACTAAATACCAGATACGTGTTTCGACAGAAAACCTATCGTCACCAGTATCAGTTTACCACTGATGATGATAGCTTTGCTATCGTAATACTGATCTGGTATTAAGTTGCTTGTGTGGAAGGGTGCTGTATTTTTCAAGTGTTATAAACATTATCTCAATACAGTAAACGAAGCATACTCAGTAAAATGACGAATCTTACACTAAGAAATAAAAAAATAAGAATTAAGCTCAATGGATTTATTTTTTTCTATTCATATCTGTACAAATTTTATAAATTACTAAGAGGTACAGAAGAAATCGGTACGATCAGTCAAATTTACAGATGGTATTTGATGTGTCCGTGTCCCAAACCCAATCCATAACCTAGATGTCCGGTGGCATAGCCCAAATTTCCGGCGTATCCCAAATGACCAAGTCTACCTACACCAAGACCTAAATGTCCGGCGTAACCCAAATTTCCGGCGTAACCCAAATTTCCGGCGTAACCCAAATGTCCAAGACCCAAACCGGTACCGACGGCAACGGCAGCTGGGGCAGCGGCGTAGGCGGTGTGGCTAACTACAGCTGGGGCAGCAATGGCGGCGGTGGCAAGGGGAGCGGCGTAGGCAGTGTGGGCAATGGGGGCGGCGATGGCGGCGTGGGCAATGGGAGCGGCATAAGCGGCGGCAACAACGGGCCTGCTGATGATGTCGGTTCTAGTGCTGTGGCTGACGGCGGTTGGGATAGCTGCAACGGCGGGAGCGGCGATGGCAGCATGGGCAATGGGTGCGGCAACTGCGGCGGAGTATCCCAAATGGGCACCCCCGTGGAGGAAACCGGGTTTAGCGGCAACGACGGCCAAAAGAGCGGACAACACCACCAGCTTGAACATTTTTTAAGGAGGTCTGTGTTGTTCTGTCTACGAGAAGAGACTGATGCCTGTTTGTGAGCACCCTCGAAATTTTATAGGGAATTGCAACGGAACTAACTGACGTCAGGAGGCTGGTCATTCTTTCTAAATGTGTCCTTCGAACTGCTACAGTTTGTATTTGCAGTAGCCCCATGACTTGCAGGAAGTAATGAGACTACTGAAAATAAGGTGATCAGCGTGGGGTTAACAACAATAATTTTTATATTTACAAGGTATTGCGTTGTTATTACAATAGACGGTTTTATTGTTAAATTCAAGAAATTTTCATTGTTTGATATTAAAGAACGCAAGAGTTTTTACGCATTTACGAATTTATAACCATAAAAAAACAACTTAATTCAGTACGTCCAGATTTTGGAGGTTGATCCTTTCTAAAGTGCAGGTTAGTAGTAATTAATGACATTTACACCGGGTACAACATACTGTCTCAGGGCTGCTACGCCTCCAATATAAATTTTGTTATCGACAAACAAAATGCTAATTTTTCCGTAATTTTACGAATATGAACCGAACATCTGCAACCACATTAGCTTGCATGCTGTAAATACACATTCACTTTTAATAAATCTACAACAGAAATTTTACTCCGAATTAAAAGAAATTTTAACATATCAACTACTACATCCTAGGCCATAAAAAATTTTTTATTCTAATGCTTGCGATATTTTTAAACTATAAACAAATAAACTTCTTTGCTTAACATTTTTTGCAAAAAAAAAGTGTCTCCGAATCTAGTCTACAAAATTTTACATTATAATTGAATTGGTCATTGTAATGAACTTGTTTATTTTTTTGTTCTATTTAAAAATTAGTTCAAGAACCTAGAAAAGTCGTTTGTTTTAATAATGGTACAAATCAAGTACTTCTACCCACTCACTGTTATGAGTCAGAAATCAAATTATATTTCAGGTTTGCAGATTTTAATTACAATCTGTATAATTAAATGGACAATATGTAGAAAACTTATACAAATTTAAATAATAGCAATACACTAATATGTTGTCTAATTTTTTCTTTGTTAATAATTATTATAAGGTATTTGCTTCAAATACTGATTAAAATATGTAACCTACACATGCAGCATGGAAATTTTAAAGAGAAAAATAATCGTATATGTAATGTTATTGTAGCCAACGAAATAAACAGCGATTGGATGATTTGCAGTCAAGCCTACCAAAAAAGTAGGTGTGAGTGGTTGTCATTGACCAAATATTTTATTTTTTAGGAGTGACGAAATAGCACACCTCTTGTTTTGATCTTCATTTGATTGGTGTAATTTGTTTGAAACAAAGCAATTGCAACGAAATTTTTGAAAGCAGAAAAAATCAAAAATTGCAATGGAAAATTTTTATTGGATTTAATAAAAATTCAGATTATATGTTGAGATCTTAAAATTTTTTTAAATTTAGTAAATATTATGCAATTTAATTTGTGTATTCACAGCGAGTCAAAAATTTGGAAAAGCCCATTTTCTGTGGTTAATGTTCATTTTACAAAAAAAAAAGTTTTAAATACGAATCATTATTTAAAATTATTTTTAAGTATACAGCGGGGCGGCACACCATAATACGTGTTTTTTGAAGTGAAACTCCAATGCCGCCAGCTACATGTTTCTTAGGACTAAATAAAACTCGTTCGTGGAGACGGAGACGAAACTGCGTCACGCTCTTATCAACGATTACCTGGACAAGTCTTAAATGACAAAATGTTTCTGTTGTAAAGTTGTTGCCCTATTATATATGATTGCTACACTACCATTTTTATATTTTTATCATTAATTATGAAGTTAAAAACAATGTAAAAGTAAAATGCTGGAAAAATGACTAAACTCCAGAGCCTCGATCAGTCTCTGGGCCCCTTCTCAACGTCTAATAATTTTAAATAATACCTTTTATATTTTCGTATATTCTTATTCGCTATTTAATTTCCTTTTTGAATGTGCTCTGTTTTTAAATTTCCGTTGCTGCGCTGTCGCGTTATTCAACTTTTGTCGAAAAATTTAACATATGCAGACCTTACTAATAAAATTTGCACGATCTGTATTTGCTCCGATTAAGCATAGTTTCTCTGTTAAATGTTAGTCACGATCATGCATTTATCTTCTAGATATTTTAAAGTCGAATTTTGTTATACAGGGCGTTTGTTGCAACGATGCAAAACTCTCCAACTCGAATGTGTCATAAATCGGTTTTTTAATTAGAACACCCTGTATACTTTTAAATAGTTATAGCATTTTTTGGTCTGTATAAATTTTATTAACAAATAATTTTTGAGTAAATTAGAATCTCAGGATTAAAACGGCTAACTTCTTGAAATCCTGATATTGTAAGACGTATTGACACCTGTTTTTTTGGGCTTCTGCAGAAAACTACTGCGAACATTGTTTTTATTTATATAATACCAAATTTGATGCTTCTAAAACTGCTAGGTTAGCTAATGTTCCATTCTACATTTTTAATTCTTGAAGTAAGATGTAGTTTGATTGACACTTTGTTTCATTTTGTAAATTTTGTTGTGCCATTGGTATCAATTATTCAAAATAATGTTTCTTAACCCAGTTGGTTTCAGGTAAAGCTATTGGTTAACAAAATGTATAAATTGCAAATATTCCTCTCTGACTATCTAAAAATGTATAGGATCTCTAGGACAGTTAATATAATTAACTAACAGAAAAGCATTGTTTAAATTTGAAGAAATAAGGCTCTTGCAGATTTTATTAGCGAGTTCTGCAAATGTCAAATTTTTCGAAAAAAGTAACTTGGTAACGCCGCAACAGAATTTTTAAAACAAAACATATTTAGAAAACAATTAAATGACGAATAAAAATACGAACAAATATCCAGGTTGTTCTTTTAAAAAACAAAAGTTTGGTATGCAACTCTTATATGGAACTCCCTGTACATAATTGAAAATAATTTTAAAATGTGGCTTTCTTGGTTTTTCATAACCTTAGTTTGAATCAGTTTTTCCTAAAATTGAAATTAACTGCAGAAAATTGGCGTCTCTATATTTTTGATTTGCTCTGTATGTTGTGGGTCAGTAGCTTTACTTTTCAGACAAACGTGAGCAATGACAAACGGTGTTGTCTTTTTACTCTCGCTCTTATTTTGTAACAACGTTTGTCGTTGCTCATCTTTGCCTGAAAAGGGTGTTGCCTATATGCGAATACTATTTGCGACATTACTTTTGCACCTTGCTGTATACATTCTTCCGTGCTAATACCTTGCGTTCTTGCGGGAACAGAAATTTTATTAAAAACATCTCAGATAGGGTAACCATAGCATTTCCACCATGCACAGAATAAAAAGTGCTTGATAAAAACGGCCACTCTTACTACAGAGCCTTCGTTAGTTACTGATACCCGCAGTGACTTAGGGAGTTTTAGATTTAGATGTTGAAGTCAGTTTAGGATTGGTACTCGTGGTAACTACAAATTCCCTGTAAGTGTCACTGTCAACACTCAAAGTGAGGTTATGTATGTAAACAAGCAAGCCTTGATAAGTTAACAAACGGCTTGGGAATTTTTTGATAAAAGGCTTACCAACCGTGTAAGTTGGGTTGCCTATATTTTGTGGTCACGTGGGTGTCAGTAATTAATGAAGGCTCTGTATTTGCGCAGGCAGAAGCTATTTACCTATAATAACCATATGCTTATACAGGGTTAGGCAACGAATACGCTTAATCCTATCTTATCCTATTAAGTTCACTACTGCCTGCATTGAGATAAAACTATTTTGTAAATCAAAAGCTGTTATTTATAACAGATGTTGCGAATATAAATTATTATTTCTAAGATGCAGTTCGCTCCAGAGAAAAAACGGGATGTGCCTACAACTGATATTGGATATTTTCCAATAAATTGAAGCTGAATGAGTTTGGCCGTTAAGTAACGGTTCTAATTAATATTACTTATTATTATTATTAACGTGGCGAGTTTTTACAGTATGATCAGCAATGAAAAATAAGTTAGCCTCAACTTTCTCATTATTTTTTGCTTGTCTTAGCCTCACATTCAGTTACTGCATATTGTTGGGCGTGCGACGCCTCTAAAAGCGAAAGTACTGGACCGATTTTGATGAAATTTAAAATCCAGAGGTATATCGAAAATTGTAGTTTTAGTTACGCTTTTCATAAAACTCCAAAACCGGAAACGGAAATTGAAAACTTTGGGTTCGTTCCGGAAATAAGTATTAATATAATACTTTACAAACTTCTATTATTTGGGGGGGGGGGGTGCTTTAACCACATTTTTCCACACAACTGAACTTTAATTTTTCAACAATTTTATTAACTGTGCTTTATAATTAAATACTTGACTGCTTTGCAACATGCAATTTCACGTTTACTTTTAGTAAACAGTTACGCACTACTCGTTGACATTTAAAATTAGAATATGATATTGTATCCTGCAATTTAAGCTAATTAATTTTAAAATTATTTATACGCCCCAGTGGCAAGGTTTTTGACACACATAATAATTTTTGCACACTTTGTTGATTGATTTGATTATTATTGCCATAATCAACGCTTTTTATTGGACTAGTGCCATTTAAGAAATTTATGCAATTTTTAATTAAACCATAACTGTGTTTGGTTTGTGTGGTATTATAACGTTTTATTTTGCATTTTTCCCTAAATGTATATCAAGAAAAATAAAAAATAGATATATTATGAAACAATTTATTAACAAAAAACCTTTAAATACGCATTATCGTACAAAAATAAATAAATTAAATATTTACAAATTCTTGCAAAGTGGTTCCTTGATCTAGGTAATATACCTAATGAATAATTTACCAGATGGGTGCGTGGGATTTGACGATGGCACCGCTGTATCCAAGACCACCAGCATAACCAAGACCACCAGCATAACCAAGACCGGAAGCGTATCCAAGTCCATGACCGGCGGAGAGACCAATACCATGACCGGCATAACCAAGACCAGCACCGGCGAGACCAATTCCATGACCGGCATAACCAAGACCAGCTCCGGCGAGACCAATACCATGACCGGCGTAACCAAGACCAAGACCATGTCCAAGACCGATGGCTGGGCCGGCAGCTACAACTGGAGCGGCAGCGGCGTAGGAGTAGGCGGGGGCGGCGATGGCGGCATGAGCAACGGGGGCAGCATAGGCGGCGTGGGCAACGGGGGCAGCATAGGCGGCGTGGGCAACGGGGGCAACAGCTCTTACAATGGGAGTAGCTCCAACGGAGACCTAAAAAATATAAAAAATTATTACATCAGGATTAAAAGCGTTAATTTATAATTCGTGATTAGGTGTCAGTTGAGACATCTAATGGAAACGACTTTAACATCAAGCGATATTTTTCTGGGTCGCTGTTCGCTGATTTGGGTTTAGGTGGCGCAGTTTTAAATGCTGGTGGGATATTCTAGTATGCAAATTATCGAATTAGCAATTTTTTGCTATTTGTGTCACTCAACGTCTTGAAACGGAATGTAGTCATTCAATCTAGCGGGATAATTTATGGGATGGTTGAAATTTATTTATTGGTTATTGCAGCATTTCAAGTTAAACGTTTTTAAAATAAATGTTGCAGTTTAATTGACAAACTTGTTTATTTTTTGATCGAGATTAATTTTAGGAGTAAAATTGGAAAAAAATTGTTTTTACATTTTTTTTAAATTTTAGTGAAAATTGAACGTTTTAAATTTAATTGCTTGTTTTGTTATAACTGTTTTTCAAGGAACCCTCTCATGACTCATAATTTTTTTTATTAGTTACAGTAATTTCGTATTAGAATTTATATTTAAACACTTACCTTAAGAGTGTTTTGGTAAGAAGTGGCGGCTGGGAGAGCATGAGCAATGGGGGCGGCATAGGCAGCATGAGCAACGGGAGCGGCATAGGCTGCATGAGCGATGGGAGCGGCATAAGCAGCATGAGCGATGGGAGCAGAGTAAGCCAAGGCTGGGGCTACTGCTCCGCCCAAGTATCCTGCATTAACACAGGCGGCGAAGAAGAGGGTTGCAACGACCTGAAACGATTTTGTCATTATCACTTTTTGTTTAAAAAAAATACACTTGATTTAATTGATTTTTTGCACTTACGTATTTGAACATGTTGATGGTTTTAGTTGTAGTTGGTTGGTTTTTGGATGTATGTTTGCGAATGTTGTTCGGGGCTGCGATTTTAGTTTATATAGTGGTGGAGCCAGGTTGAGCCCCCAAGAGGCAGAGCCCCGTTCTGGGTCACGGTCATGATGTAGCAAGGCCCTCATTTCACTTTCGTTTCGGTTATTGTTACTTTACCACGATGTAGAGCATCGAGTTCTGTCCGGTTCTTGTCGCCGCTGCTGCATCGCCCTCGGAAACTTTTTTAACCTACGCTTCTTTCATTTTACGGTAGCCAATGCACAGGAATCGATTAAAGGAAATTAATAGGTTAAACCTTGGAGGAAACGAGAAAGAGATAATGACGTAGGTTTAAGTTATTTGTTACGTATACTTATTTTTTCCTAATTGATCTAATCGAAGTGACACAGTTTTCGATCATGATATATGGAAAATAATTTAATATTTAATGTTTATTAAGTGAATCTGTTTTAATATTTAGATTACGTCCTTTATTTAATTCATTGCGTTTTCTTGTGGTTGTACTAATGGGAAGATTGATGCTTGAGACTTGAGATCTGTTTTAATATAAATATTTTATTAGTTGAATGATAAAGATGACAATACAGCAAATAATTAATTTGTAAAATTAAATTATTAAATTTGAGGTTTTTCTTGTAAAATATAACGATGAATGGGTTTCGTTTCGGCACGATCATTGAAATCTCTCAACCAGGTACCACAAAACGGTTGTGTAAAAAAATGTTTATTCTCAACTCGAGTAAATATATAAAATAATAAAATAGTTTTTTTTTTGTAAGACAGTTATCTTTCTAACTTTTAGAAAAACGGGTATTAATTCTTTTTTACAAGTAAAAACTAATTTTTTTATATATTCTATTTTTTTATTTATAGTAGTTTTAATAATTAAAATGTTTTTGTAAACTGTCAATTAGATTTACTTGTAACATTTTAATAACAGTTACTGATCACTGCTATGACCTGCAAGTCAAGGTTTTGTTCTTAATTAAACCTTTAAATGTCTGGGCTATAATCACACATTTAATTAATTATTATACATTAGATAATAATCAGCTATAGTATATAGGGTGTCCCTAAAAGTTCCGGCATAAATTTAACCATGAATTATTTAGATCAAATTTGTTGATTTAGCCCAACTTAGTTCGGACTTATCCGAATATTCGTTTTTGTTAGGCAAAAATTTCCGAATAATTCGCAGTTTATGGAAATATTCGTCACCTGCATCACTAGACAGTATTAATTAGTTTCGTGTTTTTACTTATTTTTGTTTGAATAAAAGCGCCAGCAATGTCTCATATAGAGGGCGGCTATGCAATTTTTTTAAAATTTTTTCTGTCTTTGCAGCCTTTAAAAACTTGCTTTAAAAAGGTTATTCTTCTAATGTAAATATACAAACAAATGAGCGAAACAGGTCGCTGATACTTTCTCATACTTTTTACGTTTTAAATATTCTTGCGTCAAGAAGTGATTGAAATTTACATCTACTAGTTATCTCAAGCCGGATCAAGCCGCTCGCTCCAGACTCAAGGCGTTGGTTACGTACGGGACGCGCTCGCTGACTACATAAAAGCGATAGGTAATGCGCGAATCTGAAATGATTATAATAACTTTATTTATAGAGTTATCAAAAATATGCAAAGAATGAAACATATTTTTTTATTAGAGCTAATTGATAGGCGTAGTTAAAATCGCATAACTTCCGGAAAACGCGTCAATTCCAAAATTTTAAAAAATTCCCTGAGGGCGTCAGAGTGAAATTAGGGGGATTAGTAAAAAACAAATTTATAGTGCATTGCAAGTTCAATCGGCTTAGAGAGTTTAAAAAAATGTTGTGAGCCGCTAGTATATTTACAATTTTCATTTTTTTTTAAATATATTTAGATCCCTTGATTATACTTATTAAAAGCTATCAAATAATATGATAATTTGTAACGATTGGATGTTTTGTGTTTAAGTAATCGCGCATTAAAGTTAAAATTTTCAAAAATTTAAGCGGCCTTCATTTTGAAGATACAACATTTGCAAAAAAAGCATTTCATCTTTATTTAGATGCACTACAACTTTATGTGTTTAAAATGTTTAAAATGTGTTTAAAAAAATCTATATCAAAAAAACTGGTCTAATTTCCGTTTCCGGTTCCGGTTCCAATTAACAACCTTACAAAGGACTACCTGCAACTAAAAAACTTCCACACGGTCAAGGGGTTCCGGAGATATAGGGGAACGAACACACCCACCCACCCACGGACAAACATTTTTTTAAAACCACTTTTGGGGTTCCTTAGACCTCCAAAACGCGCATTTCCGTTAAAATCTGAAATTCTAAAATTTGCATGAAATCATAACTTTCCTTACTTCTGTAGAAGTATGGGAAAGTAAAAAGCACTCTTGCTGAAAGTCTTTTAAGAGATAATTTAATTTTTGTGAAAAATTAAGTTGCCATGGAGGTCTGAGTGTCTCCTAAAGATGTGCAAATAGTATGTATAACCTTTGAGGCTCAGTTGTCCACTTCAAATCAGTAATAAAAAGTTTTAAAGAAACACAAAACTGAAAGGCTCCCTTACTATGTTACAGACTCCAAAAGATAGAGTAGTTTCGACCTCTTCCGGCGGCTGAAAGGTTGTAAAGAAGCGTTTGCGTAACCATGTTTATAGGAATTTTTTTTTCATCGCTTTGATGTCTACAACTTGCCCTTAAAATTTGCACAAAATACTCGCGCATCTGAAGGAGATACTTAAACGGATCATGATCATGAATTTTGTAGATCTACATCAACCAATCGACCTTTAAAAGTGGCCACAACGCTCACTCATGTTTGGTGGTTAAAAAATAGTCGTATTTAGGAACTTTCAACAAGAGTACTTTTTTGTGTATCTTTGTATGCGATCCCGCCTATTTAAACAATAATAGGCAGATACATTATATATAAAATAACCTGCTGCGTAGGCTTAAAACAAAATTTGCTTAAATTTTCGCGTACCTAATGTATCTAAAGACCAAAGTAAGTAAAAGTAGTGTTTTATTTTACTTCCATCAGTTTATAGCCTACTAGAATTTTTTTTAACTAAATTTAATGACGTGGTCTTTTCATGGCACTCTTATGAAATTTCTCTTTTTTGTAATAAAATGTTTAAAACTTAAACGAAATGCAAACTGTGACACATCGTTGAAATCAGAATTAAAAACTCTATTCAAATATGAAAATATTTGAAATGCCGACCATAAGAAAAGAAAAAGTTTACAGTCGAAAATGAGTAATGGTAACAGTTATACCAAATCTGATTAAAAATTTAAATTCAGCATAAAAACGTGTCCTGATAATGCGTCAACTAGAAATATGTAATATAAATGACAAATGAGTTATAGCCGAAAACAGAAAATCCAAAATTTCTGTTATTTTCAGTTCTTTCAGAAACTAAGCAAGATAGGTCTAATATCTTTTAAGATTATTAATGGGCATAAAATTCCGCAACGTTTTTCTAATTTAACCATCGTCGTATCTATTCAAATAAGCGAGATCCCCATAGTACGCAATTTGATACATCCTGTATAATTTGATGATTAAAAAAAATTCATCTAAATTTGTATTCGCAAAATTCAAGTTTTTCAAATGCCATTTTTATTAATTACTAACAGACTATGTCACATGTGAATACGTTTAATAATTAAAAGGCATTCCAAAGATAGCGAAATTTAATACCATAATAAACTAAATCTAGAGCAGTCGCAACTAATTAAAAAATCAGCCATAAAAATAAAAGTACTCCGGCCGGCTACATTGTACTCGTTTACTTGCTCTAGGATTAAAAAAAATATATCCTTGCTAGATTACTCAACTCTGTTAACTTAATACAGATTTATTCTCGTTCTTCCACATGGTGGTTCTGATATTTAACAAGCTCGCCTGTCCGACGTATGAGCTAAGGATAAAAGTGGTTTTTATTTTTCTACACATTTCGCGTAAAATGTCACATTAACAACCGAAGAAGGACGTCATGCGTTTAATTTCTTTAGTATTCTAAGACGTTTTGTCAATAGAATAACTTAAAGCTGATTAATCGTACTTTACTAACTGACACTTGTTATGTTAAAATCATTACTTGACCGAATTTTGAAAGGAGGCTTAATTTTGTATCTCAATGAAAACGTTCAGGGTCAGTGACAAATAAAATTCATCTCTTGGAATGGTGCAACCTTCATAATATATGATTAACGTTATTAATAGCGTTATATTTGGTAGATGTTTTGTTAAGTCATTCCTTTGGAATTAGATTTAAATGCTTCCTGATGGGATTCGGTGATACGAAATAGTTATTTATGTATCTAGTGCGCAAAATTATACTTTGGTGCTTGAGAATGAAAGTTTTTTTGTCGAGGCGGTAGCCGAGACAAAAATCATTCGAAAGCACCAAAGAAATTTCGCGCACGAGTTGCATACAACATTTTTTCTACAGACTTACTGAAATAATGAAAAAAAATTAAGTAAAATCATTTTTTGTTACCACGGCAACAAAATTTAACAAATATTGATATTTGTCAGTTATTTTTTCCTAAGCAAGTTTGGTCGGCGTCCTTTTTAAAAAAGAAGGTTACCATTGTCGTCATGCACGAAATATTTTTCGCTCTAGTGCGCGAAATACTTCGTGCACGTTGTCAAGATAAACAATTCCAATGTTACATTTTGCATACTGAGAATAATGTAAAAGTGTCATCATTTTTTGACGTCTGTAGAAAAAGTTAATTTGTTGGTCTCTATAAATTAAGGCGATGTTGCTTAGTCTTATTAATTCATACAAACGGTTTCATAAGGCGGCGGGTGTTTTTTGCACGTCCATAGAATGTAGTTTTAAATTGCATAGTCATAAAATATAAGAAAGTGCAATAGATAACTGCGGTACCGTTTGGAATGTAAAAATGTTTCTTGAAAAGGCTTGTTGATTTGTTCTTTTATATTAAAATAAAAATCAAAGGCCCAACGAAATTGTACTTTAGGGCTCTCCCAAGTCAATTGATAAAAAAGTCTAAAAATATTTTCAGGTGTAATCAATTTTCATACGAACAAATTAAGTGACAGAAATATTTTGTTAATTTATTATACCTATTTATCAGAACCAAAAATTTAAATATTATTTCATTCCACAAGATTAGGTAACATTTTAATTTTTTTTGTGAAATTAAAAGTAAGAATGAGTAATGCACCATGTACAAAAAATTAGGACATTTATGTCTTTGTTGTTGGTACAACCGCTTTGAAATTGTGTGTAATAATAACTGCAGTAAAAGTTGCTTGTCTGATGGGAGGTATTGGTATATAAATGAAGGCTTGTGCTAGACCTAAAACAAATTAAACGTGCCCTAAATGTTCAAAATATAATTGGCACTTTCCTATGCTTAATGGTATACGTTAGTTAATAGGTTTTTTGCTTCTGTATTATGTAGACACGGTACTGTAGGCGTAGGTACGATGCTAGAGGAAAATACTAGGGTTTTAATACTACCTGCAATTAAAGGACGAGATTTTTGGTTATTCGTGCCTTGATCCTGATCCCTGATTTCTTATCCTAAAATCCCGTTCCCTGTCGGACTAGTTCCGTTTCCTAACCGTGATTTCTGATTATTATTTTTTTAAATCCCGATTTCTGCTTTTTGATTGATAATACTGGTTGTTGGTTGTTGATTTTTAACTTCCAATCTCCATTTTCTGTATTTCTAATCTTTAATCCCCAATCTTCGGTATTTGATTTTTGGATCTCCGATCTTTGATTTCTGATCTTTGATCCCCGAACTATATTATTTGATACCAAATCCCTAATTTATGACTCCTCATTTTTGATATGTTAGATGCTTAATTGATTTTTGATTTCAGATCTCGGATTCTTTGTCTGTGATCCCCGATCGTTGATCCCTGATTTTTGATATTTTGGATGTTTGATTCTTGGTCTTTGATCTTTAATATATGACGTTGAATCCCTAACTTTTGGTTCCTGATTTTTATCCGTGTCCTTTCATATTTGATATTAAATCTCTAATTTTTAATTCTGATCTCTGTTGTTTCAACCTTTTGTTAATTTTGATATTGGATCTCATCTTTGATCCCCGAACTATGACATTGGATATTGGACTCCTAATATTGTATTTCTAATCTTTAATCCCTAATCTTTGGTATTTGATTTTTAGATCTCTGATCTTTGATTTCTGATCTTTGATCCCTGAACTATATTATTTGAAATTGGATCCCTAATTTTTGACTCCGAATTTTCGATATTTTGGATGCTTAATTGTTTTTTGGATTTCTGATCTTTGATACCTCGTCTATGATGCCCGATCGTTGATCCCTGATTCTTGATATTTGGGATGCTTGATGTTTGGTCTTTGATCTTTGATATATGACGTTGGATTCCTATCTTTTGGTTCCTGATTTTTATCCCTGACCTTTGATATTTGATATTAATTCCGTAGTTCTTAATTCTGATCTCTGTTGTCTCAACTTTATGTTAATTTTAATATTGGATAACTCATCTTTGATCCCCAAACTATGACATTGGATATTGGTCTCCTAATATTGTATTTCTAATCTTTAATCCCTAATCTTTGGTATTTGATTTTTACATCTCTCCTTTTTGATTTCTGATCTTTGATATTTGGAATGCTTGATCTTTGTTCTTTGATCTTTGATATATAACGTTGGATCCCTAACAGTTGGTTCCTGATTTTTATCCCTGACCTTTGATATTAGATATTAAATTCCTAATTTTAAATTTTGATCTCTGTTTTCTCAACCTTCTGTTAATTTTAAGATTGGATAACTCATCGTTGATCCCCAAACTATGACATTGGATATTGGACTCCTAATATTGTATTTCTAATCTTTAATCCCCAATCTTCGGTACTTGATTTTTGGATCTCTGTTCTTTGACTTCTGATCTTTGATCTCTAAACTATATTATTTTACGCTGAATTCAGAATTTTTGACTCCTAATTTTTGATATGTTAGACGCTTAATTGGTTTTTGGATTTCTGATCTTTGATTCCTTGTATGTGAGCTCCGATCGTTGCTGATCCCTGATTTTTGATAATTTGGATGTTTGATCTTTGTTCTTTGATCTTTGATATATAACGTTGGATCCCTAACTTTTGGTTCCTGATTTTTATCCCTGACCTTTGATATTAAATCCCTAATTTTTAAATCTGGTCTCTGTTTTCTCAACCTTTTGTTAATTGTGATATTGGATAACTCACCTTTGATCCCCGATATGAGATTAGATATTGGACTCTTAATATTATATATTAGATATCAGCTCCCTAATGTTTGACTCCTAATTTTTGATATGTTGGATGCTTAATTGATTTTTGGATTTCTGATCTTTGATTCCTCGTATGTGATCTCCGATCGTTGCTGATCCCTGATTTTTGATAATTTGGATGTTTGATCTTTGTTCTTTGATCTTTGATATATAACGTTGGATCCCTAACTTTTGGTTCCTGATTTTTATCCCTGACCTTTGATATTAAATCCCTAATTTTTAAATCTGGTCTCTGTTTTCTCAACCTTTTGTTAATTGTGATATTGGATAACTCACCTTTGATCCCCGATATGAGATTAGATATTGGACTCTTAATATTATATATTAGATATCAGCTCCCTAATGTTTGACTCCTAATTTTTGATATGTTGGATGCTTAATTGATTTTTGGATTTCTGATCTTTGATTCCTCGTATGTGATCTCCGATCGTTGCTGATCCCTGATTTTTGATAATTTGGATGTTTGATCTTTGTTCTTTGATCTTTGATATATAACGTTGGATCCCTAACTTTTGGTTCCTGATTTTTATCCCTGACCTTTGATATTAAATCCCTAATTTTTAAATCTGGTCTCTGTTTTCTCAACCTTTTGTTAATTGTGATATTGGATAACTCACCTTTGATCCCCGATATGAGATTAGATATTGAACTCTTAATATTATATATTAGATATCAGCTCCCTAATGTTTGACTCCTAATTTTTGATATGTTGGATGCTTAATTGATTTTTGGATTTCTGATCTTTGATTCCTCGTATGTGATCTCCGATCGTTGCTGATCCCTGATTTTTGATAATTTGGATGTTTGATCTTTGTTCTTTGATCTTTGATATATAACGTTGGATCCCTAACTTTTGGTTCCTGATTTTTATCCCTGACCTTTGATATTAAATCCCTAATTTTTAAATCTGGTCTCTGTTTTCTCAACCTTTTGTTAATTGTGATATTGGATAACTCACCTTTGATCCCCGATATGAGATTAGATATTGGACTCTTAATATTATATATTAGATATCAGCTCCCTAATGTTTGACTCCTAATTTTTGATATGTTGGATGCTTAATTGATTTTTGGATTTCTGATCTTTGATTCCTCGTATGTGATCTCCGATCGTTGCTGATCCCTGATTTTTGATAATTTGGATGTTTGATCTTTGTTCTTTGATCTTTGATATATAACGTTGGATCCCTAACTTTTGGTTCCTGATTTTTATCCCTGACCTTTGATATTAAATCCCTAATTTTTAAATCTGGTCTCTGTTTTCTCAACCTTTTGTTAATTGTGATATTGGATAACTCACCTTTGATCCCCGATATGAGATTAGATATTGGACTCTTAATATTATATATTAGATATCAGCTCCCTAATGTTTGACTCCTAATTTTTGATATGTTGGATGCTTAATTGATTTTTGGATTTCTGATCTTTGATTCCTCGTATGTGATCTCCGATCGTTGCTGATCCCTGATTTTTGATAATTTGGATGTTTGATCTTTGTTCTTTGATCTTTGATATATAACGTTGGATCCCTAACTTTTGGTTCCTGATTTTTATCCCTGACCTTTGAAATTAAATCCCTAATTTTTAAATCTGATCTCTGTTTTGTCAACCTTTTGTTAATTGTGATATTGGATAACTCACCTTTGATCCCCGATATGAGATTGGATATTGGACTCTTAATATTATATATTAGATATTAGCTCCCTAATGTTTGACTCCTAATTTTTGATATGTTGGATGCTTAATTGATTTTTGGATTTCTGATCTTTGATTCCTCGTATGTGATCTCCGATCGTTGCTGATCCCTGATTTTTGATAATTTGGATGTTTGATCTTTGTTCTTTGATCTTTGATATATAACGTTGGATCCCTAACTTTTGGTTCCTGATTTTTATCCCTGACCTTTGAAATTAAATCCCTAATTTTTAAATCTGATCTCTGTTTTGTCAACCTTTTGTTAATTGTGATATTGGATAACTCACCTTTGATCCCCGATATGAGATTGGATATTGGACTCTTAATATTATATATTAGATATTAGCTCCCTAATGTTTGACTCCTAATTTTTGATATGTTGGATGCTTAATTGATTTTTGGATTTCTGATCTTTGATTCCTCGTCTGTAATCCCCCATCGTTGATTCCTGATTTTTGATATTTTGGATGCTTGATGTTTGGTCTTTGATCTTTGATATATGACGTTGGATCCCTACCTTTTGGTTCCTGGTTTTTATCCCCGACCTTTGATATTTGATATTAAATCTTTAATTTTTAATTATGATCTCTTTTCTCTCAACTTTGTTAGTTTTAATATTGGATACCTCATCTTTGATCCCTGAATTATGGCATATGATATCGGACTCCTAATATTGTATTTCTAATCTTCAATACCCAATCTTCGGTATTTGATTTTTGAATCTTTGATCTTTGATTCCTGGTCTACAATCCCCGATCTTCGATCTTTGATATTTTAGATCTCTAATCTTTGGTTTTTGATAGTTGATATATGATGCCGGATCTTAAATTTTTGATTCCTGATTTTTTTATCCCTGATCTTTGAGTTTTGATATTAAATCTCCAATGTTCTGATCTCTGTTCTCTCAACTTTTATAGTTTTAGTATTCAATTCTTGATCTTTAATCCCCAATTTGGTTTTTGATCTTTGATATGTGAAGTTGAATCTCAATGTTTTGATTTCGGATTTTTATGCTTTATCTTTGATATTTGATACTGAATTCTAAATTTTTAATACCTGATATTTAATCCTTCAACTTTTGCAATTTTGATATTGGATTTCCCATTTTGAACCCTAATTTTTAATATTGGATTTTGGATTCCTGATATTTGATTCCGAGTTTTTGATTTCGAGTCTTTGAGTTCCGATCTTTGATTTCTTATATTTCATATTTGATTTTCCATCTTTGATCTCTGATCTCTGATATTTGATATTGAATCAATAATCTCTGATTCCTGATCTTTGATTCCTGAACTTCGATATTTTTATATTAAATTCGTAATTTTAAATTGCTTCTTATTTTTCATTCTTAATCTTTGATATTGGGTTGGGAATTCCTAATATTTGATACCTGAGCGTTAAATGTCAATATTTTATCACTTATTTGTGATATTTAATCCCCGATCTTTGATCTCTCATCTTTGATATTTGATGTTAGATTCCTAATTTTTGATTCCTTCTGTTAAGTTTTTGTTCGATTTTAATATTTGATTTTGGTTCCCTGATTTTTGAACCCCGATCTTTGATCCCTAATCTTTGACCTCTGTGTTGTGTTACATGAAGCTCTAACGGTCTCCGTGCATATTGTTTTTACTGTATCGAAAGCGGCAAGGACGCTCGGGTTTATTCGTCGTCACACATCTGATTTCCATGACTGTCGTGCACTGAAAACTCTTCATTTTACGCTAGTGCGAAGCGTACTGGCATATGCTGCTCCGATATGGAATGCGTTCCAAGTCAATCACATCTAATGTTTAGGAGTTCATAAAAAGTTCTTCAACGCATAGAACGAACTATGGTAAAAACTCGATTGTTGACCATTTATCTTTAATTGTTAATTTTTTCAATGATCAGAGTGCATTTTATTATTTTAATATGTCTGCAAACAGCTTAAAAATGCTGTTTACTACATTTTCTGATGTAACATGTATTTTTCTTCAATTTTTCCGGTAGGTTTTGGAAGTAACAACAGTATTTTATTAATTTGTAATGACCACTTCTTATAGCGTAATTGTTAGATTATTAATATGTAACTACATTAATTTTTGTTAATTTTGTTTTTAATGGTATCATAATGGTGCATTTGGGTCTGTACTTGTAGAAGAGTATGAAATAATTAAATAAATAAACAAATAAATAATTAAGAAAGAAGAGATTTGGTTTCAATTATGGCTGATTCCTGACATACTAACTCTGATTCCCCGATCGTTGATCCCTTATCTTTAATTTATGATCTTTGATTGCTGATCTCCAATCTTAGATCTTTTATTTTTGGTTCTCTTATTTTAACTCTTGAATTACTCTAAAAAATTTGGCATTAATAACCTTTGTGTTGTAGTTTGTGTAAACGAATGACTTGAATGTTTAATTTTTGATTATTTTTTAATTTTGATTCTTTAAATTGGTTCGATATTTTACCTTTTCGTAAATATTTTTTTTTAAACAAATTCATTTACTTTGTTTACTTTAAAAGTTAATTAATATAGTTTCTGAAAATCTTCACGTATCGCTTACATTTTAAACTCTTAAACTGCAGGCTGTATCTGCAGGAATTTTTTTTGTTGAACCGATTTTTTAAATACACCCTCTAGGTATATAATTTGTTCATAGATTTGAAAGACCGTACAATAATGTGTGGAACGCAAACTGGTATGAAATTTGAAAAAATAATAAAATATTCAACTTGTGCCAATTTTTACACGATATATTGAGAAATCTATACACCTTTCCATTCCCACATTCGCACTGAACCTAATACGGGTGATTAATTACATCGATTTTAATAGTGGGCGTTCGATTATTTATTATTATTTTTTACACGTAAGAAATTAGATAATTTTATATTAATAAAACTGTGAAGATATGCAGAGAGCAATATTGTAAGCGTTTAGTAATACGAAAATTTAAAAATTTTAATTTTTAATTATTCGAATTAAGAAAATTAGGTTTAATTTATTATAAATAAAATACTTAATAACTTCAGTAGGTTTTAGTTATTTTATTTATAATATATTAGTTTGAACTTCACCGAACTGATTAATAAAATGTAATATTTAAAAATTGTTGCATTCGTAGAAACATTTTTTTCACGTAAGGAATTCGTCGTTGACACTCTTTTGTCGTTTGACGGTGAAAGTTTCTTGACTTTACATCGAAAATGTTGTTCATCGAAATTTTTTTTTAAGTGATTTTTTTAACAGTTTTGTCTTGTTTGTTATTATATCTCTATAATTTTGCTAAAAACAAAAGTAACATTAATTTTGTTACGCTACGTTCTGCAAAAAATAAAATTAAACCCCAATTGATATTTTTGCACTATTTTATTTACAAACACAACCGTTAATGAAATAATAAACATAAATAAATTATGGATAATTTTGTGAAATTAAATAATTTAAGTGGTTATGTACAATCGGTGAAGAATCCAGTCGGAAAAGTGATGTATTTTAAGTATCTTATTTAAAACTTAATGGAGGAGACCACCATGTCCACCAAGACCACCAAGACCAACAAGACCAATACCACCATGTCCACCAAGACCACCAAGACCACCACCGAGGAGGGCACCATGGCCGATTCCAACAGCGACTGGGGCGGCTACGGCTACGGGGGCGGCATGGGCAATGGCTACTGGTTGGGGATGGATGGCCAACAAGTTGCTGTTAGCGTAAGAAGAGGCATGGGCTGCGGGAGCTATGGCAATGGCGGCACCATGGCCGATGATACCAGCATTGGCGGCGGCAATGACGATGGCGAAGATAGCTACCTGCAATGATAAAAAATATATTAATATAAAATTCATATATGCTTTAATATTTGTGCTACGCCACTGTCTTTAAGGATAATCCAGTGATGGGCCAGTAATCTTTAACACCAAAATTAGCTCCTGGTTCGAATTCACACAAATAAAATCACTGCACTTTTTGTCAATCACTGCATTGCAATAATAATTAATATTTTAAATGAAACTTACCAGCTTGAACATTTTGATAGTTGGTTGTTGTTGTTGTAGTGAACTGTTTGATCAGGAGTAGAGATCGAGTATGCTTGAATTTTCTCCGATGGCGCTTATATACCTAGAATCTACCCCACTGCACCCTTAAAACTAGAGCAAGGGCCCTTTCAAAACATCATAGAATGCCTATCTCTTTAATAAAAATTTTAAATTTACGGTCTACTTAGCTTTACCTTACGACACTAATATTTTCGTTCTAATCGCTCAGACAAACCTATGTATCATTGAAAGTGAAAAGGAAAGGGAATTTGCCCGCGTTACGTAGAGGTAATTACGAATAATTGAAACCATTTTGCTAGCCTTTTTATGTAATAGTACTGCTTTTGTTGTGCTGACAATGAACATGCAAACATATGTGCTGCTACTGCTTCGCGAGTAACTTGACCGACATAATTTTTGTTGTTTCGGAGATTTATTAATCAATAATTAATTGCCGGTTTATTACCATAAAGTGTGTTTTTTTAAGATGGTTAGTTGGTGTTGATTACTTATGTAAAATTGATGCCTTATTTCCTAGTACTGTAATATTTAGTAAAATTTGCCGCCGTTTAAAGATTCGAAATTATATGGTTCCAAATTGGGCAATTTTTCGCGAGATTGCGTGCATGGTACAACCTTGTATTGATTAAAAAATGGAATTTATAATTTGCAGATCAAAAAAAAATTAGATTACTGTTTGTTGTAGTTCAAGTTTTTTCAAGTCTTTAGGATTTTATTGAGAAATTAAAGAAAGTTATTATAAACAATTGCAATTATTAATTTTTATTACAAACTTATTGAAATAAATCAAGGTTTCTTGATTTATTGTTAAGTTATTCTTAGTAGTTCGTGTTGTTGATTTGTAAAAATAATTGCTACAATAAGAATTGTGTAAATTCAGAAAAAAAAAGTGTAACATTAAGTTACGTTTTGTGAGGCACAAATTTAATTTTAGCAAACTTTTTTTTGTCTTATGTTAACTAATAATAGTGGGAAGAGTTTAAACCCTGTTTTTACCTTTCTCGTTATATGAAGTACAGCTATAGAAGTAGGTATTGTGATCGTCATGTAGGATTTGGAACAAGTGCGTTTATTCAGCGAAAAACGCAGAAAAACCAAATTCTGCCCAAAGATTGCTAATTGCAATCGGATACACCGCAAAACAATAAAATTGGTGCACCAAAAAGAAAGAGGTGAAGGGGAGAGGAAGTGTGCTCTATTTCAAAATAGACGCGCTCGTAAAAGAACCTTAGATTCGAACTCTACACATGTCGAATAACCGATCTGCCCTCCCACAACGATTTTTCGATATTTTAAAAATGTAGGAATTTTGGCTACAAAATCGGTTGTTAAATGACAATAGCAACAATCGTCTATTAAAACAGCACCGTTGGGAGGTTTTTTCTTTTGGTCGTTTACCTGAACAAGTTTAATTGAATATTCGCCAAAAGAAACGACTATACCCAACTAATGAAACCGTTTTTAGATTTCAACGAACAATCAACAAATACCAAATTTTTTAAATTTGAAAACATTTCGCAAGCTCGTAATTTTCAAATACCTATTCGAAATATTCGAAATTTTAAAATTTTTCAAAAGTTTTTAAAATATTTCGAAATTTTTTGAATTTTTAAACATCACGAAAATTTTCAAAATTTATAAATAGAAAATTTCCAAACTCAAATTTTCTTTTTAAAATTTTAGAAATTTCCAGCATTTCTCAAAATTTTCGAAATACCAAACTTTTTCAAAATTTTTAAATTTTTTTTAAATTTCCAAATTTCAAAATTTCAAAATTTTGTTTTTAAAGAATTTTAAAATTTTCTTCCATTTTTAAAAATTTTAAAATATGTCACGATTTTCAAAACTTTAAATTTTTAAAAATTTTTCGAAATTTACAACATTTTAAAGAATTATTAACCGTATTCAAAATTTCATAAACGTTCTTTTTCGTTTAATTGTTAATAGGGATGCAGCGAGCAGTACTTTTTCAAAATGCCGGATAACGGATATTCGGTATCCGGTTGCTCAGCCGGATAGCCGGATACCGGATTATCCGGCATAGTTTTTTACTTTCGAAATAGTTTCAGCTTAAATGCAGTAAAATTTAGGTTTTAATCACAGAGCATAAAAAGAGTATGCAATGCACGAACCCTATGGTCTTATTCTGTAGTTTTTAGAGAGAGAGAGAGCACCGAGACAAGGAAACCACTAAATGTACTATTTCAAGGATGTGCTGATTAGCTCTAATATTGTTTTTTGTTCACAAGTCGGATTGGAAATCTGTCAACGAAATTGATTGTAATGATAATATATAAGAAATATAAATAAGAAATAATAATTTCCAACAATTGGTAAAACTAAAACGTGTTCTGTCCTGATAGATCTGACACCATCAAGAAATCAACTGACATAACCTAACATGTACGGTCTTTATCGACATTTTAAAATAAAATAATGGCGACTGACGATCAAGTGCTTTTTATAGGTTCCTTGTCTCGGATCTCTCTGTCACATGTCATAGATAATAGTGTATTATAATACAAGTGTATAAGCAAGCCTTTAAAGCACGCGCGACGGGTTTAAAAGCACGAGGCAAATCCGAGTGCCTTTTAACGGAGCAGTGCTTTAAAGGCTCTTATACACGTGTATTATACGATATTTTTTATTATACCTGCACTACAATCTGAAAATTATAACAAAAAAAAGGAAATTGAAATCCCCTTTTCGAAGTAATCTGTGTCATTAATTGTTGATATAGAAACGGTTAGCAACTGTTGTTGTTTCGTTGCTATGTATATTTATTATAAATTTGTTGATTTGTGAAGTTTGTTTCGACCAATTGTACGTTTCATATTCATTTAAGTAAATAAAGATTAGTTCTGATTACATGTGTATTTATCATTGTTCAAAAACTGTAGGTGAATTTGTTGTTACCTAGGCAACCTTAAAGCACTAGGCCTGATTTTGCACGCTTTTTAGTTTCAAAAACAGAGATTATGATTCAGGTATAATAAAAAAACTATAATGCCACATGTACTGTAAAACTAAGACCTGCATATCATAGCAACAAACGGTTCACGCATCCTCCTTATATTATATATTACTTCGTAGTTTTCATAAATAATACTTATTTATGTTGTTGGAAATCATTTCAAATTTTTAACTCGCATAAATGCTGATCCCAATAATATAAATTTAGTAATTTTATGCAGATCTGCAAAATACTGGACTTACGGGGTTTTCGCTCTCTTACTTTCAATTATTTTAGTCCAAATCAAATTGCATACATAATCTCTTTTACTTGAAGAAAAATCTCCGGCCGGATATTTCATATTATCCGGCCAAACCGAATATTCGGTGAAATGGCCGCATAACGGATAATAACCGAATATCCGTTGCATCCCTAATTGTTAATAATTATTAAAAAATTTTCTAATTTCTTTCACATATTTACTAAACTTTTTAATATTTAAATACTTTCATATATTTTCAAAATTTTTAAAATGTTGATAATTATTAAATTTTGAAACACAATTAACATCGTTAAATTTTAAAAACCATTCGGTACCTATAAAATATATTTGAAATTTCTTGGAGAATTTTAAAAATGTTCTAAATTTCCATAAAACTGTTAAAGCTTTCGGTATTATTAAATATTTCAATAAACGCGAGGAAATTAAATCGATTTTAGATTTTAACGAACCTCTGGAGGTTTCCTTTTGGTCGTTTACCTGAACAGTTTAATTGGATAATCGTCATAAAAAAACTGCTATAACCATATAATAAAATCAATTTTAGATTTCAACGAATAAACATTGTTTACAATCAACAAATACCGAATTCAGAAAAATTGTAAATTTTGAAAACATTTTCCTAACCGAAATTCGTAACATTTTTAAAAATTACAAAACGTTCCAAAATTTTTGAAAATTTTCAAAATAATTAAAAATGTTCTAAACTCAAAATTTTTAAACCTTTTTAAAATTTCTAATTTTCATAATCGCAAAATTTAATAAATGAGTTCCTAAAAATACCAAATGAGTATTTCCGTCAAAATCGACATTTTGACGACCACAGTACTGAAAGTATGAAAAATCAAACATTGAAAACGTACACATTATTTAATTTATTCTTGTGAAATAGCATTAATTGTTTCATTTAATACATTTCACGGTTAGTTAAATGAAATTTCACAGTTCAGCAAGCAAGCAAAGATCGTACACATTAATTCTGCAATTAAATACAATAAATATTTAAATATATCGTGATTCTTGTTAGAGACCTTGCTTTACATCAATTGATGCATTTTTCTTGTTGTTCTTCTTTCTTGATATTAATGCGTTGCATCTAACCAGCATTGCATAAAAACAGGTTATGTTCGCCAGTTTTTGCACAATGAGGTCCGAAATGTTAAGAAATTTTTGTACTAAATGGATGGAGATGGTTGTGTTTTCTTAAATAAATTTTCTTAAATGTTATAGTTGGCCGATTTTATAAAAATTTGTTTAATATTTTTATAGTCGGGCAGATTTAGCTGTGAAGAAGAAAAAATTGGAAGAGTATTAAACTGTTAGAAAAGTCTAGAAAATGATCCAAACCAAAATTTTCTTTTTATTTCTTTAAAAAGCTGTCGGGCAACAGCCACGAGCCTTCCTCGCATTTATTAAAATTTTTAGAAATTTTGAAGATTTTAATTTTATGGAAAATTAGAATATTTTTATAATTCTTGAAAAAATTTCAAATATATTTTGCACCGGAAGTTTTTTAAAAATTTAGCAATATTGCTTTTTTTACAAAATTTGACGTTTAAATTTTCATTTTTTTTCAATTTTGGAAAGAATTAAAAATTTTGAAAATTAAAGAATTATGACAATTTTTGAAAAATTTAATAATTATATAAATTTTAAAAATTTTGAACATATTTGAAAGATTTTAAATATTGTTTGAAAATTCAGAAATATTTGTAAAACCATTTGAATAATTTTTAAAATTTTGATTTTAATAACAGCTATTCAACTACATCCTTACTCCAACCCCATGTGCGTTCTGCTGCGCCTACGTCACTGTCATTATTACTCAGCATAAATCAAGGAACCATAAATTCCAGGGAGCATATGTAGTAGTATTCCACCATGTGCATAATAAAAAAGTGAAAATCTTAAACACTCATTAAAAATATAGTAATTTTTATATTGTGGGCATGGTAGAATGCTACTGCTTATGCACCCTAGAATGCGTTTAGCGATAATGAAGATGCGTAGTCGCAGCAAAGTGCACAGAGTGCCTAGGTGTGAATCAATATCAAAGCTGTATTAGATATTATTGCCCAAGGTGTGTAAAGAATAATAGTATGCTCTAGGCCCTTTAAATGGTTGTGCAGAATTTTTTTTGGTTTTTTGTATGAATTTGTGTAGAAGTAAAAATTACTTTATAAGGTATGCAGATAAAACATATTAAAAATATATAGTACACATTTATGTAATTCTATTCTACTCTAAGTTTACTGCCAAATTATGCACATGATTGTATTAATTGGAAAATTTCACATAAATACGACACCCCATTCATAATCCAATTGATTTAAATCAATGATTTTTTATATATAAATCGTTTGATTTAAATAATACTACTGATTACTGACCAGGGTGCGAAGATTTAAATCACGATTTAAACCAACCTGATTTAAATCTTCGCACCCTGGTCAGTAGTAGCAGATTTTCATATTTTGGGCCCCTTTCTGAGAATACGTTTAGTATGTTTATAATTAACTTAGAATGCCCTAGGTATGGGGTGTAGTTAATTTTTTACAAACACCAAAATTTGGAATAGCAAAATGTAATTATTGCAAAATTGCATAAAGTCTACTAAATTGCAAATTCTTGCTGAGGTATTTAATTTGCATCACAACTTTTGGGCTCCCCTAAACATTCGAGCTTCTTGACGCTTTCTTAACCCGCCACTGCATGTGTCTTATTAAAACCTAATTTTAATAAAAATTTCGAAACACATGTTGCAATAAATTAGTAAACAAACATTAATTATTGCCATAACGCCCATTAGCTATAACCATAAGAGCTATTCACACAATAGCCAATAAATATTGAGCAACATATTTTCGGTTGATTGCATCGTTGTGTAATCGATTTGTTTATTACATTTTGATGAATTCAAGGACAGAACTCAAGGACACCCAAACCTGCTTTCTTTGACGTTGATAACACTTCTTTTAATTTATTTTATCTCACCTACGCTTTTGCTCAAACCAGTATTTAACTGAATGTTGCAACGATGTTTGAACACGAGTATTACACTATCGAGCATTTGGGTCTTTCCCTAAATTAGAAAGTATGGAATTATGAAAAAAATCAAAAACCTGAAAGATTTCCAGCCCCATGGGCGATTTTCGTGTAGGATAACAATAATACCAGCAAGTAGGTGAAAATAGGCCCAATAAATCAATTATTTAGCGCAGCGGTGCACAATCTCTAAAAATATTATTAGCTAGCGCAATTTATTGCAAGGTTGCACCATTCTCTAATATCGACCGATAAGGATAGTATGATTATTGTATTTTGAAAAAGTGCCAATGGTATCTCACACCCAGGCTCGTATTATTCATGTACCCAAAACGCTTACGAAACTATTGCAGAAATTCGTGTTCGATTTTCTACGTTGAAAATTGCCTGGATTTTTTTGTTTCTGTTTACTTTCAATCACTGTCGATTTTTTGTTAGTCACGAGGTGGCCGTTTTGCCAGCGTTAGATTGGTGCTTTAATAAATATTTTTTTTGCATTTATTTGATTTGATTATTCTTCAGTTTTAGCAAGAAAATTGGCAAAAATTGCAATGTTTTGTATGTAAGTTTGGAAACAAAAGAAAATTGCATCAAAATCTGAATTGCACCAGTAGGGAGTTTATTATTTAGCACAAAACATGTTTGTTTGCCTTTTACAGATATTTCCATAACACTCAACAGAACTATTATTCTCTAATTACATTATTACAATTATAATTAAAACGGTTTGTGAAGCAGAATTAAGCATTATTATTTTGAACAGTGCATATTTGCATGAATGCACTCTAATAATATGCATTTCCTGCTTAATTACTTATTAATAGACCATGCATAATTATACATATCATTGTCTAGTTAATTGTTACGAAACATAAACAGATTTTTATTGTTGTCGAGATTCCAAGAGGAATTAATGAATTGCAGAAGATATTTGAAATAGAAAACTTATGAAGTGGAAATCTTCAACTAATTTAAACGAAATTAAGAGTGCGAAAGCTAACGAATATTTTTATCCACGACGTATAGATGTAAGTGTTGTAAATCGCGAAAAATAAGAATTACTAACGCTTGTATTGCATTTAATTTTAAAATTAAGTTGAACATCAGTGAGAATAAAATTAGATAAATTTTGAGGGTGAAAATCCGTAGAATTCTCCAAATAATTTTCGTAAAAATATTCCCAGAATACTCCAACCATTAACTACCATTTGTAAAATTAAAATTAAAAATAATTTGTTACTAAAAATGCCTTATTTAATATCACAAACTGGGTATCGAATAACGGGGTCTAAGACACTTCACCTAAGAATCACAACGCTCAACGCTATAAAAAGCCCGCAATGCCCAAAAAACGTTCGCCCAAGGGACACATCGCCCACGACGGCAACAAAGCCCAAAAATGCGCAATGTGCCCATAACGCCCAATTATTCAGGAAGACCCAGTACGAACATAACGCCCAAACTGCTACAGGTCCATAAAGCCCAATGTGTCCACAACGCCCAATTATGGTATAGGACCACTACGCCAAAAAAAGGTCCATAATGCGCATCTCCGCTCGTGTAAAATGGGTCTTGTCAATCAGAACTTACGAGGGACACAACGCCCAACATTCTCGCATGTAGGGTTTCCAAGCGTCTTTTAATTAAAAGAACAAGAAAAGGTTTTTTGATGCACAGTCAATTCAATGTTTTGAGAACTAATGTAATTTACGGAATTTAATCGTCTTCTAATGGAAAATCGTATACCAAATTTTAGCTGGAGCTAGCTGATCAATGAAAAAATTTAAAATATATAGGTTTCCTATAACCGGTCAATTTTAACCCCATTTGTTACCGCCTAATATGCTTAAAATGAAATTTAATAAACTATTGTTTTTTAGCACCTCAAAGTGACTAAAAGCAATTTTTACGACTATTTAATAATTTTCTACAACTTATTTTTGTTGGTAATTTTATAGGAAAAAAATGTTTTTTTTTTAAATATACCAAAAATATAATGTGGGGATATTGGGCGTTGTGTTCTTCAGAGTTCTGATTAACAAGACCGATATTACACGAGCGCAAGTGGGCATTATGGGCTTTGTTTGGGTGTTGTGGTTCTTTAAAATAATTGGGCGTTGTGGACACATTGGGCTTTATGAACCTGCAGCAGTTTGGTTATTATGGTTATGTTGGGCATTATGTCCCTCCTGAATAATTGAGCAATATGGGCACATTGTCTCTAGCTATATTAGGGCTTTGTAGCCGCCGTGGACGATGTGTCTCTTTCCAGTCAATGGGCGTTGTGGACATTCTTGGGTATTGTGGCCGTTTTACAGTGTTGAGCGTTGCGGTTCTTGGGCGAAGTGTCCATGCCCCGAAAAACGAATAAATTTAAATATTGAATATTATTAGATATGTCGAAATTTGGATAACTGTCAAAATATTCGTAAAACTATTGAGCTATTCGACTAACTGTGTAATTATTCGAGTAAGAAGCAAGTTATTTAAATCAAATTATTTGAATAATAAAAATAGAATTATTCATTCTAATAATAAAAATCTATTTGAATGAGTTTTATTTAGATGAATAAGTATGCGTTCCAATAAATTTATTCCAATACGTTTTCATATTAAGAAAATTTTAGTTTGATATTCAAACAAATTTATTCGAATAATTATTAATACTTTAATTCGAATATAAGGTCTCGAGTTGGCGCGGCTAGAATACCCATTCGAGTGCGATCAACAAAATTAGGCACAGCTCTGCCTGGTCAGTACTTGGATGTGTGTCCTAAAACCGAGTCAACGCGGCGGCTCGTGCTCTCGGAATGGTACGCGAATAGGTGGTCCCGGCTGTCGCATTAACAACGCAGCAATCCTGAGAGGAGTTGGAGGTCCCCTGAAAGTGTAGATGGATGAGCAAATGAACAAGTAAATGTAATGCCAAGGGTTTGGCGTAGTGGTCAAAGGCCCTAAGCGCCCCACTACCCTCCGGAATATAGCAATAAGCCAAACCTGGAGTGAATAAGACCAAGCCATGGGCCTGCTAAGGAATTATCCGATACATTATTGGAATTATAGATGAACGTGCACAGGGCTAGTACCTTATTTTATTTGGAGAGATTTGTTGATTCCCGTTATTTCATATGGTTTACATTAAAACGTTGATTATAAAAAAAGGGGAATAGATAATTTGAAAAATTTCTTTTTTCTGTTTGTAAATAGAAAAGCTGTCCAACAAACCGTCATGAGACCTTCCTGTCTTTTTTCCTAATCTCTGATTATAAGCGGATGAGGAACTATATTTTTAATAGAAGATTTTCGTAATCGGACGAGGAACTACTGGCAGAACAAGTGCGTAAACTGCTCATCGTAACTGTGCGGAAACATTAAATTACCCTTTTACAGGAAACACTAACAAATCACAACAAATTCACCACTCATTGTATAATTTACCAGTTAACATCTGTAATCCTATCAAGGTGATTTCAAGAATGCTAAAAAAACTGGGGTGAGGACAGTTCTAGTGAAAAAACACTGGCCCTCGAATGATTTCGTGACCAACACATCTTAAACAAACTCGTTAATTACGTAAAGGTCTATTTTTTAAAGCTTCGAGAGCTGTATATATCAGATTTTTTTAAATTTTCAATCAATTTTAAAAATTTTAAATTTTTAAATTAGAGTAGCGGGGGGTATTATGGAATACCCTTTTGTTTTTTGCCAATATTTTAGAGACTAAATAGATTTTAGAAAAAACGACCACCACTACTACTGCCTTAAAACGTTTATTAACTTGCTCTTTGCGATTAATACAAAATATTTTTTTTTTCTGAAGTTATTTAACTATTAGTTAAATAAACAAATTTTATTGTCACCTAAAAATGGTAGGGTAATATGGAATATGTGGTTGTGTAATATGGAATACAACAAAAAATGTCCATTAGCGACACAAATCACACACATAATTGTCTTTTTCTACACCGGCACACAGTTCGTGTGTCCAAAGACTACACACAAGGCACTGTATCCATATTTCGCCCTTTTGATCTTGAGAAAATAGGCCGGTACAGAAAATGCATTCTGCATCTTGAGACGGTGTTTGATGTTTGAGAAAAATTTCTTCTTCGCTGGAAGAATTAGCTAAGGAAACATCACAACTTGATGAGTTATCAGATGAAGAATAGTCCCGTTTCTTTATATTCTTAGGTTTCTTAGCCTTGGACTTCACTCCACTTGGACCAGCTATTGCATTGTCTAATGCAGAAAGGCCATCCTTTTTTTCTTTGCAAACCTTCCTTTTTACCCAATTTTTCTTTTTTGCAGTCTTAGCAAGTGATTGCTCTAATTCCTCCTTATTGGGAGTCGATGTTATAACTTTTGATGCCTTTTTCTGAAACTACGTAACCAATCCTTACCTGCCGATTCATTGAGCAACGAAAAAGAATTGAGAATTTTGTTTTGTTTGGCAAGTTGAAAAGCAAGACTGCGTACATCTCTTCTTGTCAATCCAAAAAATGTCCGTTCCATAGCTAAGCAGTGCTTTACCAACTCTTGTTCTAGACGTTCGCTAAGGATGCATTTGCGTCCTTATTTTGTTTTTGACACAAGTTCAGGATCTCCACCTTTTTTTGCCAATCGAAAAAGGGTAGTTCGTGGGACCATAAAATGCTTGCAAGCCTTTAAATACCCCATGGTGCCTTCTCGGACAGCAGTTATCGCTTTTGTCATATTACCTTCATCCCACTTTTTACGTTCAGGTTTTTTGATTTTTTTGCCATTTCTAAAAGAAAAAAAATACTTGACACACGTGATAAAGTTTAATTATGTCTACTAAATAACGAAATAGCTCTTAAGTTTCAAGAAATAGGTCTCAGAATGATGGAAATATTATATCTGCAGTATTATTTTATATTAGGAGGCTAATATGGAATATTTCACATTAGCCGCCAGGAGCATTAATTGGTTAGTTTTAAATAAAAAAATAAAAGAGTTCTTATATTAACAGAAAAATCATAACAACATAATGCTGTACCCTTTTACTTATTTTTGCTAACAGAGAAATTTATTAATAGTATATTAAAAAACAAGTATCATAAGACATGATTTTAGAGCACGCGTCCAAGTTAGAAAACGAGCCGCTTGCGGCGAGTTTTCTAATGGACAAGTGCGCTTAAATGTCTTATGAAACGTGTATTTTATACTATTTTTTCTATTTTGGCCCAAAAAAGTTAAAAATTACCTTATTTTAGATTTTAATTTAAAAATATAATCGATTAGGAAAATTTTTTGTATTTTGTTTTGGTTATGTGGCTGTTGGTAACATTTACAACGATTTCAAACAATTCAAACTACTGTCAAATTAAAATTTAGACAAACTGTGTTTGAAAGTGATTTAATTTTTGAAATACCTAAGATTTGAAGATAAGATGGAAGAAGAATTATCTTGCACCCACCAGAGCTACGCAAAGTAGCGGAAAATACGCTAAATAATCTTAATTTTTAGAACTTACAATTTGAAGGTTATGTTTATAACGCGTGAAGGTTTTGTTGTCACGTGGTTGTCACCAACCTAACAAAATAAAATTTCGAATTCTTTAAGGAGTTGCTTTATGAAATCCAAATGAGTTTCATAAAGTAGTCAGTAAAGAACCAAAATAGAAAAAATATTTAATAAGAGCCAAAAACAAAAAATAAACGTACTTACCTAAAAATTATGCACGCCACTTAATCGAGATAATCAACAATATTTGAGGTTATGTTGCTCTCAGAAGTTTTTTACTAAGCATCCGGTTACTTTAGTATTAAACCAATGTATTTTCACAATTGTACAATAGATGGCTCCATTAGTTATTTTTAAAAGTTGGTATTCCACAATACCCGCCTATTCCATAATACCCCCCGCTACTACTCTGCAAACTTTTACCTAAAAAAACTTTACCTGAAAATTTTGTTGATGTTGGTAATTGCGTAGCTTAAAAAATAAAAGTTTTTGGAAATATTTATTATTTTGAAAATTGATAAAATTTCAAACCTTCCTGAAAACTGAAAATTTTGAAAATGTTGTTTAAAAAATGTTTAAACTATTGAAAAATAAAAATTTTTAGATGTGGGGTTACATTAAAAATTAATCGGCTTAGGTCTGTTTTTTTTTAAATTTTGCGAGTTAATTGAGCTGGGAATGGGATTTTTACTGTTTTGTTCCGAAAGATCTTTACACAATAATATTGTAGCGCCATAGGACTATTATGATGCTAAATTTTAAAAGATTTGATTTGTCGTAGCGTTTTCCATAAAGTTCTATTTTTTGAAAAAATCTACAAGAAAAACATAATTATTTAACATCTGTGTCCATCGAGTTTCATATCTGCACACTGTTCTAAACATCCCAGTACAAGGGTGCTTGTTTACAAAACAATTCACAATTTGGAGAGATTGAACCACATGAGCATGCCGTCATTCTAGCCATGAATACCAAATTGACCGTGCGTATGTTAAAATCTTATAGAAAAACACAACTATATAATAATTGTTTTTAATGAACTACACGGCAATAATTTCTTTTTGTTCAATAAACTGTCCCTAGTATCAATAAAATTATGCAGTTTAATTTAATTTACAACAAAATACGGTAGAAAGTCGCCCAAAAAATGTACATTGCCAATATTTAAAAAAAAATATTTTCAAGTACTTTTTCAAAAAAATCAAATGTCTTAGATCATTTGGACATGTTTTGTATATGCTTTAAAAAAATATGGTAGCATAAAATTAAATATTGTTCAATATTAGTGTTTAGTTGACGGTAGGAGCATTTTTATACGAGACTTCCGTCACCTTAAGCAAGCTTGGTTTGTAGGAAAAATTAATTATTCATTTTAATTTTAAACCAATTATAATTTTATTGTTGCAATTAAACCTTAAAAATCAAACTCTCTTCATCATCCAATTTTGGTGCTTTAATAATCACAACCTTCTCGACTTATCTTTCACATATGTACCAAAAAATTGTCCTTTCTAAATTTAAATTTAAATTCAACAAATGCACGTTTACTTTACGTTTTACTAATCAATGGTCCGAGTAAAAACCACATGATAAGATCTAGATTTGAATAATAAAAATTGTTTGAATCTGTAGCAAGGCCAACTACTTCTTTTATTTAGGTGCATGGCCGCTGTTAAAGCAGCAACAGTTACTCCTGTTTAGGTTTAAAAGGACTCCGTTAAGCTTGCTTTTGCTCATTTGTCATTTGTAGCCTGTGAAAGGTACGATTGATCTTGTTTTGCTTAATTTGGAAGTTTTGTTCAACGCTAAATTTAATGTTAGGTTTTCAAAAGAATTTTAGTCAAATTCATGCTGAATAATTAATTGAACCGAGTGAAATGAATTCCCTGACTAAATAACTTTAGTTAACTTTGTGTAAGGTATTAATTTTCAAAATAAATAATCTTTTTTTAACAAATTCCTGCTAAAATAGTGTCTCAAGCTAAAATATTTATCAATAAAAGTTGTTAATTTTTTTTATATATCTATATTTCTGTTCAAGAAAAATTTCAACAAAAATTATTATTTACAGGGTGTTCTTAAAAAAAACAGCACAAAAATGTCAACTGATTTATTTGATATGTTCCGGATTCATTTTTATTAATGCAGTAGGTATTTCCGTTAAAAAAACATGCATAAATATTAAAACAATTGAATTTTCGCTTATGTTAACAGAGGAAATTTAATTTTTTTTAAATAGTGCTCCTCTTATTTGAAAAGACACAAAAAAAGTCGTAAAAAAAGTTGTTCAGAATTACCAGATTGAATATGAATTTTAAAACAATCGTCGATTGTTTTTGTGTGTTTTTTTAAATTTTTGTCGCTGTACGAAGTATTGTGATCCTCAGGTACAGGATTTAAAGCAAATGCGATAGTTCAGCGAATTTTTTTCGGTTTGGGCTTACTAACCGATATAGGAGTGATGCCTAAAAGAAAGGTACAGTTATGGCGAACGTTTCCAACAACCATTTTTCACTAATAGGCATTTTTTAAGCCTTTGGGAGACCTATTAAGCGTAGTGGTGTCTGCGTCTCTGTCATTTAAAACCAGAAGTCTTACGCAAAAAACCAAATTAGGCTCAAAAGAATGGTAATTCCATCGATGAAACCGCAAAAAATGAGGTTGGTTCGCCAAAAAAAAGGAATGAAGGGAGGGGTGCTCTACTTCAGTTTAGAAGCGCTCGAAAAAGAACCGAATTGCCGATTTGCCCAAGCGCAATTTTTCTACCACCTCTCATCCTAAGTGCCCCCTAATTAACAATTTTTTGATATTTCAAAAAGTTACTAATTTAGGCTTCAAGATCTGTATGAACATGTTAAATGACAATAGGAACAACTTTCCATTGAGAACACACCTCTTTTTTACTTCTGGTCGTTTACCCGAACAGTTTATTTGGGCAATAGTCAAATGTAATTATTTAATCGCCGAAAATACCGTTTTAGATTTCAAAGAATGAATATTGTTTGCAAATAATAAAAGAAATTTTTAAATTATTTGTAACTTTTGAAAATTTTGGAATAATTTCAAAATTATCATTTTCAATAATTTTCAAAATTTTCAGAATTATTAAAATATTTTAATTTGTAAATATTTACCATTTTTCGAAGTTTTAAACATTTCTAAATTTTTCATAATTTATAAAAAAAATATAAAAAATTTATATAAAATTCTCAAAATATTTCTATACATTTTTAAAATTTTGAAAAAGTATTGGAATTAAAAAAAATGGAAATTATTGATAATTATCAAAAAAACAAAGCATTGTTAAAATTTTATCATTTTGAATAAGTCGTTATCCATGTAGTAAAGTAAACAATGTTCAGTTCACAAGAACTTTAGTCAAATATAGTTACATCTTTTAGTCGTACAATATTTATATACAAAGTGTCTCCAAAATGATAGTAAGTATTTTAAAGACGGCAGATTACAGCCTTCCAACGATGGAAGTATAGTAGGGCACTGCTATTTTACAATTCATGATTTAGATTTTTACTTGATTTTCTGTAAATCTATTAACCAGGGGCGTAGATGGGAAAGGGTACTCTACGTATTATTTAACGTATTTTTTATACACTCAAGATTATCTAATTTTTGACTTAAAAATCTTATTCTGCATACAAATATACAAAAAAATTGTCGTTGAAAGTTGCTAAATTCAACCGTTTTCCAGGTAATTCAATGTTTCTAAAATAATCGAGTTGCCATGAAGGTTTGAGTTTTTTTTAGGATGTAGAAATAATTTGCACAGATTTTAAGGATAAGTTCTACATATCAAAACAAAACAAAACGTTCATTCTGGGACTTTTTTCTCTTCCGGAGGCTGTAGCTAAGAAGTAAGAAAGCTCTTAATGTGTGGAGCTCCAAACAACACGATTTTTCACCAAAATTAAATTATCTCGAAAATTGTTTTAATTTTTAATGCATGTTTCTATTAATAACTAAATGCACAACAAATTTTTTTCCGAGGCGTACTAAATGAAAAAACTGTCGGGCAATCGCCACGAGACTTTCCTAGCATTTAAAATACACTGTTTAAATTTTTTTTAAATATCGGACATTTTTGAAAAATTATAAAATTTTTAACCGTTTTTAAAAGGTTTTAACTATTATAAAAAATTTTGAAAATTTTTAGAAAGTTTAAAAATTAAATAACGCAGCAGCTATGATTCTTCAAATTAAATGAAAATTTAGAAAAAACAATTACTATCGAATTTTTTAAATTTTGTTACTGAATTATTTAACTTTGAGCATTCCCGACTTAAAATAATTACCACAAACATGTAACGGATTTTAACACGACACAGTGACAAAATACTAACATGCATGCCGGTTTGGTGTGCATTACTCGATTTAGGAAGTGAAGTAAATCGTTCTTTCAACTTTGCATTATTATGCAAGTGCCACAACATGCGATGTGTACTTAAAGTTTATATAACAATGTCGCTGTGTTAACAAACGAGCAATGAATTTAAATATTCTAATTAAATGTCGGACTAAATAATTAAAACGTTATTTCAAGAAAAAATTATGATAATTAAAACGCATGCTTATTTAAATTTTAACACATTTTTCCACAAACCTAAAAAAAATGAATCAAAATTTAGATTTAGATCTGCAATTCCGTTTTGAGCGTTGTATAAAGGAGTGTTCGCCACACGGTCAGTGCTTGCACTCCTGATTTCGTGAAAGTAGAACAAGTGCAGTGTTAGAATTTGAACCAAACTGGACTGCTTAAATATAAATATATTAGTTGGAAATTTGTAATTATGAAATTATGCTCGCAATTTTAATGGAATCTGGTTTTTGTAAGCTGCCCTTAAGGTGTTTATGCAAAAACTTTGGCTAAAGTAAATGCAGGTCATGTAATGTTTTTTTTTATGTTTTTGTGAAGAATAAAAAATCTTTGTTTTTTCTTTGGTGTGGGGGGAAGTATATATTTGGTAATATATGATAAATAAAATAATTAATAACTTCGACAGGTATTTATTTTTGCTTTATACGTATTTAAATGTGTTTACACGTCATTATCAGAGACAAAATTAAAGGTATGCAGTTGGTGTTGTTGTAGGAACAATAAATCTTGATGACTTGATTTCGTATTCAAAAACTTCTAATAATGGCGAATTTAGGAGATAAATTAGATCATTCATTAAAGGTGCAGTTTTTAAGTGTTCATGAATTTGGCTGCGGACCATCCGACCATGTGTAACTCGCCGTCTAGTCGACTGACCGCCAGACCAAGTGGCCGCGTGAAGAAGTGGCTGTCGGTGAACATGACGCGGGGCCAAGTCGCCGCCGTATATCGTTTTATATTGAACTTTCCTAATTTATCTAAACGTTATTTTTTTATTGAATTTCATACAGAAAAATGCAGGGAAATTGTGAAACAAGAATATGTTTTAAAAATTATTGAACAATATGCAAAAAATTGGGAACCGGTAGAAAATACCGGCAAAACTATAAAATATAGTGTACTTGGAGTTTTTAGAAGATCTAAATATTTTCAGATAACCCTATCTTGTAAAGTAAAAGCAAAATTAAAATTTTAATTGTTTATTTTTTTTACCAATTCAATTGGATAATCGCTATAAAAACGGCTATCGCCAAATTATGAAGAAAAAAATTTAAAAATTTTATAATATTTAAAATTATAAAATTTTCAAAAACATTCAGTTTTGAAAATTCAAAAAATTTCCAAAAAGTTCCTAAAATTATAATATAATTATAATGTTAAATTTTTAAATTCTCAAACAATTCCAATTTTTGTTATGATCCGGACACTGACACAAAAGTTACACGCGTCGTTAATGTCACGTGGGTACAGTCACGACATAAATACCTGACGTGAAAGTCATAGCTCTAAAAGCCGGACTTTAAAACCTTGGCGTTACAGCTCCAGCGTTAAAGTACTGGCGGTAACGTCTCGGCGTTATATTCACGGCATTAAAGCCACACGAGTATAGTCCGTCATAAAAACCCGGCGTTAAGGTTCCCGATGTCATTGTTCCGGCGTAAAACTCACGTGTCTATAGTCACTACATAAATAACCGGCCTGAAAGTGTCGGATCAAAATCCCGGCGCTAAAATTCGGAGTTTAAAATCCCAGCGTTAAAGTGCTTGCGGTGTCAGCGTTAAAAACCAGCCATTAAAGTCACGGCGTTAAGTACTGGCGGTAAAGTACCGGCGTTAAAGACCCGGCATTAAATTCACGGGGTTAAAGTCACGTAGTGAAAAGCTAAGCGTGAAAGTCCCGTCGTTAATGTCACGTGGGTACAGTCACGACATAATTACTTGACGTGAAAGTCATAGCTCTAAAATCCGGACTTTAAAACCTTGGCGTTACAGCTCCAGCGTTAAAGTACTGACGGTAACGTCTCGGCGTTATATTCACGGCATTAAAGCCACACCAGTATAGTACGACATAAAAATCCGGCGTTAAGGTTCCCGATGTCATGGTTCCGGCGTAAAACTCACGTGTCTATAGTCACTACATAAATAACCGGCCTGAAAGTGTCGGAGCAAAATTCCGGCGCTAAAATTCGGAGTTTAAAATCCCAGAGCTAAAGTGCTTGCAGTGTCAGCGTTAAAAACCAGCCATTAAAGTCACGGCGTTAAGTACTGGCGGTAAAGTACCGGCGTTAAAGACCCGGCATTAAATTCACGGGGTTAAAGTCACGTAGTGAAAATCTAAGCGTGAAAGCCCCGTCGTTAATGTCACGTGGGTACAGTGCCGACATAAATACCTGACGTGAAAGTCATAGCTCTAAAATCCGGACTTTAAAACCTTGGCGTTACAGCTCCAGCGTTAAAGTACTGGCGGTAACGTCTCGGCGTTATATTCACGGCATTAAAGCCACACGAGTATAGTACGACATAAAACCCGGCGTTAAGGTTCTCGATGTCATGGTTCCGGCGTAAAACTCACGTGTCTATAGTCACTACATAAATAACCGGCCCGAAAGTGTCGGAGCAAAATCCCGGCGCTAATATTCGGAGTTTAAAATCCCAGCGTTAAAGTGCTTGCGGTGTCAGCGTTAACAACCAGCCATTAAATTCACGGCGTTAAGTACTTGCGGTAAAGTACCGGCCTTAAAGACCCGGCATTAAATTCACGGGGTTAAAGTCACGTAGTGAAAATCTAAGCGTGAAAGTCCCGTCGTTAATGTCACGTGGGTACAGTCACGACATAATCACTTGACGTTAAAGTCATAGCTCTAAAATCCGGACTTTAAAACCTTGGCGTTACAGCTCCAGCGTTAAAGTACTGGCGGTAACGTCTCGGCGTTATATTCACGGCATTAAAGCCACACCAGTATAGTACGACATAAAAATCCGGCGATAGATTCTCGGTGTTAAAATCTCAGCGCTACAATTCCGGCATTACAGCGCTGGCGGTAAAGTGCCGGCGTTAAAGACTTGGATTTAAAGTCACGCCGTATAGTTACGGCATTAAAGTACTGGCGGTAAAGTGTCTATTTAAAGACACGGCATTAAAATCCGGTGTTAAACTCTTATAGTTAAATTCTCAGCGTTAAAGTCTCGTCGTTATAGCCCCGGCTTTAAAGTCACGCGAAATTAAATCACGTCGTAAATACCCGGCGTGAAAATCTCGGCGTTAAAGCTGCAGCTCTAAACTCCCGGCTTTAAAGTCTTGGCGTTAAAGTACTGGTAGTAACGTCCGGGCTTTATACTCCCGATATTAAAATCACGTGAGTATAGTTCGACATAAAATTCGGCGGTAAATTCAAGGTGTTAAATGTCTTGGCGCTGAAATCCTAAATTTACGGCGTTTAAGCCCAGGCGTTGAGGTCGCAGCTTTAAGGTCCCAAAGGTCGTCTAAGTCTCGGCGTTTAAGAACTAGCTTTAAACTCCAGACGAAAAAGTTTAGACAGTAAAGCCTAGGCGTTAAAGTCCCGGTGCTAAAATAAAGGCGTTAACGTACCGGCATTAAAGTTCCGGCGTTAAGTGCCGGCGGCATTTGAATCGGCGTTATTTGGATCGTCGGCCACTTACACCGGTTGCACTTTGCGCACGCGGCTACTTGAACCGGTGGCCACTTGTGGGCGCGGCTACTTGAACCAGCGGTTAGACGGCCGCGGCTACTTGAACCAGCGGTTAGACGGCCGCGGCTGCTTGAGCGCGGCCACTTCAGCGCGACCAGCTGTCTTAGACCGAACATTTCTTATGGCCGAATTACAGCGGAATCAAATGTATTTTTAAAAATTTTTTTACATTTTTTGTTTTGTGTATAATTTAAGCAATTTTTATACAATTTATCGCCGTAATATGGAATCAAAGCGTATTTATTGTATTGGATGAAATTTTTGAATATATAATTTATAATCTTTCTTTTTAATTATGATATTCATATGTTGAGTATTAAAACCATTATTGTATTCGATTTGTTTAATAATTGAAATTTTTCTATTGTAATTAATTTTATCTAAATGAAACGTCAAAGCGCTGTGTGTCATGGACCTGTACGTTGTTAATTTGTGTGTTTTATGATGACAAGAATCGTGTGGTATTGTAATGTCTGTTTGTGTAGGTTTTCTATAAACCGAGTACTCAAATTTATTAGTTGAATTAATTTTTATGTTTAAATATAAAAAGTTGTGGACCTATTTTACTCAATTTTTAGTGCAAATTTTGTTTCGTTGAAACATGTTAATTAAAATTAAAAATTCATTAATTAACTCCAATGAACTATGGAAACAAGCTAAAATGTCATCAACATAACAAACCCAAAATACGATTCTCCCAGGGTAATTTGATTCAAATATTTGATCTTCTAAATGTTACATAAATATATTAGCTAAACGAGGTCAAATTGGTATCCCAAAAACAGTTTTATTTTTGGTATCTTGCATTTCAATAGAGTGCAATCAGTTCTAAAAATAAATAGTTATATGAACGCCTTGTAGCGTAAATAATTGTACATTATTTCAATAATAGACTGTTCAGTAAGTTAAAAGTAATGCCAGTATAATAGATTCTATTCTGGAAGTGCTTATTTTAAGCACATTATATTGCACAATGGGCAGGTAACAACTGGAGCTCTCTCTGCATGTGTCGTGGGTTATGTGATACATTTTCCGAGGTTGCGTAACCATTTTTCTACTTGTTACGCTTGGATAAACCCGTATCACTTGCGACAACCTAAAAATTTTCTCGAGTTTCGTAAGTACAAGAGTGTGGGTCAGTTGATAATTCACATTTCCTGTTTAATTCAAAAAAATCAAATTTTTGCCGTTCATTAACAAATTTTTAATTGATAAAATTAAATATTTTTATCTGGCACGTACCCTAAAACAGATATTAAATTTATATCTTGTTTTGGTTTTTTTAAATAATCAAATGAGTCAGCTCGATTTAATCGCCATGTATCTAAAATGTCACAATTTTTGAACTTGATATCTTGGACTTTTATTAAAACTGAAAGTTCAACGAAAGACGCGCCCAAATAAATACTGTCTGTGCTTGGTCTGGACTTTTACTTACACAAATTGTCTGCTCATCTCTACTACTTCGTGTAAGGTCATCCTAAAATGAACGTGATTAATATACTACACCCTGAAATGCTGTTAAGTTATAATATCTGCGTTAGGTACTTTTAACGAGCTAACGATTCTCGTGTGACTGAGCTTAAGTTAACTAAATGTTTGTGTGTGAGTTATTAAGGTTTTTCAAAGGTCTGAGTGTCTTTTGAAGTGCACAGTTGTAAAATCCTGTCGCGGAGTTTTACCTTGTAATATGCCGTAGACTGTCCTTGACCACAAATAGAGCACACCGTTAATTAAAATAAAATATTAATGCATTTAACCTTGTTGATTTATTTAGAACTAAAAAATGTAATTTATTCAAAAAATCATTGTAATTATTATGATGATATGGTCTGGGCAGCTCCCGGACGAAAATTAACCGAAAAAAAGCCCGGAAAAGCAGTCCCGTAAAAAAGAAACAAAAAAACGCAAAATCTAGGCTGACAAAATATAAATACAAAGAAATAAAAATGTCGAATTTCAGAGTCTTGATTATAGATCCGATTATTCCACCTACAATATGTCGACCCATCACAACGTTGTATATACCGGTAGTTTAGAAAAAAATGGTTTAATCCGATTATTTTTGACGTGCAGAATTTTATCGCAGTAAAATTTAAACAAACTACCCATTTGTTTTATTTAATAATTTAAAAATACAATTAGTTTGACAGTTTGATGCATTATTCGTAATCCAATCATGTACCGCTTGTGAATTGAAAAATAATTGGGGTAAAAAAAATAAACAAATACGTTTTACTATACAGGAAAGTAAATTGTATTTGTTTTGCATTCGCATCTTTTAAGTATTGTCAAGCAAGAGAAATGTAAGCCAATTCAATAACGTCATAGTTTTGTAATTCGCTTGTGCTATAACTATTGAAAAACTTTGGAATTTTTCGTGAATTTTCTTTTTAATTTCTGAAATTAAGACTCATTTTGAAAATGTTTTAACTTTATATGCATTTCAGGAATTTGGACAGTTTTCATGAATGTTTTACATTTGAGTAATTTCGGGAATTTTAGTACTTTTCATGACTTTTTTAGCTTTTTTAAAATCTATGAAATATAGACTTTTGCCATGAATTTCTTGATTAATAAAATAACCTAAAGTTTAAAATTTGTTAAGTTGTTGAAAAATTTCAAGACTGTCATGTACTTTTCGACTTTTTTAAAGTTTTATATTATATTTTAAAAAATTGCAGGAATTTAAGAAATTTAGACAGTTTTCATACATTATTTGCATTTTTTGCAAATTTCATCAATTTTAGGACTTTTTGAATATTTCTATAATTTCACTTCACATGAATTTTTAGACTTTTTTGCAAATTCTTGATACTTAAGACACTTTCTATGAATTTTTGACTTTTTGATAAATTTCGGAAATTAAATCAATTTTTATAAATGTTTTTACTTTTTGAGGAATATCAGGAATTTAGACACCATTTTGATTAAGATTTTGTTAATTTGTGTTAGTTTTGTTAAGTACTTCACTGCACTTGCAATTTCGTAACGATGTTTTATTTTCACATATTTCTAAAATGAGTAAGTATTTACTAGCAGAACCCGAGGGCTACGCCTCTCCCCGATTTTGTTTTTGTAACTGCATACCCTGCGTTCGCTGTCGGTCTGAATGAGAGCTAATCCCGGAACTAAAATCATTAGAAAAAAAAAACAAAATAATACGAAAAAGCAGTCCCAGAAGAAAACTGAAAGAAAAGTGTTAAGAAACAGCTCCCGTAACAAAGTATCCAAAAAGCCGTAAAATTTTCAGAAGAAAAGCTTATCATCATTTAGCTTCAGGAAAAATTCGTTAAAATAGCGTGATAAAGTTAGTTAAACTTATCACTTGCCTTCATATCCAGGGAAGTGCCCTAGCGGAGATTTTGGAACTAATAAGAACCCATTAAAAAATTTTGTTAGACATTTGAATGTAATTCCTAAATAAAATTTTCCGATCAATAGGAGTGACTCTAACAGAATCATTTATTGAAAACATTCAATAAACTCAGTATATATGTGAGGGCGCTCGAACGTGTTATGGCTATACATTTTGTGGAGCTGAAGAAACCCGTCGTCATGTGAGACAGATGGGGATTTACTACATATATAGATAGGCCCGGACGAAAATAAATTGAATCTAGACACTTTCCTCTTCTAAAATTGCTTATGTTATTTGTTTCTTCTGAAGTGCTAAAGAGGAACTCCTTCCACCTGTGCTCCCAGGAGTAAAACTAACACCTTGGTTCACTCCGGGAAAAAATCCTACAGGGGCGCTCAATTAAGTATCGAAATTTCCAAGACATTGTTTTTTCAGAAAATGGTTACTAGATATTTTAAAAATTTTGTGAGGTGGTAAAGGTAAGAGGAGCTGCAATTTGTTTTTTTTTCAATACTCTAATTTAGCTATGACGCGTTCTATACATTTTTTTTCAGATTCTGTTCTGATTTTTAGGTGCAGTAATATTTAAAGGGACTAGTTCTCGTCTTGCCTCTCCTCTCTCAATTCTAAACTGACGGAGTTTACTTACTGATTCTTGATTTTTATAATACTTTTCTTGTTTTTAAGAATAAGCGTTTTTGCGCTTATTAATGTTTTTATAAGACAGATAATTTTCGTCTTCTAACTACACTTGTACGCCCATAAGCGTCTTGAGTCATACGATGACTCGCTTTACTTGAAGCATTCTGATTTTATGTGTAGCAGCTGTTGATGCTAGAACGTTATAATAAAGCAATTTAATATATAATATTGAAAATACAAAATATATTTTTTTTAATATGGCAAAATCCAGGTAATTCAGGTTCGCTCAGTATGAAAATATGAAAACAGTTTTTTTTAATAGGGCTCGTCTAAACACAGCTTTATAATTATACGTATTGGAAATTCCTCTAAGTAGTTTGTACATTATTTGTACAAATTGCAAGAACAAATTCAAAAGATTATTTGCAGTAAAATTTATTCTTTCAGCCTTACATTTTTCAACAAGAAATAGATATATACACAAACACGATATTTACAATTTTCACAACATTTACAACAACAACATTTTCATAAACATAATCCAGTCAAAATCGTCATAAAATCTATAAAAATTGTTCTAAGATCTTTCCATTATTTTCCCAAAACCAAGGGGGCGCTGTACGCATAGGGATGGGCGCCATATGCACTGTAAGCTGCTGCAATAGGGGCAGGGGCCGCTGCCACCAGTGGCGCAGCTATTGGGGCGGCAATGGCGTGGTTAATTACATGTGCTGTGTAAGAAGATGCATAAGGGGCCACGTACGCCGCTGGAAGAACTCCTGCGAAACAAGTGTAGAAAGTCAAAGCGGCTACGACGGCGAAGATCTGAAAAAATGAAATGTTTTGAAAGAAATCCAGTGGCGTAGTTAAAAGATTAAAATTTTAAAGTTACACAGACATTCTGAAATTTTATGAAAATTTTGGTCCAGTTTCCTTGTCACGTTTATTTTACTATTTACACTTTAGTCTGCAGGTTAAAATGTACAATAACAATTAAGTAAATCAAATGGTTTTAATATTTTAGAACTCCAGTTTGTTTGAAAGTATGAAATAGTTCCAATTATTAACCCTCTTGCTAGTTGTTATTCTTACTTACCACAATTTTAGCTGCCATTGTTGTTTTGTATTTGCGCTTTTTGAAGTACTATCAGTGAATGTATGATAAGATTTTCAGCTTTAGTTTTATATAGGTGCTCAAAAATGAACTGCAAGCCGTAGTAGGGCTGTTATTTCATAAAAAAAATCGATTTAATGTCGGGTGTGCGACCCATTTTCAAAAGTGCATACGTGCGCGATGTTTTAAGAAGTCAGTTTCGATACAGAAGCCATCGGTTGCATATGAATTGGTTGTTGCGATGGGTGTTTGGTAATTGAAGTGCGCTTAGTATTGGTATGAATCAATTAGGCAATTATTACATGATCTTGTCTAGGATTGTAATTGTTTCTACATGATGAGAATGGATATTGTGGATACCTAATAAAAAGTTGATTTGAAGGAAGAAAAGGTTTATCTTAAATAAAATTAAGTTTATTTGATTTTTATTTGAAATTTTTAATTTTATCCGACATATTATCTAAATTTTGCCTTCGAATAATTTACATTAATTTAATTCTTTGTAGTTTTATTATAACTATTACCTACAATAGGTTAGAAAATTTGCATTTTACCCCACATGCATTTACACTAATTTAGTGACTTTCAGTTTTACCCTAGATATTATTTACATTAGGTTTGGGGCCTTTCGTTCTACCCCAGGTTTTAAATTTTACCCTATAAATTACCTGCGTTAGGATAGAGACTTTTCATTTTGTTTCAGATAAATTTACACTAATTTAGTGCCTATCAGTTTTACCCTACATATTATTATATTAGAGTAGGAGTTTTTCATTTTACCCCACATAGTCATACACTAATTTAGTGACATCTAGTTGATACCTTAGACATTACCTGCACCAAGTTAGGGACTTTCCATTTTACCCCAGAAAGATTTACACTAATCTAGTGACTTTTGATATTACCATAGACGTCTCTTATATTAAATTACAAACTTTTTAGTACCACAATTAGATTTACGCTATTTTAGTGACGTTTAATTTTACCTTAAACATTACCTGCGTTATGTTAGGGACATTCCATTTTATTCCAGGTTTTGAATTTTACCTTATAAAGTACCTGCATTAGGTTAGGGACTTTCCATTTTGTTTCAGATTGATTAACACTAATTTAGTGCCTATCAGTTTTTCCCTACATATTATTTATATTAGGTTTACCCTAGACATTACCTACTTAAGATTAGCGACTTTCCATTTTACTCCAAAATGCTTTACACTAATTTAGTGACATTAAGTTTTACTCTAGACATTACTTACATAAGATAGGGACTTTTCATTTTACCCCGGATAGCTTTACACTAATTTAAGGACTTTATGTTTAACTCTAGATATTAGTTGCATTAGGCTGGGACAATACACTTTACGCTAGATATATTTACGTTAATTTACTTACTTTTAATTAACTTACTTAGGATTAGGTATTTTTGATTTTACTCCAAGCAGACGTTTTAGTACCACAATTAGATTTACGCTATTTTATTGACATTTAATTTTACCTTAAACATTACCTGCGTTATGTTCGGGACATTCCATTGTACCCCAGGTTTTGAATTTTACCTTATACCTGCATTAGGATAGGGACTTTCCATTTTGTTTCAGATTGATTAACACTAAGTTAGTGCCTATCAGTTTTACCCTACATATTATTTATATTAGGTTTACCCTAAACATTACTTACTTAAGATTAGGGACTTTTCATTTTACCCCAGAATGCTTAACACTAATTTAGTGACATTTAGTTTTACTCTAGACATTACTTACATAAGATTAGAGACTTTTCATTTTACCCCGGATAGCTTCACACTAATTTAAGGACTTTATGTTTTACTCTAGATATTAGTTGCATTAGGCTGGGACAATACACTTTACACTAGATATATTTACGTTAATTTACTTACTTTTAATTAACTTACTTTGTATTAGGTATTTTTGATTTTACTCCAAGCAGACGTTTTAGTACCACAATTAGATTTACGCTATTTTGGTGACATTTAATTTACCTTAAACATTACCTGCGTTATGTTAGTGACATTCCATTTTACCCCAGGTTTTAAATTGTACCTTATAAAGTACCTGCATTAGGTTAGGGACTTTCTATTGTGTTTCAGATTGATTAACACTAATTTAGTGCCTATCAGTTTTACCCTACATATTATTTATATTAGGTTTACCCTAAACATTACTTACTTAAGATTAGGGACTTTTCATTTTACCCCAGAATGCTTAACACTAATTTAGTGACATTTAGTTTTACTCTAGACATTACTTACATAAGATTAGAGACTTTTCATTTTACCCCGGATAGCTTCACACTAATTTAAGGACTTTATGTTTTACTCTAGATATTAGTTGCATTAGGCTGGGACAATACACTTTACACTAGATATATTTACGTTAATTTACTTACTTTTAATTAACTTACTTTGTATTAGGTATTTTTGATTTTACTCCAAGCAGACGTTTTAGTACCACAATTAGATTTACGCTATTTTGGTGACATTTAATTTACCTTAAACATTACCTGCGTTATGTTAGTGACATTCCATTTTACCCCAGGTTTTAAATTGTACCTTATAAAGTACCTGCATTAGGTTAGGGACTTTCTATTGTGTTTCAGATTGATTAACACTAATTTAGTGCCTATCAGTTTTACCCTACATATTATTTATATTAGGTTTACCCTAAACATTACTTACTTAAGATTAGGGACTTCTCATTTTACCCCAGAATGCTTAACACTAATTTAGTGACATTTAGTTTTACCCTAGACATTACTTACATAAGATTAGCGACTTTCCATTTTACCCCAAATTTCTTCACACTAATTTAATGACATTAAGTTTTACTCTAGACATTACTTACATAAGATAGGGATTTTTCATTTTACCCCGGATAGCTTTACACTAATTTAAGGACTTTATGTTTAACTCTAGATATTAGTTGCATTAGGCTGGGACAATACACTTTACGCTAGATATATTTACGTTAATTTACTTACTTTTAATTAACTTACTTAGGATTAGGGATTTTTCATTTTACTCCAAGCAGATTTACACTAATTTAGTGACAATTAGTTTTATCCTTGGCACTATAAACATGAGATTATGGACTTTCCATTTTACCGCGGATAGATTTACACTAATTTAGTGACAGTTTGCTTTGCCCTAAGCATAATTAGTCCATATACTAACCTAGTGGCTTTTAATAATTTTACTCTAGATATCCGTCATATTGGGTATGAGGAATTTTCAGCTTATCCTGCATATATTTACACTAATTTAGTGACATTTAATTTTTCCCTAGGCATTAGTAAGAATAGGGTTTTCTGTTTTACCCTAGATGGATTTACACTAATTTAGTCACTATAAGTTTTACAATAGAAAATACCTACATTAGGCTGGGGGTTCTCCACTTTTCCCCAGATAGATTTACACTAATCTAGTTACTTTTAGTTTTACTTTAGATATTACTTCGATAAAACTTGGGACTTTCTATTCTACCCTTAAGTTAGTGACATTTACTTTTATTATAGGCATTATTAACGTAAAATTAGGGGTTTCTATTTTACCCCAGATAGATTTACATTAATTTAGTGAGTTTCAGTTTTATTCTAGAGATTACCTGCATCAGGCTAATGGCTATCCTGTTTTTGGCAAATAGATTCACAAAATTTAGTAACTTTTAGTTTTACTTCAGGCATTACTTACATAAGAATGGGGACTTCCAGTTTTACCCCTAAGTTAGTGATATTTAGTTTTACCCTAGAAATTATTTACATGAAATTGGGGGTTTCCATTTTACACTAATTTACTGACTTCGTTATTTACGTTAAGCAAAGGGATTTACATTTTACCCCCGACAGACTTACCATAATTTACTGAGTTTTAGTGGTACCCTTGGAATTGTTTAGATTCTGTGTAAAAAATTTAAAAAAAAAATCTAAAGAATGTTTTAAACTTCTCATGTTGTTATTCCCAAACAATCTAAATAAACAAATAATTATACATGCTGAAAATGAAAACTTATCTTAATGACATTAAAACCTTGAAAGTTTATTTGAATTTTGATTAAACCTAAATAATTTCGTAACTCATTTTGTATTTTAATTTAAATCACATTTTATCAGCTATTGGGTGTCAATATTACAATAAATACACTATAATTATTAAAATCACTCAGGTTATTTGTGTCAAGACTTTAAAGTATTTCTGTTGTATGTAATTTCCCAACAGATTTGCTTGATTGGTTTTGTTCAAGCTGTGCATAGTAAATAATATTGCTTTTGTTATTAATTATGATTTTATGCGCTATAAATATTATTTAAAATTAATGTATACTTAAACGAAATAGGCTTAAAAAGAAAATGCGATGATTTTTTATCCCTAATACAAACAACCTTAAACTTAAATTTGAGAAAAACCAACACTTCATAAAAGTTTCCGTTCAGGATAAACTCGAGACACTTACGCCTCCGTCTTCGCAGAAATTTGTTAAAGGAAAACTGATCAAGAAAATTTAGAGCCCTCTTCCTGAAATTATACTGAGAAGACGTATGGCTTTCTAAACTTCCTGGGTATGAATTATTGCCCATAAATACTTATCAGTCCTAACACTCCTACTTCATTCTCTTGTTGAACTTCTGCAAACAATTTCTAATAAAATCGACCTTAACCATAAATCATAGATCATTTTGAGTTGTCAAGGCTTCACTCTATTACACCTAGCATTAAATTAAAAAATGTTATAAAGTGGGTTATACTGGTAAAATTGTGGAATGCATTGTTTAACTGGGAGGCATTTCGAATTATGATTTAGTGGATTAATAGTTAACAGTTGTACCACAACGAAACAGAAAAATAATCGGGTTAAATTACGAATACTCGTTGTATACCAAGTTTTTTCTCGACGGTATACAATTGAATTATGTCATACTTTATCTCATAATACTGCTGCTTTGATGTTGGTCGGAGAAACTACTTCAGCTTAAAATTTAAATTAATACGCAAACTAAAACAAAATTGTTAAATATAAAATTCATTTATAAAAATTTCCGTATAAAAAATATAACAATAGGTAATAAAACACTTATAACAATAATGGCATAAATTGAATACATGTTACATTTTAAAAACTAGCGCCGCCATACGGGTGGGGCTCCATATGCATATGGCAGCGGCCCTACAGGACCTCCAAGAGCTGGTGCTGGTACAGCATGAGCATGAGGAAGATGAGGCGGAAGAGCGTGGGGTAAAGGAGCTGCAACAGCAGGACCTGCAGGAGCATGAGGAAGGGGAGCTCCAAGTGCGTGAGGTAACGGACCTGCAAGCGCATGAGGAAGGGGAGCTCCAAGTGCGTGAGGTAACGGTGCTGCAAGGGCATGAGGGAAAGGAGCTTCAAGTGCGTGAGGTAACGGTGCTGCAAGGGCATGAGGGAAAGGAGCTTCAAGTGCGTGAGGTAACGGAGCTGCAAGGGCATGAGGTAAAGAAGCTGCGAGGGCAGGTGCAGCATGTAGGAAACCAGGAGGGTGAATGGAACGTGCTTGAGGTATTACTCCTGGAAGAATTGGTGCATGCAGTGCAGGCAATGCAGCGAATGGAGCTGCATGCAGAACTGAAGCGGCTGGAAAAGCAAGATGTCTTGTGAAAATGTTGACGCTGGCTGCGAATGGAGGAACATTGTATGGTATTGCACGGGTGTAACTTATAGCAGGAGCTACCACTGGTGCAGGAGCAAAAGCAGGACCAACTACACTACCCTTAGTAGAAGTTGCTACGAGAAAAAGCGCTGCAATAACCTGCAATAGAAAATAAAGAACACTTTAAAAATAACAAACCTATTATGATAACTTGTTTTACTTCAAATAAGTTTACACTAATTTAGTAAATTTTGTTTTAATTTTAAACATGTTCAGCAATTTTCTGTTTTACCTTACATAGAGGTACAGCAATTTTACTAAAACAAAAGTTATTCCAAAATTTACAGAGTCATAAACAAAATTTATACCTTTAAGAACGACATTTTTCTGTTTCTTCTTTCACTTTATATAAAAAACAAATAAATTTAGCTATAACCTTGTAGATTAATTGATTAAAATCAAACTGTGCTCGGTCAAGGTACTTCCTAAGTATTTATAGTGAAAGATTTACCCCCGAAAATTCGATAATGAATAGGAAGTAAAGTGAAAATCGGAGGTGTCATCGGTGGTAAACGTGACTTCCATGCATGAAATGTCGTCTGCTTTATTTGGACGTGATCGTTATTGAGCCTTTACAATTTCCGGGCTTGTTATCCAATTTGTTACATATCGGTGCGTGGATTGCAATAAAATCTAACGCAATTCGTACCCCGTCAACAATCGTTATACTGTGATTGTTTACATTGTTTGATGTTTTCCTAAGAGAACTGTGGAGAGTAAATCATTACGTTATTGTTTTCATAAAAGTGATTGATGTAAATTATCGTCTAACGGACAGGAAAAGGTTAAAAAACTGGACTTTTTTAACAAATAACCTTATTTTCTATTGCAAAAATTGTTAAAAAATCATTAAGTAAAAAAAACTGAGTCACTCCTCTCCTTTTTCGTTAAAACAAAATGAAAGAAATGTTCTGACCGGAAATAGCCAAAGTAGGAGTTAAATGTAATTCTAGTCAAGGGAGGAGCACGCATGGAGGCTTAATTAGATACCGCAAGGAACTTAATGAAAAACCTGTATTTTTTGTTTGTTAGAAGTTAATTAAATTAAACTGATGGGACCGTTGTACCCTACTGTACTAATGCCTGATACTTTTTAAAAGGTTTAAAGAGGCAAAAATGTGCCCCCTTTAAGGCCGTTCGTTCAGAGTATAGAAAATATTAATTTATCAAAGAGATGGAATTTTGAATATTAACCTGTTTTTTAAGTATTGCAATTATTATTAAATTCTAACTAATTATTTAATTTCAGTACATATACCTCCATCTACACAAGAAGTGTTGAACTCGCTTCTCAGCTTTTTTTAACAATTATGGTGATTTATTTACTGGTTTATAAATAGGTTTATTCTTGATACAATAACAACAATACTTTTTAAAATTGTTTTCATGCAATATTTAGGGAAATACCTTATCACCTTTCAGCGAATAAATTTTTACACAATTTCACATTTGTTTCAAGTAATTTTGATTAAATTTTACGATATAAAAATTTATAAAATTTCCGTTCAGTATAAAAGTTGCTGTTAAATGTGTTGCCTAACTTCCAATTTTTAGTTTAGTGGGATTTCTATTTTAATATTATTGCTTTAATAATATTATTGTTAAACATATGTAAGCGTTTTATTTGTGTACTATTAATTCTAAGCTCACCATGTGGTACTGCAATTTTGTTATGTAAAACTGTAATCTTTAATAAGCCAATGCATTGCATATTATACCTACACAATTTCACTTAATTCAAATCACGCACGATTACATAAATTAAACGTGCCATCATTGCCCTACACTTTACACTGTAATGAGAGCAAGTAGTGAGGATAGTTTTTTTTTTAGTATATAAACCCCCAATTTAATACAGATTGATAGAACAACCGATTAGTTGAAAGAGTTAACATTTGTGGTTATCACTTGTGTAAAGACAACTCTGCAATTTTCAAAATGTACAAAACTGTAAGTAATTTTGAAAATTTCCAATAGGAGCTTTTTGAGGAAAAAAATTACAAAACGTTTTTTAAACACAGAGATTCTATTGCCAATGGGCTTTTGTTTTTTTGGAATTTAATTTAAATATTTGAACAATTTCAGATCTAATTTAGTTTAAAAATGTAAATACATTTTAATTAATGTAATTTTTTATAATTTTTAGTAATTGAAGTTCGTGTCATTTTTTTAACATTTATTACTGATTAATTACAGGTGATTGTATTCGTTGCTATTGCCATCTTCGGCGCCAATGCCAACCCCAAAGCCAAGGCAGGACTTGCAGCATATGCAGCAGCCCCAGTGCTGGCACCTGCAGTTGCCCCCGCAGTTGTGACAGCCCAGAGCTCTCAAGTCATTGCTCGCAATTATAACGCTCTTGCCGCTCCTCTGGTTGCTGCTGCTGCTCCCTTGGCTGTTGCGGCTCATTTGCGTGCCGCCCCTGTTGTCGCCGCTCCTTATGCCGCACCTTATGCCGCTCCATATGCCGCTCCATATGCCGCTCCTTATGCCGCTCCTTATGTCGCTCCATATGCCGCTCCGTACGCCGCTCCGTATGCCGCTCCTTACGTTGCCGCCGCTCCTTACGCTGCCGCACCTTATGCAACCCCCTATGCCGCTGCCGCCTACGCCGCGGCTCCTTACCTGGGAGCTCCAGTTGTAGCTCGTGCTGCTCCTCTTGTTGCTGCACCAGGAGCAGTTGTGGTTTAAGTGTTTTTGATTTGTATAAGATGTTTTGAAGGGTTTAATTGATGTATTAATGTATTTTGCTTGATTAATAAAGCAATAAATGGTTGTAAGTCTGTATTTTTATTTGATAACATTTTACAATAAATTATAATATACAAGTCGATAATGTGTGGCTGTGTGTGTACAATGGACGTACTATATACAGGGTGTTTCCTAAGCACGAAACAGAAACATTAGAAGGTGACTCTTTGAGTTTTATCAGTGAGCACGATTGATTTTACCTAGTATTTCTGCTAATTTTTGTTTAAATAAGTGCATCTGGGGTGTCTAGAATGGGGGGATCACGTAATATTTGCTTCTAAATATTTTGGGTCTTTACAATATTTGAAGTTTTGTCTAGGAAATCTTATTCTCTGTTTATTTTTTACACATAAAAGTGCACCTGTTGAAAGTCGCTAAATCTAAGAGTGTCTTAGATAAATCAAGTGTTTTTAAAAATTGAGTTACCATGAAGGTCTAACTGTTTTCTCAATATGTCAAAATAGTTTTTACATGCTTTGGGAAGTGAGTTCTAAACACTAAAACGATAAAAAAGTTCTCATTAACATTTTTCGGGAAAAGTTTCGTTACAGAGTTGCTGTTTCGAAAGTGGGAAATTAACAAAAAAAATGATTGCCTCTTCAGGAGGCCGTACCTCTGTAAGGAAGCGTTTTCGGGCCCACTTATTTTATTGATTCGATGTATAGAACATCTCCAAACAATTTGTACTAATTATTTTCGCATTTTAGGGGAACACGCGGACCTTCATGGCAACTTGATTTTTTGCTAAACTCGAAAACTGTTAGACGTAGCGTAGCGTAGCGACTTTCAGCTCCCCGGTGACGTCATAGCGCAACCGAACGCTGAGCTTAACATTCACATAGGTTTTTGTAATTTTAAGTGCATTTTACGTTCCTACGAACAATTTTAATAATGTAACCTGTAGGCTATTCCCATTCATATCATTTTTTTCGAGTATTTCCCAAACTTCTTGATGAAAAATCGGGACGCTTTAATAGCCCCTCTCCCTCAGCCGAGAGAAAACTCTAGAAAATAAGAAAAATCAATATTATTCCATTTAAAAAACAAAAACGTAATGCATCTACCAGAAAACAAGAAAAATAAAATAGGTGGAAAACGTAAACAGCAAACACAAATATTATTTAACATCGCCTATCTTCAATCGCGTTTCGCCATAACTTAGACAGAGCAAGTACTATTATGTATGTAAGGATGAACAAACGCGATATAAAATCGCATGCGCATGCAAAGTAACAAATTTATTAAATGGTCGACTAAAGCGTAAAGATTGGGACAATACAAACAAAATATATAAAATCGGGACGTTGTTTTAATCGGGACGTTGTTTTAATCGAGACAGTTGGACAAAAATCTAAGCCCGTCCCGACCAAATCGGCACCCTTATATGCATATTTACCAAATACCGAGCCCCCTAATAAGCAACGATGGAACTTCTTTGTTGAACTGTAATCGCATTTGAAACAACGAGGATCTTGGATTCAAACCTATTGGATAAATGGTGGTTCGATATAGGCCGCAACAAAAAATATCTGAAAATTGTGAGTTACGGTTACAAAAATAGTTAATTTTAGTTTTGGTTTCCATTACAATACACAAAATTTTGCGTTTTTGCAGGTATCCTAAATAATAACTACAAACCAATTTTGCAGAATTTGATGTTGAACGGTTTCAGAGATATTTCCTCAGGGGTCAGCAACTTACTTGCTGGTACGGGCGTTGCGAACCCGAGGTACCCGAGCAAATTGCCCTCTGAAAGGGGGATTCAGGATGAGGCCAGCAACTTTATTTGGTAAAAACTATAAAGCTCACGGAGAAGAAGCAGAACGTATATCAGGAAAACTGACTAGACTAGTAAATGAAACAGTGACTTGGGATACGCAACATGACGATCTATAAATTCTGTTCTCAACCGTCTTTAAATCACATTCAACGATAACCAAATAAAACTTAGACGACACTAAAACTGACGACAAATATGCAGGACTGTCTGTTTTCCACATCACTAAGCAACAGCCGATTTTCGTTTCCTGCTACAACCGCTAGGTCTATAAATGTTTGTTCACTAAGCAAAGATGATTGTCCCGGTTTAAAAAATACCTCTCCGTTTGAAAACGTTTGTTTCAATTAACATGCACAATTAAACAAGAGGCGACTTTCGTTTCCTGCTGTTGTCACTACGCTTGTAAATGTTTGTCATTCTGCTAACCGACAACTGCTAGTGTTTGCTATTTTGCCATACGACGACGGTCAACGAGGGTGGGGTATAAAAAAGCTGCATTCTCGACGGAGAGATTATTTCGTTTTTAGGATAGAAAAAAGTGTATACCCTAAATACGGTGCAAAACCTAAGCTCCTACATCTACCTGTTGCTGGATTGATCAAACGGTTTTACACAGATACACTCGTATTGCACCCAGCTCCGTTCAAAATTGCGCACTTTTTCGACCCTCAGCTCTGGCCAGAGCACAGCAGCCCATAACTTCACTATTTTTCCGAGAAAGAAAAGAACATAACAAAAAAGGTCTGCACGGGATTTGAACTGGGGCCGCCATATTACAAGCCCACCCTTTTACCGTTAACAATACTTTTACTCTCATACCGTTTAAAATTCATTTAAAATAAAACTAATAAATATTAAAAATAATTTACAATGCTTATTCTGCTAATTTCTCATTGTTTAAAAAAGTTAAATATGAACAATTACAGTAAAATAAATAATAAACTAATTATTGACTAAACTAAACTAACCGAAACTAAACGAAATAAACGAAACTAACGAAACTAAACGAAACTAAACGAAAGTAAACGAAACTAAACGAAACTAAACGAAAGTAAACGAAACTTGACGAAACTAAACGATATTAAATACAATACGTTTTTTTACTTCAACAATAGTTACTTATTTTGTTGAAGTAAAATAAAGTATTTTATTTAATATGAGTATGAACTTCAACGAAGTAAACGTAACCAAAAACTAAATCATACCTAAGATATGCCACTTTCGTTATTTTCATGGAACTGTTCTTTTTCCTTTTTGTCAATGAATTGACAAGGAAATTCATAGAAATAAAATCCTATTAATTTTATCAAATACGTTGCGTGATATTTTTGGTAAACCAATTATAAATCATTAACAACATAAACAGAAATGTAATGAAAATGCACTTGAATGCAAAAATATAAAACAGTAGTAATGAACTAAAACTGCAATTTACGTTTACTTCTCGGAGTAAATGGCCGGTAATCACATAGTAGTTGCCATTGAACCCGGGTATAAATAAATATGTTCTATCTTCCGTCTTTCGTATAGCCGCAAGGTTCCTGCTTTATTTCTGTTTTACAACTTTTAATGATATTTTTGTTTGAGCTTCGGCTTCACAGGGATTTTTGTCTTTGTGCAGTAATTTGGGCACACAAATATTGTTGTCCTCTGAAAGCTTATGTTTTTGCCGCTGACATTTTGTTATTAGAAAACAAGTTATTTTTGCCAGTAAAATATTTATTTCTAGTGTATATTTATAATAAATATGGTAAATTATTTTTAGGGAACATTAATATATAACGTACGAAAATAACATGAAAGACTTTTCTGACAATTACTTTATCTTCCTACTTACATTTTTGTACTTAATAAATATTAAGTTAATAAAAATCCCGTTTTTTATTATATTAACCACATTTAATAATAAAAGACATCTTTTTTTTGCAGAAAGTTTATTAAAATTCGGAAATCAAATACAACCAAATCTTCACGTCAAAGATTCAAATCACACAAATTAAAGTCCAAAATTCTGCGTTTCAGTGCCAAATGTTCATCTTCAGTAATAGTAGGATCCGTAAGAGTAGGCGTATGGTGCCGAGTAGTAGCTCTTATAGTAAGGAGCGTACGAGCTGTAAGCGTTGGTGTAAGCCAATGGACTGCCATAGATGTAGCTAGATGAGTAAGTCAAAGGGGCGCTGTAAGCCAGGGGCGCAGCAATAGGGGCAGCAATCAAACCGGGCTTCGCTTCGGCTGCTACGAAGGCCAGGATGCAAGCGAAAACGAACTGAAATAAAATATTTTTGTTTATTCCATTACTGTGAATATTTAATTAAAAATGAAAAGAAAAAGAACAAAAATTTTTTTAATATAAATTTTCAAAAATGTCATTCGGAGAAGTTAATAATTTTGCAGCGCCCTGTATGTGAGCGACATTGTAACGTTCCCCAAATGTTTCAAAGTTATAATATTAAAAAAAATCAAATTTACGAGATACATATTTTCTAGCCAAACTGTATATAAAACGACTTTTTTTTATATTTTAAAGTAAAAATTATCAAAAATTTAGTACTGGAACCATAAAATAAAATAAAAATTGTGTTAATGATTTCACAAATTAACGGCCAATTAAGTTAATAGAAATTTTGCAACATACTGTGTGTTTCAGACAATAAAAACCTTAAAACATTTTTCGGCTTTCCGCTAAAAACCCCTACAGTGTTGCCATTTTTAATACAAATTTTGCAGAATATTCAATTTCTGTGGGAAAATTTCCACTCAAAGCTTTCTATAAAAATTCTAAAACACTTAAAAAAATTCAAGCGTACTTACCAACTTGAACATTTTGAAATAAGGGCTTGTGTTGTCTTCTGTAGAGACGAACTGAACAAATCTATGTCAGACATTGTCGTACTTGTCATTATATAGGGGCTCTCGAGCAATATGCAGGAAGGGGATAACAATTTCGATTTGGGGTGGTCAAGGTTTCTTAACCATGATTATAAAAATAATAACAAAAATTGTGCGTGAGTGTCGTCGTCGTCAGGTTCTTGGAGAAACGTCTCTACCACTTTTTCATTGCCAACTTGAACAAGAACCATAAAAATGCATCACGAAAGGTTTGCTGCTTGCAATAATAATTCTTTATGTGTTTGTCTGCATTTTAAAGATTTTTAAGTGTTTCAGGTTTTTCCGCATCAATAAGCATTATTTGGATTTATTTGTTGAAGGTTTTCCATTTAAAAAAAATGGAAAAAATTGAATTCAAAAATTGTTGAGTTCTTTATGTTTTTCAATTCGTTTTAAATATAACTTAAATATTTTTTTTAATTATCAGTACATGTTATTGTAATTTAAAAAAATAATTCTAGTCATTTTTGTTTTGCTGCCGTAATTATTGAAGTCAAGGTTTTACTTGTCCTTGGTCAAGGGACGCGTCCGTTAATAAGAAATGCTCATTAGCAGTCTGTTTTGTTATTAGGTTACACTTAATAAACTCATCGCATTAATTAGGCGAATGCATTTGTTAATCGTTTGCCTGCTCACGTTGCTCATTTTGTAAGGTTGTTACACGACGCCACGTTACCCTCATCACGCACCTACGTACTTTAAATATTTCAGTGTTGGAATTTGTGTGATTCATGTATTAAAGAAATTAATTATTGAACTACACTTAGTTAAACTAGAACGGAATTTAATTTCCCATTTCAAATTTACGTCGCCTTGCAAGGAAAATTGGAGTTGGTCCTATTTAAATTTCCACCGATGAAGACGAGATTGAAATTTGTTTATTTAATAAACATTTAGATTTTGAAAATTAAGTGAAAGTTTCATAAGGCAGATCTTAACAACTTGATTTTTCATATTTTCCGTGCTTCTATTTGGAATCTTAATAAAAAGTTTACTTATAAGATTTCCAAATTTAATTTGTACTAGCAGAACCCGTGAGCTACGCCCTCCACTGTTTTCTTTGTTATCTTCATAGCCGGCTCTTGTCGCCCCGAATGTTTCCTCCGCTAAGTCGGTCTAAACAAGAGTTGCTCCTGGAAATATATTCGGAAAAAAAAATAATTGAACGAAGCCCTGAAAAACAGTCCCAAAAAAAACGCAAAATATCCCGGAGAACAGCCTCGTAAAAAAAGTTTGAAGAAAGAAAACCCCCGTAAAATTTTCAAGAAAAACATCCTCCAAAAAAATCGTTAAAAAAAGCGGTAAAAAAATTACGTATCACTTCTCTTCAGTTCCAGGTCAGTGCCTTAACGGAGATTTCCAAAATGTTTTTGGGAAATAATAAATATACACTAAAAATGTTGTTAGATATTTGCATATAATTACAAAATTAAATTCGCTCTTATTTATAAAAATCAGAGATGTAATGATACAATTAATATACATTCTTCCGATATCTCGGTAAAATTTATTGCCCCATCACCCTACGTGATTTTAAAGGAAATATGAGAACCAATAAACATAATAAATATCTAAACTGCCTCGGGATGTAGGAAATGATAATGAATGTGGTAATTCCTACAAATGCACCTTGTTTCTAGAATTTGTGATAAACAATTTTGTAGTAAACACTTTGTAATAGTAAGCGGAACCTAATCCGGATCCCAGTTTGTAGGCGATAAGTGGTGGAATTCCTCTGATATACATTTGTTTGTTATCAGCGCGATAAATACACATTTCCGATCCGCTAGGCTTAAAGTAGCCATAAATAAGCAAATTACACCAACAGAATTGACAGCAATGTAAAGTTTTATTGTGAACAATCAATAAACTGAGTTAACATATAAGAGCCCGCGGCTATGTTACAGTTATAAATTTTTCCGAGACGCAAGATTTGGTCGTGTTGTTATGGTGAGACAGTTACTCGTGTAATATATAAATTACTTTTTTCATTTTTTTTGTACTGCTTGTATGGGATCTAAAAACATTCAAGTTTCTGAAAAATGTCTTTCTGTATGTGTTTGTAATTCAGTGGGAAAACAAGTTTTAAAAACGTATAAACGAAAAATAAGTTTTCAGGTTTGTTTTAATACCGTAAATTTTCTGGGAGGATAACCTATTACGGAAAAAGTATTTTCGAAACCACAAAAGCTACAAGGATTTAAAATTCTCAAAAAAATATTCATGAAAAGCATTTAAATTATGTCAACGTCAATATTAATCCAGGAAACCGTGATGTCAACTGACAGAGCTATGAATGTGCTCTAGTTGTATTTTTACCACAAGAACGTAATTTTCCTTTGACACCCTTCGCAAATTTTTAATTTTTGATGCCTTGTTATTCTATAAAGGAAGAACGGTATAGAACTTTCGTAAATCTAGGTACAACAAAAATTTGGCTAACTAAAAATTTTTTTACGGTCTGGAATCAGAAACGGAAGTTCGATATGTTTTCTTGGTGCAATTTTTTAAAAACGAATTTTCAAAAATGTAAAAAGACAATCAGATAGAGGGCGGTAAGGCAAATAAAAAGCGTTTGTTCCAAACATTATATCTTTAAAGTTGCGGCCGCTACTATATTTTTAAATTGTGCTTTAACGCTTATTTACTCAGAAATTAGTTGTCAAATTGGCATAAACTTTGATTTTTATAATAGCTCAAAAGATGAACAATATTACTATCGGAGAGAACTGTTTAACCACGAATACTGTAAAGAGAAAAAGTTAAAAAAAGAATTCTCAAAAACTAGCTACTCGATTTTTAATTTTTATACGCCTATAGAGCTAGAAATGAGCTACAATTTGGTTGACATCTAGTTTGCTAATTTCAACGTTTACATGATATCGCAGTTGACGTAGTTTACACCCTACATTTAATTTATTGCATTAGATCTAAAAATGATCAATTTACATAACTTTTACATGATTGCAAAGCAACAATTTAGTAAATTTATCAAAATTTGTAATTTATATTTATTTGTATGTTTGAGGTATTTTTTCTTTAGGCAGTTACAAGACTTGCAAACGATTTAATGTATTTATTAACGTATTAATACAGCATCGTAAGCTGTTATTTTTTTATGAGCTTGTTGGTGTATCTGAACTACACGGGTTTGTTATTAGTCAATATATGACACGTTTTGCTGGTAGTTTTTTGATTAGGTAAAAGCAAATATATTTGATTATTTGGTTTTTAATTACATTTTGCTTGCACATATCTTTGAGAACAAAAAAGGTAATTATTCTTTAAGTATGAGAAAGTCCAGGAGAAGTGCTTTGGCAATTTTTTTAGATACAGATATCCCCTCTCCCTGTTTTTTAAGTTTTGTTGAATTTTGTTGCCAAATATATTTAAAAAAGAACTAAAAATTCTCTGTTTGTCTTTATTTCGTCAGAAGGAGCTCTTATTGATTCTTAACTACTTGCACGTATAAGCGTTCCGAGCTTAAGAGAATTCACTATGAAGTGTCACATGCTTACATAGTAAAGCATGTCTTGCGATATATAATATTTTTGAATATTAAGTAATTCGGGAAAGCCATGGTAGTATTTTGTTCAGTTCTCTTACTTTATTATTTTTTTAATAAAAAATGCATTTAAGAAGCTGTGTTTGTTATAACTTTCGGGACTATATGAGATTTTTATGATTTATTAAAACCAATCTGCTTGTGTGCTAAAAACTGATATATTTATATAATTTTATTCAATAACATACTTAGGTAAAAAAAACTATTCATCGAATACAATTATTAATGCCGAAACAATCCCAAAGTTTTTTCATCCGTAATCTACATCCTATAAACAATCGACAAGAGTTTAATAATTATATATAATAAGCGTGAGGTGCAGCATAAGCGTAAGGTGCAGCATAGGCGTAGTTGGCAGTGTACGCTATGGGAGCAGTGTAGGTAGCATAAGCTAGAGGGGTGGCAACAAGTTCTGTTTTGACGGTATCTGCTGGGGTGCCAATATTGGTAGAATAAGTATTGATGACAGCCAAGAGTCCTGGTTTGGCTTTAGGCTCAGCAGCAGCTAGGGCCAAAATTGCGGCAAAGATGAACTGTAAACCACATTTTTGCTTTTAGTGCTAAATACGTAGCTAACTAAATCTTGTTACATTTAAGTTTTCCGTTGTATTGCAAATGGGTTAATGCTTTAGGTATTTGGAATTTTGCTTGAAAAAATAACAAAGAATGTTGTTGAAGTGATTGTTATTATTATTTATCTCACCAGTTTAAGCATTTTGGAATTCTTAGTCTTGTTTTCAGTTGATACTTAAAAATTTTAAATTTTGTGCAGCTTTTATAACTAAACTTTTTTTAGTTTTTTATAAAAATACAAAAAACATAGATGGTGCAAATAAACCACACCTCTACTGAAATCGTTTTAATTTTAGTGCTGCACAATAAATAAACAATTATTTTGGAATTTATATTTAATTCTCTTTAAACAAAATCACAAATTAAGTTTTGTATTTTTACAAAATTTATTATCACTACTACGTAGAATTTTTTGGTCAACTTTCTGTAATTCTTTCAAGTTCTGTGGATATTCATTACCTCCGCACGTGGGCCAACAAGGCGGGTGTGGTGGCCATTCCCATCAAGGACGGACACACAGACTTGTTTTTAATGTTTCAGGAAATACGAGAAAAATCAAGTGCAAGGTCGATGGCGACACCCATTGTCTATGTCGCCCAGTCAATAAATACAACTCGTTTTTGAAAAACCTTTTATTCGTTAGTAAATTTTGTTTGATTTGATTAATTCTTCGAAAAATACATGTTAATGTCAACTATGTGGAACGTCGTTTTACTTTTTGTTTATTGCTAGAATTAATACTCAACTATGCTGTTTTATTGTGATGTAGTATATAACAAAAAATTACTTTCACAAAATTATATTAAAAATATATGTTACCTAAACTTATCAATATGTTGTCATGTTTATGCCAAAACAACAGTTTTTTTCTTAAACGTCGAAGTTGTGCCTTCTAATTTTGTCATATGTACAATAAGTTAATTAAAAGAAGTGCTGAAAAATCTAAATTTGTTATTATTACTGATTTAAGGCTTGCAAAAAATCTTACCTAAACGTTTTGATTGTTTTACTCATCAGCAAATTTTAATGGGCAGTAAAATATTGACAGGATCCATAAATTTTGTCTTTGATCGTCTTTTAAAACAAATTCAACCATGACCAAATAAAAATTAGTTAGCACTAAAAGTAACAGAAAATATGCAGGGCTGTCTCTTTTTACATCACTAAGCAACAGACTATATTCTTTCCTGCTGCAACCGCTACAACTATAAATGTTTGTTCGCTACGATGATTACCTCGCCTTCGAAAACATTAAGATCACCCCGCCTGAAAACGTTTGTTTCAATTAACATGCAAAACTACACAAATTGCAGTTTCATGCTGCGGTCACCACGCTTGCAAATGTTTGTTATTCTGCTAAGCGACGACGGCTATTGTTTGTTAGTTTGCCATGCAATGACGATCAAAAAAGGGTATAAAATGGTCGCATTTTCAACGGAGTCAGTCTGTTCTATGCATATGAAGGTAGCCTAACTTACAAGGACAGTCCAAAAACGTATTTTATATAATCTATTAATATAACACGACATTTTTTTTTGTTTGTTGTGATTCTATAAAATAATTAAACGTTGTAGACACATTTGGGCGCTATGGTCATAATGGGCAGTATAGTCCTCTTGAATAGTTTGGCGTTATGGACACATTGCGCATTGTGTGTCTAGCTATTTTTGGGATTTGCGGCCGCCATGGGCGATATGTCCCTTTCCAGCCATTGGGCGTTTTAGACATTCTTTGGGTATTGTGGGCTTTTAACAGCGTTGAGCGTTGTGGTTCTTGAGCGACGTTTCCATGCCCCGAAAGCCTATCCTCCACATACAATCGCTCAAACGGTCCTACGCAGATACTAACCCGAACATGATCAGTTTGTTGTAATGATCGAAAGGAGCCTAATCTGTGAATACGGTCCAAAAACTAAGCTTCTGCAGTCATCTGTTGTTAGATGGCTTAACCGGTCCTACACAAATTAAGTTTTACTGCCCCAGCTCCTTTCAGGCTTGCGAAATAAATAACCTCACTCTTTCTGAAAATCTCGCAGCATTCCCAACCTTTACCAGAGCATCGTAGCCCATAAGCTTACTTTATCTCGGAACCATGCAGCACCCCCATCTCCTACCAGAGCACCGCAGCCTTAGATAAAAGTCGAAGGACCTGCCATTTATCCTACCCGAGACCCCTCGACACAAATATCAAAAATTCACAAAATTTTAAAAATTTCACATATTTAAAATTTTTAAATAAAGCAAAATTTTTGAATTATTAAAAAGCATCTGCTGTAAAATATATTTGAAATTTAGTGAAGAATTTAAATAATTTTCCAAATGCTCATAAAATTGACAAAAGTTTCGAATTATTATTTCATAAAATTTCAAAAACTTTAATATATGCGAGGAAGGTCTCGTGGCGGTTGACCGACAGCTTTTTAATAGTTCCCGTAATAAGCGTAGCTAGCTGCCAGTACTGGTGTGACAACAAAAGACATATTTTTAAGGAGGAACAAACTCAGTGGCGTGGGCAGGATTAATTATAAATAACATTTCATCGAAAGGATTATTGGTCAGTGGATCGGTAGAAGAAAACCAATTTATTGGCCAGCACGATCCTCTGACTTGACGCCTCTCGATTATTTTTTGTGGTGTCATTTAAAATCTGTTGTGTACAAAACCGAATCAAAATCTCTAGAGGACTTAAGAAATTAAATAATCCTGGAATGTAGATCACTTACAAGTAATAAGAGAATTTAAAAATAGATTCTGCTACTGTTCAGAACTTAACTAAGCACATGGTTGTTTGTTTGTTTTTTTTGTTGGTTATTTTTTTTAAATACAAGATTATTCATTCAATTTTCAGTTTAAGTTTTTACGTCATTCTTTTTATTTCGATACCTAGGTTTAAAGGCTACTTTTGTTACATCAACTCTATTTTTAAGTTTATATCCTATTAACTACGTCACACACCCTTGTTTGTTCTCGAATCCATTTATTATTAAAAAATTATACACGAGGCTCACTCGTGCTATTACTTAAAATATTAAATGTCTGTATTGTGCAACGTGATCAAATGTGCGTCGTTGAAATTTCAATATTTTCCTGAACTGTAGGAATCATAAAATCCATAACAAAAACATTTTTAATTTTTCAAAAACGATTTTTATAAAAACAACAAATAAATTTTAACAATTTTTGACAAACTGGTACATTTTTAAAATTTAACCAACAACATATCCACTATAAGCAACAGGATGTACAATACTAGTGTGAGTGTAGGTTGCTGCTACGGGTGCGACTAATCCAGTGTCGTACACTGCGGATACCACAGGGACTCCGGCAGAAACGAGCAATTGAGGGTTGGGACCTGGTGCAGGCGCTGCTACAGCAAAGGCCAAAATGGCAGCGAATATGAACTGGAATTAAAAATATCAATTACATTTTTATCTTTAAAATAAGTTTTGAAAAATTGAAAACAAAATAATTAAAAACCGTTAAGAATGGAAGGAATATAGGACACACAAACAAAATTGTTTTTGTTTTGGTGCTGATGTCATGTTAAGGTGTAAATGTCAAAGACCATCTTTTAATGTAACAGTTAAGATTATATAACAAACAGGTAATCTAATTTAAATTCAGACTCTTAATTTATGTGAATGACGTTAACGGTAGCAAATGTAGAATAACAAAAACAACAACGATTAGGTACATGCTTATTAGGTAATTAATATAATTGAATTTAAATTTCTAGTAATACGAAATCAATAACAAACTTCAACTTACCAACTTGAACATTTTAAAGAGTTTTTGATTAACTGAGGAATCAATGATGCTTAACGTAGCAAATTTTGGGTTTATATACCTTAGAAAATATGATGGCTCATCGCTCATAATGTAAATTTTAAACTTTTAATAAAATGGGGGGGTCGACAAAATTCCGCTTTATTTATTTATTTTCTTCTAGAATATTCTGGAAATTCGCGAATCAGCGAAACTTGTTTTTTGCAAGTAATAAACAACTAATATGTATATATTTATATAAATTTTTATAAATTATTATGCTCAAGGTAAAATTCGATATGACAACATAACTATGGGGATACATTAATTAGAATTAATACGGAGAAAAATATTGAGCATAAATATATGCTAAAGATTGAAGTCAACGAGGTTTTCGTAAGTTTAAGGTAACAATGTGGACATCAAATTTGGGACGCTTCTTTTTGGTCGTTTACCTGAACAGTTTGAGTAATCGCCGAAAAAATGACTATCACCCTGATCGTGAAAAACTCAATTTTGACATTACAATGGATAAACATTGGTTGCAATTAGAAAATACAAATAATCTTAAAGCCTACATCAAACATTATCAATTTTAAAAATTTGCTAAATATTCCAAATTTTCCAAAAATTTTCCAAAATTTATAGTTTTAAAAAATTTGGAAATTTAAAACATTGTCTAAATTTGAATTTAAAAATTTTCTAAACTTTTTAAAAATTTTGATAATTCTAAACATTTTTCAAATTGTAACTAAAAATTTACAAATTTTCCAAAATTTTCAAAAATTACCAAAATATTTCTGAATTTTTAAAATTTTCTAAAATATTTAAAAAGTAAAAAATCGGCATGAGCATGTTAAATGACAACAGGAACTTTCTATTGGGAAAGCATCTCTAGGAGAGGAACAACTCGCCGCTGCCAACTCGCCGCGAACCGACTCGCCGACAAACTTAATAAAATTTGTAGTTTGAAATAAGATAATGGCTAGTAACCATTTCCTAATTGTTGTTCTATTTGTAACTTAGTCAGGTATACGCATGTACTTTATAATACTTCGTATGGACGGAGCCTAGCGCAGCAGCAACATACAGGAGCATCTATGATATCAAGAGAGCGCAAGGTAGATTGCGAAACACGTAGTGCATACGAGACAAACACAGTATAATCCAGTAATAATAGGCAGAAATAAGGGCGTTTGACTTGCCGTTAGGCCAACCGCAAGCTGTTAAAATGAGACGGACACTGCCACCACAATATTTACAAATTAAATTTTTTTTAACACTCTGATCTTACGTTAACAGTTAACTCTTAGACTGCATCTGATACTTCCACTTATACGTCGCAAAATATTTTTGGAAACAAAGAAGTAATTATTTTTAAAGTATGGAAAACTGCAAGCGAATTGCTTGGCTCATTTTTTTCACTGTAATATATTCACACTTCAAATAAACAATTAAGCTTAACTTGTAGATTGTTTTGGAAAAAGTTAAATATTTCACAGAAGTGTTGGTTGTACTGGTGGAATACTTTTGCGTTTTTACATTTTTACTTACCCGTACCTTTGGTATACGAAAGTATTGATTTCATAAAAATTTTGGAAATCTAGATTTTGACGGAAATACACATTTTGGACCTGAACCAGTTTTTAAACAATGTCTGTAGGGGGGGGGGGGGGGTATATGTGTGTGGGCGCTTTACACTGTGTCCATAAAGTACCCCCCCCCCCCCCCCCCACTAACTTTTGAACGACTTGATATTATTCTACAAAATTAGGTGTGCTGTAATGGGAAATTAAATACTATTTTTCAGCCCATATTAAAATTTTGCATCATCCAAAATGGCGACTGGGCGCCATTTTGAATTTTTTTTTAAAATAGAAAGTAGGGTCGAGTGACACCTCATTTGAAAGATCTTTTAATTCTACGTCTGACCCTAGAGTTTCAAAGAAAAATATTCAGCTATAACAAAATGGCGGATTTTAAACAAATGGACTCACTCAATTCAAAATTGTTTTGACTTTTTTATCCAGGGTCGAGTGACACCTCATTTGAAAGGTCTTTTAGTTCTGCGCTTGATCCTAAAATTTCAAAGAAAAATATTGAACCATAACAAAATGGCGGATTGTAAACCAATGGACTCACTCAGTTCAAAATTGTTTTGATTTTGTTATCCAGTAGTCCACTTTTTCATTTGCAGGACTAAATTTTCCCAGAAATATCTCAGGTGGCTTGAAATAATATTGAAAACGTTATGTTTCAACAAGACGGTGCGCCGCCTCATTATTATAGGCCTGTTTCTGACTTTCTCAACGGACATTTTTTTGGCAGATCGATTGTTAGGCGGGGACCTGTAGAATAGCCGGCTCACTCCCCAGATTTAACTTTCTTAGATTTTTTGTATGGGAATATCTGAAATCGAAAGTGTACAGAACCCGTCCAGAAACAATTGAAGAACTGAAGCAACGCATTACAGAAGTTTGCAGAAATATCACTCCAGAAACTTATGAAAATGTAAGGCAGGAATTTCATAACCGACTTTTTATGTGCCAAGAAGTGAATGGTAAACATTTCGAACACTTAATTTAATTAATTGAAGCTTTAATTCTAAGTTTTTTTAAATAGACTTCTTTATCAAACATTGTCATTGTCAATTAAAAGACTTTTCCAATGAGGTGTCACTCGATCCCCCTTTCTATTAAAAAAAAATTTTAATGGCGCCCAGCCGCCATTTTGGATGATACAAAATTTTAATATGACCTGAAAAATAGTATTTAATTTCCTATTACAGCACACAAAATTTTGTAGAAAAATATCAAGTCGTTGAAAAGTTAGTTGGGGGGGGGGGGGGTTACTTTATGGACACAGTGTATAATTTTCAAACGCATAGCTCGATTTTGTAGTGTAGGGATATATTAAAAATTTATGGGGGAAATAATCGTTTAAAAGAAATCCGAAGTTTTCTTTGGTGGCATTTTTTCCGAAACCAAATTTTATAAATTTGAAAAATTAAACCCGATAGAAGACTTTAGGGCAAATTCAACCTTTTTTTTGGAATTTTCTACCGTCAAAATGGTGACTGCTGCGGTTTTTTGAAAATTTTAACTTTGCATTTTATTACTTAAAAACGAGTTGACAGATCGGCTTCAAATGTTTTATCGTAATAGCCCTACAAAGACACAATGTTACTGTGAACAAAAACGTCCGACAAGTTACAAGCTATGAAGTAAAAACAATTTCCAAAATTTCAGAAATTTTTATAAAAATAATGCTAAAAAATCGGCAAAATGATTTGTTTTTATTTTGTATATAATATATAGCTGAAAATGTGCTACAATTTGGTTTGGTTCGAGGTAGCAAATTTGTTTTTGACGTCTTCCATGCATTTTTGAAAATTTGAGGTTTAACACCGATTTATTCAAAAACTAGGCATCAGATCGGCATGGAATTTAATATTGGAGATGTCCAAAGGGTGCACATTACACAATGAATTAGGGATGAGATATAATTTAGTTAGGGATGAGTCTATTAGTTTGTCTGTGACGCCTACTATGAATTTTTGAGATCGGAAATTCATGGAACTTTGTTTGATAAACGGGAGATGATAAAAGTTTCTGCTTAAAACTTAAGCCAAATCGCGTGTGAGTCATAGTAAAATAAAATCTAGATCTTAATTTTTAGGTGCAGCAATATTTAGGTATTAATTTTACCCCCCTCCCTTTGTTAAATTTTCTGCGGACGAATTTGTCCTTCGAGCTATGATTTCCCGGATGTGAAATATACGAAAGATCGGTAGATCGTGCGTGAATCATTGTTTGTTGTTCGTTGTGATTATTTTGGACAAGAAAATCGTTTATTATATCTCAGAGGAGTTTCTTGCAATAGCTCATAATTCAGACAAGCTAACTTTGCAGAGATTAAGTTGCCATAGTCTCACAGATGTATTTAATATTGTTTCCAATTTTTTATACTCATACCTATTCATCAAATTTACAAAACATTGGTTCATAAATAGTATTCCATATTTTAATTAATAAAAAGAGTCGCATATTCAAATAAACCCTTTTATTGAAAACAGTTCAACAACAATTTAAAAAAAACATATTTACAATTTTACAATGTTTTTAGATTTAACAAAAATTAACAATTAAAATTTTGTACATAGCAGTTAATTAAACCTAAGAAAACTGGCCAATTTTCGTGGCAGTTCTTCAAACGAGAACGTATCCCGCAGAATAAACAGGTGCGACGTAAGATATGGGGGCGACATATTCAACAGCGGAGACAACTGGAACGACAGCGGGTGCAATTAGTAGGTCAGGGTTGGCTTCAGGAGCTGGGGCGGGGTTAGGGCCAGGAGCAGGCACTGGAGAAGGTGCTGCGGCGGCGAAAGCCAAAAGGGCGGCGAGAACGAACTGAAATTAAAAAATAAACAATAATAACATATTTTTCACAACAAATACATATATACAGGGTGTTCAGAAATTGGTACAAATATTAAAACCCGCAGTAGATTACAGTATATACAAACCAGAAAAATCATTTTTTTGTCGAAGGGGCCCGTAATGTACGAGTTTAATTATTGAAAATTGTTTATGTACTGCAGGACAATAGCAAATCGGTTGAAAAACCAAAACTGAAAAGGGGAGTAATAAATGTTGCGGTACAAAAAGTTTCTTATCGCTTGCAACCTAAGTTTTTACGTTTTTGCCACATTCGATTTAAATTACAACTTATATGATAATGTTTTGGAGATTAAACTAATTTTCTATCAATCTCAGCAGTTCTCAAACAGATTTTGTGTATTTTATTTTACAAAGAACGGATAATTTTAGAAAAATTAATGGGCCATTGGATGCTAGTAGAGCTAATCTAGTAATGGTTTGAATATTTGTGCCGATTTTTGATCCACCCTGTTTAATATTACAGGAGCAAACTAATATTTGGAATTTCAAGGGCTGAATGCCGCTTATAAAAATTTGAATTAAATTAAAAATGCAAATTAGTTGAAATGCAAACATGAAACAAATAAAAGATTATTATTTGTTGCTGTAAGATGATGTCACATAAAATTTAAATTCCATAAATTAATGTTTGTTATTATTTATTATGTAATAGAATTAATATAAATTTCGATTATGTTCCGACTAAAGGATTGTTTGCAAATGTGTAATTATTATTATTATCTTTTACTTCTAGCAATAAAAGTGCCAATTCTGTTAGTTTCATGCGGTAATAATTTATAATATTTTCTGTAATATTTTAGGGACCGTTTTAGATTTTAAAATATTTTATGCATTTGTTAAGTTTTTGGCCTTAATGTGAAAGGTTTCAGGTTATTATGCACAACAAACTATAAAAACAATAAAATATTTCTTAGAAATACCAATCGGTATAATTCGAAAACCTTAACATTGTTGCTTCTTCTTAAAAATTCTTTCTATAAAAATTAAAAAGCAATTTTCTTAAAAAGCTTCAGTTTAGTTATGACTCCAAATATTGTCAATCATTCAAATTCCAAAATCAACTTTAAGGGTAATTCCAAAAAACTCAATTAATAAATAAAACAGCACTTACCACTTTGAACATTTTGACGAGTTGGTATTATTTGATTCACACAAATCAAATGATGACCATTGGAGCACCAGCTGGGTTTATATACAAAATTTGCTGGGTCATTGGTCATCATGCAAATGTTTGGTGTTTGTTTATAATGGTAGGAATCAGCTGAACAGCTTGCTTTTAGTTTCTAGAATAAGTTTTTGTTCTCTTTTTTTTCGTTTCGACAATGGGATCATTATAACTGGTCCAAAGCGCGTTGTGTAATTGCATTTACGTTTTAAAGAGGGTCTAGTTTTTGTATGCTAACGTGTGGTCTGATTTATTAATAAATTTATAATAATAAGGCCACGTAAATTAAAAGTTAAGTAATTTCCATGTTTGTAGGTGTCAATGAGGAACGGATCTTCTTTTTGTTTATTTTTTCACTTTTTATTTTCCGTGTTTTTTATTGTTATTATTTATCGTTCTGAATCGTTTCAAACTTATTGGATCATTGTATGTCGAAAGTATTCGTATTAAGTAAAATTCCAAGTTATTTAAATTAAGTATTTACATTTAATTGTACTTCATGCAGAGTGTAATAGACCACTTACGGACTTTTTTGCGGCTAAACTATTGAACCTAGATGGATGGGGAAAAATATGTTATATAAATCGTACACGATGTATTCAGTAAAAACATTTACAAATTTTTGAGGCCCGGAAAAAAGTAGTTTGAGAAGGGGGGGCTAGGGGAGTTCTCAAGATTTTTAAAAATGTGGTTCAAAGCGTACCTCATTTAAAAGGTCTTTTTAAATCCAACAACTTATAACAATAGAACATATCGATAAAGTTGGTTGCACGGCGGAGAACTGCGGATGCCGGTCACACGATATTTAAAGTTAAGCACTCTCCGCTCGGGTCCCCACTCGGATGGGTGACCAATATAGGGGTATATAGTGCAACCAACCGTGCTTCGGAGGGCACGTTAAGCCGTCGGTCCCGGTTGCCATACTAACATCTTTGGCAATCGTAAACCATTTAGTGCAACTTCTTCTGCTTTCGACGGGTAAGGCCAGCCTCCTGCCCAACATACGTGCAAAGAGGGCTCACAGAACCCGCACTAGTTGCGGGTATTAAACAGGCCATTGGCCTGCAACAAGAGGAAGAAGAAGAAGATAACTCAAACCGTTTTAAAATGGCGGTTATATTATATTAAAAAAGTGGCCATTACATCAACCATTTTCCAATCGCACATAAACTATTGTACCGAGAAAATTGGTTCTGATCGTTAAAGTCTATTAAATTAGCTTTCCAACGATGTACCGCATAAAGACAAAAAAGAAATATTAAAACTCCCTCTCCTGCTCAAAGGATCGGAAACATTCAAAAGACATTATCTCAATAATCTTAAGTGGAACGAGGGATCAAGTGATACGTCATTTTAAATGCCCCATCAAAATAAATAATTTCGGTATTTGAAGTTTTTCGATCTCTCATCGTTACAAAATGGCGGCTCAATTCTTTACCGGATGTAAGGTAGTAAAACAGAAATTTTTTTGCTGATTTATAAAATCTATTCACATAACATTTAAACAGACGTGCGGTGCGACTTGAAGCTGAGGTGATGGTGGTGGCACAACTTTTTCCACAACTTCTCTTCCCAGTGGAAGTGTGTCGACGTCATTGTTCTTCCTAAGCCACGACAACCCAATTTCTCCCCACAGAACTACCGACCGATCAGCCTACTTCTAACGATAAAGAAAATAACAGAAGGCGTCATCCTCAAGAAACTAAAGACCGACATCGATGACTTCCACGCCATCCAAAACGAGCAGTTCAAATTCTGCTCCAGCCACTCCACCGTCCACCAGATCATGAAGATAGTTGAACACGTCACCGAATGATTCAACAGGAGACAGTTTACAGGCGCCATCTACCTGGACGACTCGAGGGCATTCGATAAGGCCTGGCACCAAGGAATACTGCACAAAATGATGGAAGGCAACATATTCCTAGCCATAACGCAGCTGATAGACTCGTTCCTAGCGAGAAGAACCTTCCGCATCAAACTGAACGGAACAAAACCAGGACAACAAAGCCTCACTGCGTGAGTTTTGCGAAAATCCCTTCTATCTCCGGCTCTTTTCAGCATCTACGTGCGGAATCTTACCAACACTTTACGCCGACGACACTGCAATCCAAGCAAGCTCTCTCAGCCCAATACTCATCACCAGAAGAATTCAGAAGGCAGCAGCAGCACTCGAGGAATGGTTTCGAACCTGGAGGATTGAAGTCAACGCCGAGAAGAGCACCGAAATTCTTTTCAGCAAGTGACGCTACCAGCCATACCAAGACGTAGACATCTTTAACAGATCGATCTCGTGGAAGACCGAGACCAAGTACTAAGGAGTCACCATGGACATTTCGCTCACCTGGAGCCGCCACGTCACCACCTGCACCAACCGCGCCGAAGCAGCCACATCAGCCCTGTTTTCACTATCAACAGATGCAGCAAGCTCTCCGCCGAGAACAAGTTGACAATCTACGAAATCATCATCAGACTGGCCATGACATATACAGCCGAAGTGTGGGGTTACGCCGGAAACTGCTACATGAAGAAGCTGCAGACAATCCAAAACAAGACGCTACGACTAGAGTGCGATGTTGAGTTGTCTAACTTCAACTCGCACGGGGATTTAAATGTTATGCAAATAAACTTTATAAACAGTGTTGGGTAGTATCTAGATACATGTATCTAGATACTGGATCTAGATACTATTCAAGTATCTAGTATCTGTATCTAGATACGTTTATAAAATTGTATCTTGTATCTGTATCTAGATCCTATTAAGCGGTATCTTTTTTTATTAAACAATAAAAGATCCTAGATACATTCTTAAATAGAATTATAATTTATTTTATGTAGTTTTCGAAGTTTATTAAAACATTTCTTCAATTTAAAATTTAGGACATATTTGGACATTTAAATTTTAGCATTAATCACTTTTGCAGAAAAACCCAAATACGTCTTAAGATAGGTAATGGTAATAAATATTCAAACATCCCCATTTTCAGGGGATAAGAACTGTAAGAAGCTTAAGGTTTTATGTATACATTTACCCATTGTGGCAATACAATAACCGCCCTTGCGGTTTTGGATATTGGGAATTTCCAAGTAAATCTCATAACCAGCGGTAGGCTTGTCTTGACAAAACTTGAAGTTTCCTCAGTATAAATAGAAGTAGTGGACACGTCCAGAATCAATTTTTGTGCTAGTCTGCTAGTTATACCTTGTGATTACATTATTATCGATTTGTTAACAACCCCAAATTCCGTCAGATTTTCTTTAAAAATAATATTATCATGGTTTATGCGCGCTTCCATTTCTGGAAGTGTAATTTTTTAATGTAGGTATCTAATTTGTATCTGAGAAGGATCTAGATACATTTAAAAGTATCTTGTATCTGTATCTAGATACACTTAGTAAAATGTATCTTGTATCTGTAACTAGATACACTTTTTTAAAAGTACCTGTATCTGTATCTAGATACGAATAAAAAGTATCTTACCCAACACTGTTTATAAATAACCAAAAAAATTTCTGTTTCGCTGCTTTAGGTGCGGTAGAGGGAGCGATTCATCCCATAATAGGCAGTAAATTTTTATAATTTAGGCCGTTATTTTGTAACGGTTAGAGATATCGAAAAAGTTTAATACAAAAGTGGTTCAGTTTAATGGAACCTTTTAAAATAAAGTCTTGTCTTGTCTTGTCACTTGACTCCTCGTTTTATTAAATTTTTTTTAGTTATTGTTTTTTAAATGTTCCCGCTCTTTGATGCGGAGAGGGGGTACTAACATTTATTTTTGTCCTCATGTGGTACATCGTTAGAAAGATCATTTAATGGACTGTAACGGTCAGTACCAATTTGCTTGGTACAACAGCTCATGTGCGATTTAAAGAAGGTTTATGTAATTGCCGTTCTTTTGACATAACTGGTTTATAAAAATCTTTTAAATGTGGTATGACTTGACCCACAACGGTATAGAACATTTCGAGAAACTCCCCTAGACCCTTCCCCAATAAAGCTCTTTCCCGAGCCTCAAAAGATTTATGTATATTTTTACTGAATACCTTTTGTACGATTTATACAACCCAAGCATCTAGTTTCAATAACTTAGCCGTAAAAAGTACTGCGTGGGTGGTCTATTACGCACTGTATAAAGCAAACAGACTAATCACCTTTTCTATGGTTTCCTATACCTCAACAATTTTTAAGTTTTGTATTTCAAAAATAGTTTGAAGAATTCTAGCCCTAGTAGTTATTTTAAGATAAAAAAATATATGTAGCATGTTCAACTACATAGTGTGGTTAGAAGCTGAAATGTTGTTTTTTTTATTGACAGAGCTGATGCTTCTATTTAAAAAAAAATTAATTCTATAACCTTTTCGAGATATTACGTTATATTTGTTAAAAAACGTTTAATTTGAAAGTTGGCAATTTGGGCATCATTTTTATTAATAGTCAAGTTCGGTACCGGTTAAAAAGGTTGTAAATGGCCATATTAACAAATAACATACTTAACAAGAATCTGCCAGTAAGATATGATTCTATGCTAAAAGAAAAATTCTATGAAGGAAGTGACTTCTACCTTCAAATTTGCATGAAAATTTCATCAATGTCTAATTGATTTTCATATACATATGTTATTAATGTTACAAACGTCAACAATTAAATTGAAACTTATGTATTTTTTGTTTTCGTAGAAAGAAAATACAATTGTAAAGTAATTCAATCTTACACATAAATATATTATAAATCACATTTCTCGCATGATATGCTGTTCATTTTCTTCCTATATAAGCAAAGCCACAAAATACACTCGTTTGGAGGTATGTGTCTGCGATGGCACAACTGAACATTGATCGCTTCAGTTTGCATCTAGGCGACCTTATTTTTGTTCTATCACTTCCGTTCCATCACTTCCGTTCCATCCATTCCGTTCCATCCTTTCCGTTCTAGCATTCGCGTAGTTAATTATGCACATTTTATTGGCCACAAACAATTTTTTTCTTAACTCATTTAAAGATGTCTATATTGTCGTTTTTTTAAATGGTAACGTATTCTATTTAGCAAGTTTTCCAAAAATATTGATCAAAAACTGACCTAACGATTTCAATTTTGTAGGCTTATAGAGCTGTAGGTGAACTACAATTTAGTTCGCTAATCAACTCGCTAATTTCTTTGTGACGCTTTTTATGAATTTTTAAACATCGAATATTCATGTCTCTTTTTTTTTAATAAAAGGGCGACGATAAACCATGAGCGAATAACAGACTTACTCACTAAATTATTAGACAATGCTCGCCGACTCGACTATAATAACTTGGCTAAATCATCCGTCCGGTGCGGAGATAAATACTATGACTGCATAATAGCTGTTGAGTCATGAGTGGGAGTTTTGCGGCCCTTACTTTTACATTTTTAATGAAGTTATTTCATACTTTTGACACACACTGTATATGAAAGTAAAAGTGGATTGGAATAAAAAATTTGCAAGTGTAAGCCAGTAATTTTATTTTTTCTAATACAGGTATTAAGCAAATGGTGACAAAACTAACATTTTCGAAGTTATTGAAATATATTTAAAATTTCACCATGTCTTATTCTTCTTCATCATCTCATCGTCGATCTTAAGACTTTTTAGCCAACAAAAGTACGTGCGGGCTGTGTAAACGAGCTTTGAGGAATTGGGGGTGCTTGCAAATCGATAGGTGGGGGCGTTGGAGGTGTAGTAAAGGCCGCTATGGCTAATGCCAACATGGCAGCGAAGGCTATCTGAAATTATGAATAAATATTAAAATATATAAATAAATCTTAGGTCACCATTAATTGCACATTATTGTAATATATTAGCTAGATTATATTAATGTAAGCGGCAAATTCGGGTAAATATGGCAATCGTTTGCTAACCTGCAGGGGTGGCAGAGCCGTACTAAGGTTTTATTGTACAGGATGGCCCATTCTCAAATTTTAGCTCTATGTTGAATTGAGGAGTTATTTTTTTAAAATTAAATGCAGAAAAATCTAAATAACGTTCATTTGTTGCGAAGAAAAGAAAACAAAACGATAACAAAAAAATTTACTTACCAAAAATGATAATTTGAACAGTTGCGAAAACATATTTGATTGACTAACATCAAATGCTAGCTCCTTTATTATTTAATGTGTTTATATACAAAAATCTGTTCTTCGCAAATTTATTACTTGATTATAAATCCAATAGTCTTTGACTTTTAGTAGAAGTTCCACTTTTTGCTTAGTTCTTTGAAATCCATTAAATCTATAACCGGTCTCTTACTAATGCTCTGTGGATGCACATGTTTGTTCTTCGCAGAAAATAATGTATTATTGTTATTATGGAAATTGTTTATTTTTGAAAAAACATTGTTTTATTTTATTAGGGTTCAAGCGCGGATTTTCATACGGTATTGAAGAGTTTAGATTATTGTTTGTCTGTTTGGTTATTAAATTATTTAATTGTAATGCATTACATACAAAGAATAATACAGTATTAGCTGAACCCGTGGTCTCCGCCCTACGCGGTTTTAGATAACTTGTAACTACTGTGTTGCCATACGTGACTTCAGTGTGTAATCATTTTCTCAAAATAATAAATAATTTGTGTCGAGATGTAAGAGCTTGTCGTCGCGTAAAGTTGAGACAGTTCCGGATTTAATATATAGATAGAACTTTATTATACACATACACACACATGTGGCTTAACGCTTCATATTTTAATAACTTATTATAATTAAAAATGAATTCTTAAATATTTATTCTTAATCCTTCTGTAATTTAATAAATGTTTATCGTTTGAAGTAAATTTTTAAAACATGTAATTTGAGTATTCCAATATTGAATAAATCATTATAGAGGTTAATAAATGCATAAACTATTATTTTAAATCTTGGAATATTTAGTAAATCTGAACGTATTTACATAATAATTACAGAAATACATTAATTACAAATTACAGTATTCGGTTTAAAATGTAACGCCACTAAAAAAATATGTCTAGCTAGCACTTACGGTGTCGGATTGTTTTTTAAAACATATTTTATCGATGAATTTTTTTACATGTTGACATCCGTTCGAGTGGTATGAGCTAAACAGAAAAATAAATAAATAAAATGTAATGGTTAAAGGAGGGGCCGTCAATTGGTACCTATTCTCTAAAGTTACGTCATGTAATAAATTCCTAACTGTTTCACCATAAGAAAACGGCGGCCCCTTGCAACTGAACTCGTTTTATTAATTGTTTTCGGCAATTATTTATAATTGCTGCCACCGCTGTCGCTATAATTTGGATATTTATGGTTTACTAACGATAAACTCCAAGTTGTAATAAAGTTTGACTACTGTAGCACAGACAAGACAGAAATGCTATGTAGTTTTTTAGGCTGGAAGTTTTAATGACAATGAAAGTCGACGTCGGAACAAATAAACAGTAATTAATTTTCAATTTATTCTAATGAAATTTTTAAAATGCTGCATGTTTAAATTGATACAATTTCGTTTGTTTGTTGGAAACAAGAAATAATATTGCTCTAATGCAACTGGGTTATAAATTTACATTTCAAACGTTTTTATATATTTTAAAATAAATGCGGCATCGGTGCTGCTACGAGATTTAATGAACCTTGTTGATTCTGTTTCTCATATATTGACAATTTACGCTCATATTTAAAAAAAAGCTAAAAATTAATAACAATAACAAACTAACAAACAGCTGCTGAAGAACTAGCTGAACCCTACATCTTACGCTTTTTTACTTTTCTACGCGTTCAGTATTAATTTCATGACAAATTTCGAATTTATGATTTTGACGGATACATGGTTTGGGCCTCCAGGAACCCAAAAAATAGTTTGTGTGACGCTTAATTTCGCTGAGATTCGGCATGTGAAAGTAGTTCAAAAATTTATTGACAAAATAAGCATTCAAAAAACAGAACTGGAAGCGGGAGTTGCATGTTTTTTGGTAGCATTTCTTTTAGAAACTCAATTTTTAAAAGGAAATAACGGAATCTGATATAACATCTTAGGTTAAAGCGAACGCTTTTGTTGGAACTTATACTAACATTAACATGGCCGCTGCTATAAATTTTTGATCATTTTGATTTTAAAGCTTTTTTACTGAAAAAACGAGTTGATAGATAGGGATGTATTTTTGGTACTATAATAGCTCCAGGGTAGCAATACGTCAGTATGTAAAAAGAAGAGTTCTCATATAAATAAAAAATTGTGGCGTGAAAATGTTTAAAACGATATTGCTCAAAAACTGGCAACGATTTTGTTTTAAATTTTGTAGGCTCTCTCAGCACGTACGCCGGCGCTTGATGCCGCTGTTTTAACTAACATACGTATAATAACTTGTATTGTCCATTGGAGTAATAGTTTATTATAATTGTAATAATAATATTATTCACTTACGAAAGTACCTTTGATTTAACAAAATGGGCAAGCGTGTAAGTACTAACATTACATTTACACTGAAATTTAGAAATATATTATTAATTTTAGCCGTCGTATATTATGTCCGTGCCGGTGCTGGTGTATCATGCATGGGCTGTTTCTGAACTTAGTAGGGAATGTATGAGAAATCAGCCGGGGAACTCCAACCCCAACACGGCGCGTCCCCAGGTGGCGGATCGGGGGAAGCCCATACAGGGTAGGTACAGAATGTACCCGCGAACCAAATAGGAGAATGGATTCGGAAAGCAGCGTTTTCATTACCATATGAAGATGGAGATCGAATCGATCGGTACAGCTTCATGATGGACACCTTCGGGCGACGGTAGTATCTACCACAATCGGTCTTAGTACTGCGATGTGCAAGGCAAGGGGAAACCAGCACATTATTAATTCCCAAGTACAATCAACATGGTAGACAGAATCAATGTAAATTCGCCATTTTAATCGCCAACCTCAGATTCTGAGACGGCACCTAGAGAGAGTATACTATGTAAGAGACCAAGAAAATGCAGGAGCCGAACTGTTAAATTTATGTAAACACGTTACATATTCACTGTATAATTACGAAAGAGCTTTCCCTGAAAAAGCTACGTGTTTTTTCTTTGCTGAACGGTTATATTTGCGTATTTATTAGTTTCTAACACATTTCGAAAATTCGTGTTAAGGCACTCCTCTGGAAATAAGAAAAGGTGATAGGTTTACTATTTTCCCACCATATTTAAAGAATTTTTCTGGAATTTTTTATGAGTTTGATGTTTTTCCCGATGTTTTTCACAGAGCTGCTTTTGCCAGACTTATTTAGTTTTTGTACAAGGGATTTTCTTTCCGGCAGCAGCTTCAATACTGAGGCCGACTCAACTGAGGAAACATTCCCAGTTACCAAACAAAAACGGGGAGCGTAGGCTACGGGTTCTGCCAGTATTAACTAAATTAACCCACAAAGCACCTTAAAAATGTTTATTCTCTCTGTGTTGTTGAAACATTTCCGCAATTCATACGTGTTTATCTAAGGTCATCTTAACTCATCAAAATAGAAATAAACAGACGATTGATTCATACTAAATTTGAAGCCTGTACATTTTATTTTACTATTCTAAAATATTAGCGTTCAACACACCACAACTCTGAAAAACCAACGTAAATTATAATTAAAGTATTTACGCATTTGTTCATTTTGCTGAATCTAGTAGGCAGGTATAATATTATTATTTTTATAAAATTTTAATAGAATATACACCTCAAGTGTATAAAATACCGGCGTGCTTTGTCCGCGAACCGAATAACACACCTCTCAACTTCATGAAATTTTTTTATTTTGCAAATCTTAAGAATGTCTGAAATTTTTGGAAATGTATTACAACTTTCAAAATCAGAATCTGATAAATTTGAAAATTGTAAAAATTTTGAAAATTATAATTTATGAACATTTTTTAAATTTATTTATTTTTAAATATTTTGAAAATTGGCTGGGACTTTCAAATTTTTCATAGTTTTTAAAATATTTGAAATGAAATTATTCATGTTATTTAATTTTTGACTTTTGTTGTAATTATGACAATTTAAAAAATTTCAAAAAATTTTAAAATTTTTCGATTTTTTGTATTATTGAACAGCAAACAATATTTATTGGTGAAATTTAAACTATTAAATATTTCGAAAATTTTTTTTTAATTCTGTAAATATTTGAAATTTTTTTGTAAATTTTAGTAATTCCTGTAAGTATTGAAAATTTTCTAAATTGTAATGATTAAATTTTTGAAACTTCAAAAATTAAAAAATTTCAAAAATTTTTAATATTTAATAAGTTTTATGACAATTTTGAACACTTTAAAATTCTTTAAAACCAGTTTTTTTGAAATTTGAGAATTGCAAATTGAAAAGTTTGAAAAATTTTTGATGTTTGGAGATTTATGGGAATTAATTTAAGTTTAAAAATTTTGAAAATCCTGTTTTTGAAAAATTTCGGTAATGTCAAAGTTTTTAAAAGTTTTGAAATTTTGATAATTTATTAAAATTTTGAAAGTATTAAAAATATTTGAAAGTATTAAAAATATCTGAAAATGTTGAAATTTTTAGTAAGTTTTTAAAATATTTACAGAATACGAAAACTCTCAAAAATTTAAAACATTTAAAATTTTTTTATTATTCGATTTTTTTTGTAAATTACAATTTCTGAAAATTTTAAAAATTTCTTCAAATCTAAAATCAATTTTTATAATTTTGCGATTAATCGTCTTTTGTGGCGATTATCCAACTAAACTGTTCAGGTAAACGTCCCAGAGTTGTTTTCTAAATGGAAAGTAGGTACTTCCTATTGTTATTTAAAATGTTCATACCAATTTTGAAGTCAAAATTGATAGGGGGCGGTTACCTTTGAAGCCGCTTCAACAACAACAACTTTAATTTTTAAGTTGTTATCAAAATTAATCAACGAAGGTTTCTTTGCTGATTCAACGTTAAAGTCTCCAGGTTATGTAACATAAGTCTGGTCGTTCTCACTTAAGTAACATCTTTATTTTTAAGAACATTTACTCGTCTCACCTTCATTTGAAACGAGATAAACTTTAAAACTAATTAAAGCTTCAAAAACTAAGTTAAACCAATAAAACAACAAAAAATTAAACTGTAAATTTTATATTTTTCTAAGCATGCTTAAAATTAACAATTCCCAAAGGGAAAAATCAGGTAATCGAAAGAATTGCATAGTAATACTAATTAAAAGTTAGGTAAAGACTGGATCATATTCAGGCTATTTTGGTTTTAAACAATAACAAGTCCAGGACTAACAACAGCTGGAGCAACTACTCCACTGACAGTGTATTGGGCGGCGGCTGGGACTATGACATCGGAAGCTACTACAGAGGAGACTAGAGGTACTCCACCGGCGACGAGAATCTGGGGTTCGGGTTCGGGGGCGGCGAAGGCGAAAGCCAAGATGGCGGCGAAAACGAACTGAAAAAAACACAATTATAAACGTGATTATGGCTAAGAAATTAATTGTTTTATAATAATAAAACTAGCAACAATTTTTATAAAATAAAGCACAGTTACACGAATTATGAAAAAATATCTTACCACTTTGAACATTTTGAGGAAAATATTTGATTTACTAAGATCAAATGATACCTTCTGAAGATTGTGGCGGGTTTATATACAGAATTCGCCCAGTAATTGACCACAATGCGGATTCTTCTATCAACAAAGGGAGGAGTAAACAAAAACGATTCTCAATGACATTTTTGTGATGTTACGCGTTTTTTACGTATTTTTTCAGCTCCCATGTGATAATCTTAGGACTGGTACATTACAGGTATTCTAATTTATCCACTTTGCTATTTAGTATTCGATCATGTGCTTAACCTTTCTGATGGTGTGTTCACATGAGTGATTTAGTTACTATGGTAATTTTTATTTTTAAGAATGAGGAAGAGTTTGAAACCTGAATATTAATTATTTATTATTGTCGATTTATAAAATTTAGATATTTATTTAAAAAACAAATCTTAATAGCGATTTCTGCACCTTAAACATTTAAAAATAGCTGATTTTAAAATTTGTGTTAATTTGTTCACAACTTGACTAAACTTAAATAGCACTAAAGAAATAATCAAAAAATAGTAATGTGTTCATGTAGACGTAGTTTCAAATTTCTGAGTATTTTGTAATTCATAATAACGTTACGTAAGACACGTAACTGAACTATAACGTTGCATCATAATTTTCTCAATTTTAAATGAGTTTTTTGCAAAAAATTACGAAATTTGTAAAATAAGTGGTAGGGACTAACAATAGTCTTCATACTTTAACATTTAAATTTAGAATTTTAACTGAGGAAAAAAATAGGTCCAAAAGTCTTTAAAAAAAATTATTTACGTTATCAACAATGATACCGGATTTGTTTGAAAAATAAACCAGTTCAGTGCTGCTTTGTGTTTAATAATTTACATACAGGTAAAGAATGTGCGAAAATTTATTCTAATTTAAGCTCTAATTTGTTTTAATGTTTATATTATTGAAATTTTATTGTTTTAGCATAGTAGATCTGTGTAAACTCTGCCTTACTGTTTAGGTATTGTAATGATAATCATATCTACGTAATACAGTTATAACCTTGCATCATGATTTTCTTAATTTTAATCGATTTTTTTGCTAATACTTTGTGGCATCGTTTCATCCGCCCATGTACGAAAATAAGTTAGCAAATTTTAAATTGCAAATATCATTGTGATATTCCTTCAGGACTACGTAGAATAACATTTTTTTGCAATTATGTTTCACGATTTAAATTAAAATTCCAACTTTTCTAACAATTATTAGAGAAATTGTAAAACAAATTTAACTTTTAAAAATCGAGTCGGTTAGTTTATATTTTTAGTTTTTACAGTTTGATCTGCAATATGGCAATTTTTAACTATTTTTTCTAGATTATTCCATTCATACTATGTTGAGCAATCACATCGTCGAATTTTCCGTTTTAGTAGACAATTGAAAAATTTAAACCGAGTAATTTTGACGTACGAAATGATATTAAGCAAACTGCTAATTTGATTTATTTACTAATTTTAAAAATACAATTAGTTTAATAATGCTTTAAATTATGCGAGAAATAAACTACTCATATACCACTCGTGAATTGAACAATAACTGGCGAAAATTATTCAAACTTCCTGCATAGCAACATGACGTGTTTGTTTTGCCTGAACAAATTATTCTCGGTGCTATCGCAAAACTAATACTTGTTGCGACCGAACAAGCTTTCATAATTTTTAGCCCGATTATTTTTCAATTCACTTGTGATATAACTGTTGAATAACAACTTGATTCAAGTTAAGCAATCACTATTGACGTCTAAAAGTCAAATTAAATTAAGTAATTCCAATTAATGTTAATATAATTGATTGCAGCTAATTCCAAGCAACTTTAAGAGTAATCTCCAATTATTTCGGGATGATTCCGGTTACTTTTTGTAACGCATTTGTGTGCTCCGTAAATATTTTATTATAACTAATTTTCTACTACAATAATTTTATGCAATTTCTGATAATTTAAATAGACTTTCAAGTGGTGTAAAGATGGTTCAACGGCCACCACATCCACTTTGTTACCAGATCAAGGTATGACCGGTGTGTCCACGCAGCATATGCGGCCGCTGTGTCCAGGATGGCCATTATGGTCACGAGAAATAGAAGGTGCCCGTTGTGTTCACGCTACATATGTAGTCGTTGTGTTCAAAGTGGGTACACGAAATAGTACGTGCCCGCTGTGTATACGACCGTTGTGTCCAAGGTGGCAGATATCAGCATACGAAATACGAAATGTGTATTACGTCAAAGCTAGCTGTTGTATTATGCGTAGCCGTAACGTCCAGATGAAGGTGTGTTCGTTATGTCTATGCAGCATATGTGGTCGTTGTATCTAAGATAGCTAATATGGGCACGCGAAATGCTAGCCGTTGTGTCCACGCAGCATATGTGGGAGTATTGAAGGCGGCCGATATGGACACACGAAATACTAGGTGTCTGTTGTCTCCAAGGTGGCTGTGGTGTCATGGGTGTATGTTATGTCCAGATGAAGGTGTGTTTGTTGTGTTGTTGTATCTAAGATGGCTGTTAGTTGGCACACGAAATACTAGCCGTTGTGTTCACGCAGCGTATGTGGACGTTGTACAGAGTGGCCGATATGGGCACACGAAATACTATGTGTATGTTGTCTCCTATGTGGCTGTGCAGTCAAAAGTATGGCCGGTGTGTCCACGCAGCATATGCGGCCGTTGTGTCCAGGATGGTCAATATGGTCACGAGAAAAACTAGGTGCCAGTTGTGTGCACGCTGCATATGTGGTCGTTGTTTTCAAAGTGGCCGATATGGTTACACGAAATAGTACGTGCTCGTTGTGCCTACGTAGCGTATATCCGTTGTGTCCAAGGTGTCAGCTACGGGCATACAAACTACTAGGTGTTTAACACTAAAGGGGAATTACACTAGTAGCGCCCTCTATTATGTGCGGCGAGAAAAAGTTGCAAAGCAACAAACCGGCAAAGTTGCGATCGGAACCTGCTAAGCAGGTATCTGCGATCGCACCGGCCTCTAAGCACAAAACACAGAAACGCCCGTGTGGCAAGAAATAAGAAAGAAGAGATTTGGTTTCAATTATGGCTAGAATAGACCACTACATGTTTCGTTCTTGTTTGAACTCATCAGGTGGACATAATTCTAACCATAATTGAAACCAAAAGCAAACAAGCAGATATATGCCAGAAAGTATGACACTAAAGGGGAATTACACTAGTAGCGCCCTCTATTATGTGCGGCGAGAAAAAGTTGCAAAGCAACAAACCGGGCGTTTCTGTGTTTTGTGCTTAGAGGCCGGTGCGATCGCAGATACCTGCTTAGCAGGTTCCGATCGCAACTTTGCCGGTTTGTTGCTTTGCAACTTTTTCTCGCCGCACATAATAGAGGGCGTTACTAGTGTAATTCCCCTTTAGTGTTATACTTTCTGGCATATATCTGCTTGTTTGCTTTTGGTTTCAATTATGGTTAGAATTATGTCCACCTGATGAGTTCAAACAAGAACGAAACATGTAGTGGTCTATTCTAGCCATAATTGAAACCAAATCTCTTCTTTCTTACTAGGTGTTTGTTTTGTCCAATATAGATGTTGTGTCTATGCAGCATATGCGTATGCAGGATATGATCGTTGTGTCCAAGGTGGCGATATGGGCACACGGACATACTAAGTATCCGTTGTGTTCAGGGCGGCGGTTAAGACCAGCGTCTGCGACCATTGTATCCAGTAGGCGGCGGCGTTGGTCGATGGCCGTTGTGTAAGTTAAGTTAAGGCCATAAAAAATAATTTCATATATATTTAAAATAAATTTAACATATAATTTCAGACAATTACTCAGATATTGTTTTACATACTTCTCGTGTAGTAAAGGCAGTTTCAATTTTTTTTCAGATTAATCTATCTACACATTTGCTTTAAGATATGCCAAGCGTACTTATTGTTCTAAATTTATGTATAGTTTTAAATAATTTTTCAAGTAATTTCTCGTAACGCTATTGCAATTTCAGATAATTTCAATTATGTTCAGGCTTTGTGTAAGGTAGTTTTTGAAAGAATGCACCTGAACATTGTTACGGTTTAAGGGTGTAAGTAAAAAGCGTCTGCATTCTGGTTGCGGTTCGGTGGATAAGCACAAAAATTTCAAAAATTCCGATGGAAATATTTTCAATTACGGTAACAATATTCTTGAAACACAATTTAATAAAAAGAATAAAAGACAGTGCATAGACTATTTACTTTTATGCATATTGTAAAAATTATTGTCCACAACATGAAAAAATGGCAGCTACACAATTAAAGAACCAACTTTATAGGACACGCACTTTACAAAGATGAGTGCATACTTTTGTCTTCTATAAGTTATTGAGCACCTTATTTTTATTAATACCAAAACTCGCGTAAAGAATTTAAAATTTTAAATCGAAATCAGTTCAACAGATTTGAACGTACCGAAGTTGAGGTGCACTCTTTTCAAAAACATTTAGGTTTTCTTCTAGGAACTTTGCAGAAACTAGTTGTACTCACTCTATGTACAAAGTGCTACTAAAAACATCCACAAGGGTTCGAATACGTAGAAAGAACAACTTACTCTTAATATAAGCTATATTCATAATAGGTTTCTCCACCTCAGCATTGTATTAAAACATTTTAAAATTGATAAATTTTTAAATTTAATAAGTGTGTCTGTTGAGCGAGAAATAACATTTTTTCAGTTGTAAAACAAAACATAGAAATAAAATTGCAAATTTTATTATTTAACAATTTTTACATTGTCGTTAAAAAAAGATTACATAAAAAATCAACAATTTTGATTAAAGCACGTGCCTTAAATCTAGAGAAAGCAATATGAGCGAACAATGAAGTTGGTTGGTTGGTTGGTTTTATCACTCAGGATTTTATTTTTCTTTAGGCAATAATAAGTCCTGAATTCCAAGCTGCATGTGTACCCCAACCCCAAGCAGCAGGTGCGGCGGCCCAATCGTTGGCCCAGGTAGCGGCAGGAATTCCAGCAGATGACACCCAAACTTGGGGTTTGGGGGCGGGGGCAGGATTAGCGACGGCGAAGGCCAAGAGGGCGGCAATAACGAGCTGAAATTAAAACATAATTTTTAGTTAAAGCTGCAGGCTGAAAATGTATACAATTTTCAGAGCTTATAGTCCGTACGTAGGTATTATTCAAATTAGAAAAAAGCATTATTATTAAATGTGCAAATTAAAATTAAAATAATAAAAGTCACTTACAAGTTTGAACATTTTGAAGAGTTGATAATATTTGATTGACTAAAATCAAATGATGACAATTGTGTTGTGTTCCAAGCTTTTATACAAAAATTCCTTCTTTTGCAATTATGCAAATTATGGTTAAATTTACAAACGTAACAAAAACATTGCTTTTTGGCAAGGCGGGTCTCATTCTCTGTTTTTGCAAATCATTTAAAATTTAAAACTAGTACTTATTATGTGCAAATAAAAAACGTAGGTGCGAGCACATCATTAGAAGCTTGAAACGAGTAAAGCTGCAACCAAAACAGTTAAATGAACTAGTTGTAAATTCTAATGGTTTGCAAAAATACACAAAGAATAAGAAAGGAGACATATGGCGAGCACTAGCAAATAGAAATGTGGTTTTTGCTAATGGCCTAATGGATTAAATTGAAACACAGCATAAGAAAGCAAACATAAACATACAAAGAACGGAAAAATTCAATGGCGTCCAAGATGGCTGATATAAGCACACGATATTCTAGCATCCGTTTTGTTTTTACGGGCGTATCCAAGGTACACTCTATGTTCAGGGTGGCCGTTATGACCGGATGAAGATGTGGTCGTTGTATCCAAGGTGGCAGATATGTGCACACGAAATACTAGGTGTCTGTTGTGTCCAAGGCGGCTGCTGTGTCCTAGGTGGTCGATGTATCCAAGGTGGCTAATATGGGCACATGAAATAGGTTTCTCTTGTGTCCAGGGTGGCTGTTGTGGTTAGGGTGTGGCCGCTGTATCCAGCCGCAGCGAATATGGCCATTGTGTCTAAGGTGGTCCATATGGTCACACTAAATAGGGGTTCCCTGTGTCCAGGGTGGCTGTTGTGTTCAGGGTGGCCATTGTGCCCAGATGAAGTTGTGACGGTTGTACCCACGCAGCATATATGGCCGTTGTGTAGGTGACCGATACGGGCACACAAATCAGGTTTCTCTTGTGTCCAACGTGGCTGTTGTGTTCAGGGTGGCCATTGTGTCTAGATGTGGGGGTGTCCACGCAGCATATGTGGCGGTTGGATTCAAGAAGGCATACGTGGCTACCCGAAATATTAGGTGTCTGTTGTGTCTAATGTCATTTCTGTGTCCAAAATAGCCGAAGTGTCTATGTAGCATATGTACTCGTTGTATCCAAAGTAGGCGATACGATTAGACGAAATATTAAGTGCTTGATTTGTCCACGCTGCATATGTGGACGTTGTATCTAAGGTTGCCTATGTAGGCACACAAAATACTAAGTACATGTTGTGTTCACGCTGCGTGTGTGGTCGTTGTGTCAATGCAGCATATGCGACCGTTGTGTTTAAGGTGGCTTATATAGGCTCGCGAATCATTAAGTGTCTGTTATGTTTATGCTGCACTTATGGCCGTTGTGTCAATGCAGCATATATGGACGTTGTGTCTAAGGTTGCCCATGTGGGCACACAAAATACTAATTGCCTGTTGTGTTCACGCTGCGTATGTGGACGTTGTGTCAATGCAGCATATGTGGACGTTGTACTTAAGGTGGCCGAAATAAGCGTAAACAATACTAAATGCCGATTGTGTAAATATTAGGTGTACGTTGTGTCTAGTCTGTGTAATTTTGCGTAACGTTACTGCAATTTCAGACCATATAAATCATATTTAGGTTATGATAAGGAGGATTTTAAAGGATGCATTTAACATCCGTTACGATGTAAGAATATAAATGAAATCCGGTACGGCTTCTTCAAACCACAAAAAATCCAAAGTCGGAATCAGTTCAATAAATTTGACGGCACCGAAGTTCAGGTGCGCCCTTTTAAAAATATTTAGGTTTTGCTCTAGGAACTTTACAAGAACTACTCTTACTCAATAAAGAATGCTACTGAAAACACCCACAAGGGTTCGAAAATATCGGAAGAGCAACTTACACTTACTGAAAACTGTAAACTATATTTATAATAAGTTGATCCACCAGTGTTGTTTAAAACATTTTAAAATTGGTAAATATTTCAAATGTAATAAGTCTGTTAAGCGACGAATAAGCAAAATTTTTAAGTTGTAAAAAAAAACAGAAATAAAATTGAAGATTTTATTATTTAACAATTTTTACATTGTCGTTAAAAAAAGATTACATAAAAAATCAACAATTTTGATTAAAGCACGTGCCTTAAATCTAGAGAAAGTAATTTGAACGAACAATGAAGTTGGTTGGTTGGTTGGTTTTATCACTCAGGATTTAATTTTTCTTTAGGCAATAATAAGTCCTGAATTCCAAGCTGCAGGTGCACCCCAACCCCAAACAGCAGGTGCGGCGGCCCAATCATTGGCCCAGGTAGCGGCAGGAATTCCAGCAGATGATACCCAAGCTTGGGGTTTGGGGGCGGGGGCAGGATTGGCGACGGCGAAGGCCAAAAGGGCGGCAATAACGAGCTGAAATTAAAACATAATTGTTAATTAAAACTGCACGCTGAAAATGTATTTAGTTTTCAGAGCTTATAGTCCGTACGTAGGTATTAATCAAATTAGAAAAAAGCATTATTATTAAATGTGCAAATTAAAATTAAAATAATAAAAGTCACTTACAAGTTTGAACATTTTGAAGAGTTGATAATATTTGATTGACTAAAATCAAATGATGACAATTGTGTTGTTTTCCAAGCTTTTATACAAAAATTCCTGCAATTATGATGCAAATTCTTGTTAAATTTACAAACGTAACAAAAACATTGTTTTTTGGCAAGGCGGATCTCATTCTTTGTTTTAATTTTTGCAAATTATTTAAAATTTAAAACTAGCACTTATTATGTGCAAATAAAAAACGTAGGTGTGAGCACATCATTAGAAGCTTGAAATAAGTAAAGCTACAACCAAAACAGTTAAATGAACCAGTTTAAATTCTAATGGTTTGCAAAAAGATACAAAGAATAAGAAAAGGAGACATATGGCGAGCACTAGCAAATAGGAACGTGTTTCTTGCTAATGGCCTAATGGATTAAATTAAAACACAACATAGGAAATCAAACATAAACATACAAAGAACGGAAAAATGCAATGGCGTCAAAGATGGCTGATATAAGCACACGATATTCTAGCATCCCTTTTGTGTTTACAGGCGTATCTAAGATTCACTCTATGTTCAGGGTGGTCGTTATGACCGGATGAAGATGTGATCGTTGTGTCCACGGTGGCAGATATGTGCACACGATATACTAGATGCCCGTTGTCCACGCAGCATATATGGGCGTAGGTGGTTGTTGTATCCAAGGTGGCTAATATGGGCACATGAAATAGGTTTCTCTTGTGTCCAGGGTGGCTGTTGTGGTTATGGTGGCCATTGTGCTCAGATAAAGGTGTGGCCGCTGTGTTCACGCAGCATATATTGCCGTTGTGTCTAAGGTGACCGATATGGACACACAAAATAGGTTTCTCTTGTGGCCAAGGTGGCTGTTGTGTTCAGAGTGGCCATTGTGTCCAGATGTAGGGTGTCCACGCAGCATATGTGGCGGTTGGAGTCAAGAAAGCATACATAGCTACACGAAATATTAGGTGTTTGTTATGTCTAATGTAATTTTTGTGTCCAAGATAGCCCAAGTGTCTACGTATCATATGTGATCGTTGTGTCCAAAGTAGGCGATACGAGTAGACGAAATATTAAGTGCTTGATTTGTCCACGCTGCGTATGTGGACATTGTGTTTATGTAGCATACATGGACGTTGTGTCTAAGATGGCCTATATGGGCTCGCGAAATATTAAGTGTCTGTTGTGTTCATGCAGCGTATATGGCCGTTGTGCCAATGCAGCATATGTGGACGTAATGTCTAAGGTGGCATATGGTCAAACGAAATATTAAGTGCTGATTGTGTTTACGCAGCATATGTAGCTGTTGTGTCAATGCAGCATATGTGGCTGTTGTGTCAATGCAGCATATGGAGCCGTTGTGTCAATGCAGCGTATATGCCCGTTGTGTTTACTCAGCATATGTGGCCGTTGTGTCTAAGGTTGCTTATACATATAGGCTCGCGAAATATTAAGTGTCTCTTGTGTTTACGCAGCATTTATGGCCGTTGTGTCAATGCAGCATATATGGACGTTGTGTCTAATGTTGCCCATGTGGGTACACAAAATACTGTTGTGTTCACGCTGCGTATGTGGCCGTTGTGCCAATGAAGCATATGTGGACGTTGTACTTAAGATGGTCGAAATAAGCGTAAATAATACTAAGTGCCGGTTGTGTACATGCTGCATGTGTGGCCGCTGGTTGGGAAATATTAGGTGTACGTTGTGTCTAGTCTATGTAATTTTGCGTAACGTTACTGCAATTTCAGACCATATAAATCATATTTAGCTTATAGTAAGGAAGATTTTAAAGGATGCACCTAACTTCCGTTACGGGTTAAGGGTGTAAATAGGAAAGCGTCTGAATTTCGGTTGCTGTTCGGTGGATAGACGCACAGCTGAACTTCCGGTACGGTTTCTTCAAACCACAAAAATCCAAAATCGGAATCACTTCAATAGATTTGACGGCACCGAAGTTCAGTTGCACCCTTTTAAAAATATTTAGGTTTTGCTTTAGCAACTTTACAGGAACAAGTCTTACCCAATAAACAATGCTACTGAAAACACCCACAAGGGTTCGAAAATATCGAAAGAACAACTTACACTTACTGAAAACTATAAACTATATTTATAATAAGTTGATCCACCAGTGTTGTTTAACAATTTTAAAATTGGTAAATATTTCAAATGTAATAAGTGTCTGTTGAGCGACGAATAAGAAACATTTTTAAGTTGTAAAACAAAACACAGAAATAAAATTGCAGATTTTATTATTTAACAATTTTTACATTGTCGTTAAAAAAAGATTACATAAAAAATCAACAATTTTGATTAAAGCACGTGCCTTAAATCTAGAGAAAGTAATTTGAACGAAGAATGAAGTTGGTTGGTTGGTTGGTTTTATCACTCAGGATTTTATTTTTCTTTAGGCAATAATAAGTCCTGAATTCCAAGCTGCAGGTGCACCCCAACCCCAAGCAGCAGGTGCGGCGGCCCAATCATTGGCCCAGGTAGCGGCGGGAATTCCAGCAGATGATACCCAAACTTGGGGTTTGGGGGCAGGGGCAGGATTGGCGACGGCGAAGGCCAAGAGGGCGGCAATAACGAGCTAAAATTAAAACGTAATTGTTAGTTAAAGCTGCAGGCTAAAAATGTATTAAATTTTCTGAGTTTATGGTCCGTACATATTAGTTAAATTAGAAAAAAGCATTATTATTAAATGTACAAATTAAAATTAAAATAATAAAAATCACTTACAAGTTTGAACATTTTGAAGAGTTGATAATATTTGATTGACTAAAATCAAATGATGACAATTGTGGTGTTTTCCAAGCTTTTATACAAAAATTCCTGCAATTATGATGCAAATTCTTGTTAAATTTACAAACGTAACAAAAACATTGTTTTTTTGGCAAGGTGGGTCTCATTCTTTGTTTTAATTTTTGTAAATCATTTAAAATTATAAACTGGTACTTGTATGTGTAAATAAAAAGTGTAGGTGTGAACACATCATTAGAAGCTCACGCTTGATGAAAGCTGCAAGCTCAAAACAATTAAATGAACTAGTTGTAAATTTTAATGACTAGCAAAAAAGAGACAAAGAACTCGTCTTACCAAAAAAACCGTGTTTTTGTTATTATTGCAAACTTAACCAGATTTTGCATCAGAATCGAAAACGAGGAATTTTGGTATATAAGCTTGGACAACACCACAGTGGTCATCATTTGATTTCAGTCAATCAAATATTATCAACTCTTCAAAATGTTCAAGCTCGTAAGTAAATTAATTTAATTTTTGTTCAAATATGGCAAACATTGCTTAACATTATATGTACAATTTTAATTTTAATTTGCACAGTTGTAAATCAATTTATATCGTTTCTATTTTTTTGGAAATTTGAATTAGCTGTGGGGAAGCATAAACTCATAAAATTTATTACATTTCAACCTGAAGGTTTAACCAATTGTTTTAATTTTAGCTCGTTATTGCCGCCCTCTTGGCTTTCGCCGTCGCCGATCCTGCTCCCGCCGCCAAACCCCAAGTTTGGGTATCATCTGCTGGAGTTCCTGTAGTCGCTAATACATGGGCCGCTGCACCTGCTTCCTGGGCCAGTTGGGCCTCTCCTGCAGCTTGGAATGCGGGACTTGTTGTTGTCTAAAAATCAATGTTGTTTGATAAAATCTCCAAACCATTTAATTGTTAACTAGTATTAGCTGATATAGATTTAGAGCACGTGCTTTAATCAAAATTGTTGATTTTATATGTAATCTTTTTTTAATGACATTGTAAAAATTGTTAAATAATAAAATCTGCAATTTTAATTTTGTGTTTTGTGAATAATAAGATTTAATTAGTTTTTGTTTAACAGGAGCACCTAGAAAGTTCATATAATTCCGTAAACATACAGGATTATCTAATAACAATGACATTCAGTTTTTATTACTACAAAATGTTTATTGACACAAATAACTGTTACATATAGTAATTTTTATATTAAAAATACACCGACACAGTATCTGCTGAAGAATATGCTGGAAATACCTATTTTTATCGTGGAAATATTTAGGGCTGTGCGATTATCAAAATGCATAAATTATCGATTAACTAAATAATCAATTAATTCAAGAAGTTGATCTATCATGTAAGAGATAAATAATTAATCGTTATATTGATATTAATAAACGTACTTCTTTATCGATTGCTTTACCTAAAGCACGCAAGTTGTATGTGAAATTTTTTCGCGTGTTCTCACTGAAAGTGTTTTTTTCATTATATAATTTAACAGAAAACGAAAACGGATATGTCGTGTTCTACTTGGTTGTATGAATAGTACTTCAGCGCAGTATGCTAGTTATACCAGTACTAAAAGTCGATATTCTGAGTACTTCTTGAGATATTACGTTATATTTGTTAAAAAACGCTTAATAAATCGACGATTTGGTCATTTCTTTATTAATAAAAAAGTTCGGTACCGGTTAAAAATATCGTAAATGGCTATTTTGTATAGCACATAACGTACTTAAAGAAACATGTCGAATGATCTGGTTTTACGCCGAAATATTTTTTTCGTGAAAAAGCAATTTTTACCGTCAAATTTACATGGAAGTTTCATCAATTTTTAATTTATTGTTATATACAAATGTTATTAATGTTTCAAATGTCAATATTTAAATTGAAAATGATAATTTCTTCTCACGCTGATCATAGCCTGCTGCCGACATCTACATATTTTGTAAGACAAATATTTATTCGTAGAGACTATCTAGACATCTAAGCCATTTTAATAGTTTTATCGGTAATAATAAACTTAAAAACAAAATAAACGTAAAATCCTGAAAAAAATACCAAACACCAAAGCCTCGATCAGCCCCTAGGTCCATTCTCTACGTCTCTCCTATACTGTGCGCGGCACCTATTCGTAATATTGTCTCGCTTGGGCCATGCTTGGGGCAGTATCTGCTCGGCTCGGACGGATGTTGGTACGCATTAACGCTGTAAGCACGCATTAACGTTAAACTTGACTGAACGGGGAAATCGTATTAACTATGCCAGCTAACAGTGACCCGCAGTCGAAGAAAGAAATAGTTGTTCGGTAATGCAATCTTTTTTGTTAAATCATACAAATCAAAATACACTATCAGTGAGAACACGCTAAGAAGTTTTAATTCGAACTTGCATGCTGGGTACACATTTTTTTTTATTGAACGTTACAAATTTACCAAGCACTCTATCATAGACATGTCAAACGCTACAATAAATTAATACCTACCTATCTATTTCAAAAAATGATCAAAACACTTCGCCTGAACTTTCAGAAACTTTCAGTTTTATTAGTTCAAAAGACTTTCTGTAGTTGTAACCTCAACAGAAGTTACATTGATAAACCGCCTCGATGTGGATTACTTGCGAAGGACAAAGACGCAACACATTATACAAACAAGATATAATATGACGTGCAGTCGAAACAAAACGAGACCACCCATAACGACGGACTCTTCAGCATAACGTCGATGATTCGAGTTCCGTCTGGGCCGTCTGTTCTGGCTCAGGTTTTTCCGTAGTTTTCCTGAGTGAATAATGGGACAGTATTATTTACGGAAACTGCTGCCTTATCCACAATCCTTTCTCTTACTTATTTTTAATATCATTCCATAGCTGAAGTCCAAACGAAAATCTTTATAGTAGCCTGCTTCTTCGCGTTTTAATTTTTTTTTTTCTGGATGAAATCTGTAGCCCCACAAGCGCAAACTCTTCGTCGAACAAGGAAATAATATCATATTTCCAGTTGTTAACAAAACACAAAATTAAAATTGCAGATTTTATTATTTAACAATTTTTTACAGTGCCATTAAAAAAAGATTTAATAAAAAATCAACAATTTTGATTAAAGCACGTGCCTTAAATCTATAGCAGCTAATACTAGTTAACAGTGAAGTTGGTTTGAGGTTTTGTGAAGCAACATTTTATTCTTAGACCAGAAGAAGTCCAGAATTCCAAGCTGCAGGTGAAGCCCAACTGGCCCAGGATGCAGCAGGTGCGGCGGCCCAGGTAGAAGCAACGGGAACTCCAGCAGATGTTAGCCAGACCTGGGGTTTAGCAGCGGGAGCAGGATCGGCAACGGCGAAGGCCAATAAGGCGGCAATAACGAGCTAAAATTAAAGTATAATCGTTAGTTGAATTTTTAGGTTGATTTGATTTTTTTAATGTTTTGAATTTGTGCTCCCTTAAAAAATTATCAAATAAAAAATGGAAATCAGGAAAAATACAAATACAAAGGTACAAATTTATATAAAAATCATACGAATATTACTAATGCTAATTTTTGAAATATTTTTATTGATAAATGATACTTACAAGCTTGAACATTTTGAAGAGTTGATAATATTTGATTGACTGAAATCAAATGATGACAATTGTGGCGTTCTTCGGGTTTATATACAGAAATTCCTTCATTTTTCAATTATGATGCAAAATCTGGTTAAGTTTGCAAACACAACGAAAACATTGTTTTTTTGGCAAGACTTTGTTTTATTTTTCCAAATCATTAATATTTAAAACTGGTTCATTTAACTGTTTTGTTTCAGTGTTTGTTATTTTAAGCATCTAATCATGTGTTCACACAGACGTCTATTATTAGCATGCAAGAAGTACGTATTTGTTTTAGTTCCAACTTACATCATTTTAATAGTTCTGGAAGCTTTATTATATTTCCGTTTTTATTATGAGTCAAGCATAATGTTCAGTTATTTAAATTTTCAGAAATTAAATGAGATTTTCTTGCAAGATTCCATAATAATATAATGTTTACATGTTTTTGGTTTTGTAAAACGCGAACAGGGTGACTGTTCAGCTATTGGCGCCGTTAAGAATAAATTTTCAAAATCATTCATAAACAATTGAAAAGAAACAGTACAACTTAGCAATGTTATGTTGTTTTAGATAACTATTATTACCGCGTGCTGTGTGAACGCAAGTTTATCCTATGTCCGTGTATTCAAAATAGTATCACATCAATGTAACACAATACGAGCTTGCATCATAAGTTTCTTACTTTTAAATGAATTTTTTAAAGATTTATGTTGATTTCTTGTCCATTTGTATTAAATAGGTAACAAAACATTACATCATTTTACGTGTTTCTAGAAGTCTATTTTGACTTTTTTTTAAATTCTTCTAAAATAATAAGATCCAATTATTTAAAAATAAACTTTTTCTAATATGTTGTATTCTCGTTTTCTAATGAGTTATGAAATTATCTATAAATTATTCTAAATACATTTCTAATGAAACTGGAAAACTATTATTTAAATTTTATACATTACCTTGATTGCCTTAGAGGAAGGTATTGTATTTGTCAAACCAATCGTCACCAATTTGTTAGTAGGGGCAAGTCTTAGGTTTCAAAGGTGGAAATAGTGTTTCTAGAATAGGGAGCGGGGGTTGGATTGATGAACATTATTTCTAGTGTTAAAACTACAAAAAAATGTGATAAATTTAATTTAAAAATGGTCAAAAATAGTGTTGGGAACAAAATAAAACGTCTGCGAAGGTCTCTTGGCTTTGATCCGGTTTTCTCTAGAAATATAGCAGATAATTTTATTCTGTTATTTTATTTAATTTTAAGTTTTTTGTTGTATAATCGAAACTGTTTCAACCTTTTAAAAGATATTTAAAATGAGTGAAGAGCGGAAAAAACTACAATTTCAAGAAAAGCGACAAAAAACTGAACTAGATTTTTAATCCAATAAAAATGTTTTACTCGTTCAAATTAAAATTAACACTGCTAAATTTTTATGACAGCAAAGAAAGGTTATTAAAAGAACGGGCGAAACAGGTCGCTGGTACTGTGCCATACTTTTTATTTTTTAAATATTCTCGCGTTAAGAAATTATGGAAATTGACATCTACTAGTCAGCTCAAGCTGGTACATCCGCTGGTCCAGACTCAAGGCGTTGCGATGGTTACGTACGGGGCGCGCTGTCGGACAACATAAAAGCGATAGGTAATGGGCTGATCAAAAATGGTTATGATAACTTTATTTATCAAGTTAGTAGTTCATTGCAAGCTCTATCGGCACCGAAAGTTAAAAAAAAACGGCGTGGGCAGTTTTTGAGGAATTATTTTTGAAAATGTCCAAAATTTTGAGCCGCTAATATATATTTACAATTTTCAAATCTTCTAAATGTTTTTACATCACTTGGTTATACTTATTAAAGGTTTTGCAATAATATAATAGTTTGTATTGATTGTGTATTTTGTTTTTGAGTAATCGGGCATTAAAGTTAAAATTTTCAAAAATTCGTAGCGGCCTTCATTTTGAAGATACAGCATTTTCAAAAAAGCATTTGATTTGTCTTTTAAGGCACTACAACGCTATGCATTAAAATTTTTTAAATATTGTTTAAAAAAAATCTGTACCAAAAAAACGGTCTAATTTCCGTTTCCGGTTCTGGTTCCGATTCCTTAGAAAGAACTACCTGCAACTAAAAAACTTCTACACATCAAATTTTATAAAAATCAGTAAAGGGGTTCCGGAGATATAGGGAAGCGAACGCACCCACCCACACACACACACCCACCAACGCGTATTTCCGTTAAAATCTGCAATTCGAAAATTTGCATGAAATCTTGAATAGAGACTAAAAAAATTATACTGGGTGTTAATAAAACCTGGCACCCTCTTGTTCTTCTTTATTTATTACCGTAAACAAACAAAAATTTTGACAATTTTTGAAAATTATTAAAATTTTTGAAAACATTTTAAGTACATTTTATACCGGATGTTTTTTTACAAATATAAAAACATAGTTTTTTTTAAAGTTGGTAAATTTTTATTATTGTAAAATTATTAAAAATTTAAAACATTTTTTAAAATACTAAAACTTTTGAAAATGTTTTAAATTATTTGTGAAATTTGTTATTATTAAAAAAAAATAAAGATTTTGAAAATTTTCAAATATTTTACAATTTTGCAAATTGCAATTTTTTGAAATATATAAAATTTTTGAAAATTTAGTAAATTTTCATTCGGAAACTTTTTGAAAATTTTAACAATTCACAAAATATAAAACATTTTTCAAGTTTCGATGTTTCAAAAATGTTGAAGACTTGAAAATTGTTGAAAATTCCAAAATATTTTGGTTTTTGGATTTTTTTTAAATTATCTACTAATTAAATTTAATTTTTAGGCTGGATCAACAAACTTCTTCATCTGTTAAATATAAGTCTTGGGGGAGTTTGCGCATTTTTTAAATATTGAAAAATCGTTAGTAGAGGACACTGATAAGGGTGGGAAAATAGGGCTTGCGCAGATCGTCTATTTGACATGCGTAGATTACGAATCTAATTTCCATGTTTTGCAGCAGTTGCTTGGTTTTATGATATTTTGTGTTTTCCAACTGCAACCAATGTTCATTCCATTGAAATCTCAAATTCGATATTTTACGTCAGTTTTTCTTACAGAGTACTCAATCAAAGCTTAATTTATCGGTACATTTTTAATATACAGGGTGTTCCGAAATTCGCGGACACGAACTGTGTGGCGGCATTCGACGAAAAAAACTGAACAAGAAGTTCCTGTACGATTTTTCAATTCAACCAACATTTTTGAAGTTATCAAGTTTTGAAAAATTTGATAATGATAGAAAGGAAATTCTCATGCTCAAATTTTAGGTGTTCGATCAAGTACTGGAAATCAATTTTTGATAAATTACAAAAAAAAGATAGTTCAAATGATAACTGAAAAGAAAAATTACAAATTTAAAGTGCCTAAAAACCTCAAATTTGCGTGTTTAATTAAGCAGTGGCGCCTGCTATTGGATATTGAAAACGACACGGCACGTCATTATTTATTTGCTTCATTTGTTTGCCTTTTTTTGTGTATTTTTGTAGGGACAACAAATTTCCTCATTCATTCGTTGCCAGCAATAACGAAAATTTGAGCCAATAACATTTCGTTTATTTCGACAAAAACCGTCGTTTGCGAAACATCACATTGATACGATAAAATCTCGTCGACAAGGCTTATGTTTTCGTTGCTGAAAAGATTTTTTTTACAACAGTTGCATTGTTTCATTTAAAAAAAAATTAGAAAATTTGTGTTTGAAATATTCGAACATTTGTCCTGTCAATTATAACTTGGTTTCACATTATTCTTTTGGTAAATTTTAGTTTGTTTATTGGCAAACGCACTCGAACGACAGATCATGCAAAATTCCTTCCTGCTCCGCAGTCGGGAATTTTATACGCATGCTTTGTGTTTTCATGCGTTACCAAGCAACAAATTTTTCGTATATACAACTAAAATTTTCTGATAAAATGTGAGGTCTTGTTATACAGGGTGTTTAGTAAACATACGGCTAAAATTTAAGGGGTTATTTAAATAACATTTACAGGGCGATATGTTTAACCGTCGATTTCATACATTGTTGATTACGTCTCGTGATTTGTGAATTTATAACAGCAACATATCAAGATCGCTGGATTCGTCGAGGTGGATCTCACTTATGGCCTGCCCGATTCCAGGACTTAAACCCCTTGGATTGTTTCCTATGGGGCTATCTAAAGTCATTAATTTACACTACTACAGTGAAAAATGGGGAAGATTTGAGAAATCGGATAATTGATGGGTTTAATTCAATAGGAAACGACCCAAGTGTTTTTGAAAAAGTTCGGCAGTCAATGAGGAGAAGATTGGATTCATGCATCCTAGCTGGTGGTAGTCATTTTTAACAGTTCTTGTAGATTTAGAAGCTTTACATGTAATATTTAGGTAATAAAATATTGTTATTGTTGAAAAGCCTTTATCGCAATGTATTTTCGAAACAAAGCGGCTTTCCAAAAATCGTCAAAGGACAAAATATTTTTAAAATAACCCAGAAAATCACCCCTTAAATTTTTGCCGTATGTTTACTAAACACCCTGTATAGTATATGAAAATAAGCTTTTACAGCCAAAAATTTAATGATCGAAAATAATTAAAGGAAAATTTTATGTGCCCTCCCCCCTCCTGTATAAGATACCTTTGAATCCTTCCGAAAGTGCGTTTGTGTCATGAATCACCCTGTATATATTTTGTCTCTACTATCATTATTATATATTTTTTTAATATTCCACTTTTACAATTTTTGTATTAGATAAAATATCCTTGTAGTTTGTTAACAGATTAAGACAGTGTAAAAATCATTGATATTTTTCGAACTACGTTGAATGATTTGTTTAAAAATTTTATATGCAAAATTAAATCCAACATTAAGTTATGGTTTTTATTTTTAGAAACTTTATTTTATTAGATTTATTTCTATTTATTTAATTTCACTTAATTTTCTTTAACTTTGTATAACAAAACCTGATCAATCCTTGTCAAAAGTTAATCTTTTAAACTTTATTTTTCTTACACATCACAAACTCCATTAAACCACAATTAAAACAACAAAAATACGGTTCAAATTTTTATTTTGCAATTGCATAAGCCGAAACAATACTTTACAATTTTTCACAGCACGTGCTTAAAATTAAACTTAACGCTACTATTTAGGTAGAATAAGCCATTTTTTTTTAAATTTTCACAGATCAGCAGGTTTAAATAATTGCAATTCCACCTAGTCCAATGGGAGAAGCCCAGGCAGCACCGGGGATGATCAATTCAGATGTGGCTAGGGGAATTCCGGCAGCAGAAGACAATAGAATTTGGGGGTTGGCGACCGGAGAAGGTGCGGCGAAGGCGAAAGCCAAAATGGCGGCGAAAACGAACTGAAAATAAAATAAAAAAATAATTATTGGAGTTATTCCTGAAATACATTTTTTTTTGTTGGACAAAATCAAAATTTGCCAAAATGGAGATAAACGTAATAATAAAAATATTTTTTTCAAATTTTTTTAAATTAAAATCAGTTTTCTAACGTAAATTTTAAAATAACTGTAATTACTCACCAACTTGAACATTTTGAAGGGTTGAGAGTATTTGATTCACTGTCAAAATCAAACGATGCTCACCTAAAGGTTTGCTCGAGCTTATATACAAAATTTACCCCGCCAGTTATTGCTATGTAAATTCTAATTGTTTATATGTTTATAAACAACTTTTGCTTTATATATTAAAAATATTCAGGTTTTTTTTAAATTTTTTTTGTTCTGATAAATTCTAGAATTTTAATTATAGACATGATCTGGATCGTGATTTTCCTGGAATGCGTTTAAAATCCATAAATAAATTTTAATATAATAAACTATTGTTATAACAGAATCTCTCAGTTCACTTCCGTTTTTAGATTTAAAAAAAAACACAATTAAAGCTTTTGTAAAAATGTTTGTTTTCGCCACTGATGCCAAACTAGCGGGATTTTTTATAATTTTTATACCAAAATGTCGTTGTGGACACAGCCTTAATCTCTAAGATCAACCCAGTAAAAAGCGTAATACAAATACAAAGTTGCATCATGAGCATTTAAATTTAAATCAGTTTTTTTTACTCTACTAATTCAATATGCGTACGAGTACGAACAAAGGATTCTTAAAAAAAAAGCGTAATTTTGTACAATAAAATGAGCAAGGGGTGAAAACGAAGTTTTGAAAATTTATGATGAAAGTCTGTTTTATGCAATTTTACGTGAAGAGACAGTTGAAATATCAAAACCTAAGAAAATGATGCAAGCGAATCTTTTGTTAACGAATACAAACCTAGAAAAAAATTAATAAGATTGAATAATTCAAAGCACTATTCTTGTTTGTAAATATTCGGACTAGATGAATGGCTGGCGGGGTTGGTTTTGTATATAAACCCAACAGAAATGTTGAGAAATCATAGTTTGATTACAGTTCCGAATCAAATACAACAACCAACTCTTCAAAATGTACAAATTGGTTAGTAAATCTGTATTTAATTATTTTTATTTTGACTATTAAAATGTGTATTTTTTTTTAAACCAAAAATTAATCATTTGGACACAACTAATCATAGTTTTGTTTTAATTACAGTTCGTTTTCTCCTTCATCTTGGCTTTCGCCTTCGCCGCCGCCGCCCCAGGACCCAAACCTCAAATTCTACTAGCCTCCCCAGGACTTCCTCTAGCAACCTCCGGTGATTTACTCCTCGCAGGAGCTCCCCTTGGTCTTGGTGCCCCTCTTGGTTGGGGAGGACTTACCCTCATTTAAATAAATGACCATCTGTGAAGTTGCTCCAAATGCCTGATTCCACTTTTAAGCACGTGCTGTGAAAATTTTCTGTTTTTTTTGTTGATTCTTTAATATGCAATTGCAAAGTAAAATTATTTAAATCCTATTTTGTCGTCTTATTTGTTGTTGCTTTAAGGGGGTAGTTTTAATGCGATATTTGCTACCAATGAGAGGTTTGCTTTAAATCAATATCTTCTAGTGGAGGTTGAGGCAGCAGAGTCAAAATTTGACTTGAATTATTTGTACAGTGCGTTGCATAACAAACTTAAGAGGAACAAAATAAAATTATTTAAATCTTATTTTGTTGTCTTAGTTATTGGTTGGTGATGTGCGTTAACCCGTATAACCACACAATACAGAACCTATATCGAACCTGTATTTAAATCTTTAGTCGATACAGGCTTTCTGTACCCTATGGATAGCGCGTCGATAGAGATTACATATCGATTGGGTATAGTTGTCTTTACTAACTCTGTATATAAGATGTAAAGCTCCTGTACAGACAACATATAGTTAAAGTACAGATGCAGTTAAGATTGCGTATAGAGCACATGAAGGTACTGTAAAGATACGATATAGGTTTTTAAAGATACTATTCCGATGCTGTATCGTCCAAATTAAGGTGCGGTATAGATAATTCAAGCAATTAATTTTAGATAAAAAAAAATATTTTTTTACGCGGATATATTTTCTTTTATAATATTTTATACAACCCCTCTGTATTTTTTTAGCTAATTTCATTTACACTAATGTATTTATTGATAGATTTTTAATTTTAAAAATGCGCTGCATACTTTACCTTAGCGGGGAATCGAACTGGCCATCTTTGGTTTGTGAGTCGGTCTCCTTGCACCCTGAGCTAATCTCGCCTCTTATAAGATTCGACCGCTAAATGTTTTAAGAGTATTACAGTAGGTTATGATGGACAATATGATACAAATGTACTACCAAGAATTACAGTTAGGGTTAAACCGTTTTTTTTTGCAGTAAAATTTATAGTGACGTTGCATAATATCTCGTTAAGGGCGTATAGTATGCTTGGATAAAACGTGATTAACAGGGACTACGTAGAAAACGCATTGGACGCTTAATAATAAAGTTAGACATTTTTGTGGGCTCTTGAAATTTTTAAAGTTAAATGTGTTTCATGTTTCTCATTTTCTAATTTTGTTTTTTACATTAATTTTAATGTAGAGTAAAATCATTTTATAAATAGTTGGTAAAGTGTATCGTTTGTAGCTTTGCTAAGTTTTTAATAAACTGATGCCGAAACAAAAAAAAAGACAACTACGTAGTTAGATTATATATAGTATTAAAATTTCAAGAAACACGTGAAAACAGACTATTTTGATAGAGTAAAGTATTAAGAAAAATAAACAGTGAAGAATTATAGGGGATAAAATATAAAACAGTTTTAGTAGGTTCAGACATTTCGAGAATCTTACTTCGAAATAATTGATGTCTTTGTATTATTTTACCACCAACTATTTTAAAGTACATTATTTCTGAATTTCTCGCCATTGCTGAGGTCAGAATTGTAATTTCAAGAAAAAAATATCACGTAATATGTTCATGTTGTCGGTTCGTACTTTGTACTGCTGGCGCTGGGATAAGCTTTAAATATCTTTATCTTTTTGGTGAGTGGACTTTCCAAGCAGGTCTGTTTATAAACCCCCATAAAGGTTAGAGCTAATCTTCAGCCATGCATTGTTTAACGTCCGGCTTGGTTTTAGGTTTTACCGTTAAGAAAGTTTCTTTGCAATTGAGTCATTGTTATTGTGTTTCGCTGGAACTTTTAGCCGATGAAATATATTTATTTACAAAGTTTTTCCAATTACATGTTCAAAAACACTTTACTTCTAGTGCTTTAGGTGATTTTTTTGGCCTTCGGGGGGGGGGGGGGGGGGTAATTACCCCTACTACCACCACCACGTAAATCCGCGGTTGGACGTTATAAGTACAGCAAAACTGAGAAAATGCTCTCTGCTGTAGGCACATCAAAAGATATAGTATTGGTTATAGGTGTAATAACAGTTTATGATGAAGGTTATCATTTTATTTACTTGTGGTTTATAGATATTGTGGTAAATGATCCCCCTATCGAAAATAACTCCACATTGGAGACAGCAGCCTTTGGTTAATGATTATGTCATAAATTATTATTATAATTGTAGGAAGCACACAAATCTCCAAGGTTCCATCAAATTCGTAAACTTTAAATTCTTGATCTTGTTGATGCGCCATTTTTAACGTTTTTATACACAAGGCCAACAAATAAAGATAGTGTTTAGATTGACGCTATACACAGCGGTTTTAGGCTTAAGATAAAACTGTAAAGACAGGCAGTATATATTTAGCACAGATTCGATAAAGACAAAAGCGGTAATTGCGCTACAGGTGCGATATAGCCTGCATGAAGATATTGTAGAGATTTGTTAAAGGTACAACTGTAAAGACAATCAGTATATATTTTCTACAGATCCGATAAAGATAAAATCCCTGCTTGAAGTACCGGTGCGGTATAGCATAGAATAAGATGTGATACAGATGTGATAAAGATAAAACTGTACTGGAAACAAGTATAGATATCATATAGATGCGGTAAATATTTAATCTATACAGTTAAGGTATAGGCTAAAGTACAGCTCCGATACATATTACACCTGTATCACGTAATCTTTACCGCATCTTTAAATATCTCTATCGCCTAGGACATCTTTATAGATTTGGTTATACGGGAAATGATGTTTTTTCAAAGTATCTCTTTTTAGTAATTTATTAACAATTATTATGATGTAACAGCAACAAAGAACAGTTATGATTATAAGCAAGGATACGCTCAAGATGTTTTTATAGTGAAACTATAGAATATTAGCAGCTGTTACTTCTTTATTATCAGTTTTAAATGTAAAAACCGTCAAAAGGTGTACAGATTTTGATAGAAACAAATATCCTAGCAAAAGAAAACATTTTTGAGCAGCTGTTTTCAAGTTAGGACAATATTTTTTTTTAAATGAAAGATGTCAAATTTGATGTCGTTGGATAGAGCATTTTTTTATATCTATTTAGTGATATGGACATTTGGCTTTTTTCTCTTTCCAAAAGTTTAAATAAATCTCAAGAAAAGATTTTGAATTGATTGTGTGGTAAGCACATGGTGAAACATTATTAATAAATATTTAACTTTACAAATCAAACTTTGATTTGTAAACTCCTGACGATAACCGCGATGGTTGAGACTTAAGTCGAGAAAATAAAAACCAACAAATTATAAAACAATTATCAAGAGTTTTATTTTATTAACAAACTATTAATTTTTTAATAGTTAAATATTTAAATATTTACTCAAGAAAAGAAACTAAAATGCTGCGACCATAAATCAAATTCAATGGCAACAACATAGCAGGTTTTAAGAACAACGAATTTAATTTATGCTCACAGCATTTTAATTATTCTTCCAAATTTTGCTTTGAATTAACCCATAGAGACACAAACCAACTAGTGACTCCATCCTAGTTTTGTGAGAATGCAAAGTTTAAAAAATTGATTGGCAAGTTTATAGGCAATATGTTTTTGTACATTTCCAAACTTTTAGAAATGTTTTCACTTCGTAGTTCTCATGGTTTTAGTTTAGTTAGTAGAAAAAAATTAAATGACGCAGCCAAGAATTGCACTTTTATCTAGAAAGTACTACAAACTGATCTGTCGATTTCAAAATAATTTATGTCAAAATTATAATATACTGCTATGATATTTGGAGGTGTATGTTTTTTGACTGGGGTATTGTGGTTCCTGGAAGGCAATTTTTGGGATGCTTGCTGCAATTCATTTTGCGATTGGAGGTTTGTGAGAACTTTAAGATTTTCATATTCTAACTTATAAACTCAGGGTTGCGTATTTTTGCTATAATTTCTTGTTATAAATTCTAATAATTTATATTTTTCATATTTGTGAGGTTTCTTTGTACTGAAAGAAAAGAAAACACAATCAGATTGATACGATTTTTATTTATGTTAGTTTTAATTATAATTTAGTTCAGAATTGTTCAAAAGGTTTAATTTATAAGAAGTTTTAGACTTACTTGTTTGTGCATCGATTAATGTCATTATGGATGTCAGTGTCAATGTCACAAACGTATAAAAATGGGAATCAAGAAGGAAGACAAAAAAACGGGAATTTGTTTAGTGAGTTACGACTCGTCTTTGTAAATAAAGACGAAAAATTTATATCCTCTGGGTGAATAAAGAGGAAAAACGAGTTTAACAGTAACGTAAAAGTGATTGTGAATATAAAGGAAGGAGATACAACTAATTATCTACGAATTGTGAAAAGTCCAGAAGAATAACAAGTAAAAAGCAATCCAGAAAGTTTTTGCAGTTGTGATGGAGGTAAAACCAAGTCTAAAATAATAAAAAACACACCAGAGCAAGATTCAAACCAAAGGCGAGTGTTTGTGGTTACTTGAGGAACCTGCAAACTAGTGAAGTAGAAGTTGGACATTCATCGTTTGCTCGATTGAAAGATATCCCAATAAGGAGACGTTACGATAAGTGTTCTCTTTTTAAAGAACGATAGTAGTTAGCAGAATTTACTTGATTTTTGGAAAACTTCATTCAAAAATTAATTTATTAAATAAAACCTTTTTTATCTAACGTTGATATTGTTTTGTGTTTATTCTATTTCTTATTTATTTATTAATAATTTCTTTTTCATACAAGCTAAATAACGACCCTGAGAAAATTAATAAGAGTCTCATACGAAATATAATTTGTGATTGCGTGAATTGCGAGCATTTAGGGAATTGTTTTCTAGTGACATGCACACGCATATCATTGCAATACATATACAGTGAGTTTTTCTTTTGTGTATACATATCAGCTGTGTATACTTTTATAATAAACATGTCAATGCATTGTTTTACTGCAATCTATAGGCAACCAACTGCATAGGCGCCGGGTTTTGAAAATGCTCAGGGGTGCTCACTAAAATCACAAATGCTAACATTTGACAAGTTGAGCTGATGCAGACTCCAAAAATTGAAATTTTTGTTTATGTAAAGGTTAACAATTAATAAAAACAAATTATTTATTTTTAATTATTTAATTATAAAAAAAAGTATTCCTGCGAGCTGTAGTTCTGTTTATAAATATGTCAGCCACAGTGTCAAGATTTATCTCGTCGGCCAGTTCCATATTTACGTTTACAATTGCATGGTCGTTCAATCTTCTTTGGGTCATATTATTTCTGAGGTACGTTTTTAAGCGCCTCAAAGCAGAAAAGGAACCATCTGCTATACATGTTGAAACAGGAATGGTCAAAACGATTTTAACCAATATTACAATTTACTTTCGGCTTAGACCGCGTCGTCATTTAGGAACTACGCTCGGCATAATCAGGTAAGGACCGACCTGTAGCTTGTCTGCCTTTACCAGCATTTGCTCTAGAAGTTTGAGCAATATTTGTCCGTAGGCTCTGCCTGCCTAAACAGGGCCGTACGCTTAAACTATTTAAAACTTGGGGCGGACCAGGATTTGATCTTAATGTATTTTGTTTGTCACGACAATAATACTTAATCTGCTCATGCCTGTTAGCTGTTTGTAAACCCATACAAACTAACGTTTCATAAGGCATTGCAGCTTGCATCGTCAGAGTGAATAAAGAACTATATTCAAATCCGCGAAGCGAAGGTATTTAAAACTCTTTGAGCCAGTCGGGCAGAACGGCGGAGTTCTGGTTGGCTGTCACCGTTGGGAAAAGATGGATCCGGTGGAGCGTGATCATGAGATCGATGATGCTTAGGAGTCCTTAGAGGATAAACTACTGGAGTCCAAGCTTTACTGAGTCTAAAACCATCTTCCCTGTTTATGTCATTTTATGCTTCGTTTTACTTTTATTCTTAGTGCTGCTCGTAGTGCCTCCTGTGGGCTGGGTTCATCCCCCAGCTGATGACCATGATATGTTAATGGTTGCATTCGATGAAGATGAAACTAATGAATCATCTTTCTTTTCTGCTACACGAATTACAAATTTGTCCACTTTAACTAATCCAAAGATGTATGTGTTAGCAATAATCAAAGGACACTCGTCGCTCTTCGCGTTCACTGTACGAATGCCGCTGCGGCGACGGGCACATATGAATTTCGCCCTGCACAATCGAGTTCTGATTTGTCACAAACACTTAATTGCAATACTTCTTAAACGTTACTATATGTCACAATACTTCGCAATGTTTGTCGCTGTTGATTCGCACTTTTAGGAGTATTTTTTATATTTAATTTTTATTTAAAAATTATTATTTTATTTTTAGTTTAATTTATTTTTTTTTTTAGATCTGAGTTAGGGGTGCGGAGCACCCCTGAGAAATTTCTCAGGGGTGCTTGAGCCCCGGAGCACCCACGTAGTCGGCGCCTATGACAACTGTACAGAAAATAATAGAGAGAGAGAGAGAAAGGTTATTACTCATAGTGTGAGGTTATGTTCAATGAGTATGTTTATGAATACACGCAAAATTATTTGAATATCATTTTTTTTTACTAAAATTATTATTTTAAAAACATAAAATATCAACAATTCACAAATTTTATGATAAATTCAACAAAAAAAAAAAAAAAAAACTAATTCTTTTCAAAAACTGAAGCTTTGAAATGTAGTGTATAGTTGGCCTACAGATTGCAGTAAAACATTGCGTTGACATGTTTTTTATAAAAGTATACATAGCTGGTATGTGTACAAAAAAGAAAAACTCACTGTATAATAAATTTTTGAATTAGCGAAAGAATTGTCCTAATCTGCCCCATTATCGTCCCCTAGTTACGCTACAAAAACATATCTCAATTTTTCATCGCTAAGTACACACTGGAACTCAGAACGATAAGAATGTGTCACTAATTACTCAAGCAAGTTCGGGGGATGGGAAGGTTAGCCGGGTAGCCCCCCCCCCCCTCTGCTACTGTCACTGCCGCGCTCTTCAAAAGTGACGTGTGCTGGCTTCATGAGAACGCGGGCAGGTCAAAAGCTTGCATAGAGTAGTTCAAGACTGCCTTCGTCTCTAATATTCATTTCTAGGGTTTCGTACACATTCACGCTATAGTTACAACTATTTATTATAATGCACATCGCCAACACACACACATTTCAGTCCACAAGTTAGCAAGTCTTCAACAAAACGCGCGACAAATGCAGTACAGACCACTGCCAAGTAACGAAGATGTTACAGAGAACCATTCGAAAATTTTACGATTTTAAAATTTTCGGTTTTGTCCATTTTGCAAGTGAGCGTTATAGCAACAAAACGTATCCAGTTTCGCGGTTTAATGAAATATTACTTTAAAAACAGGCTCAAATTAGCCACGGCGGCAATAAAAATTACCATTTAAACCAAAAATTTACGGTGTTTTGCTGAGCGCACGAGGAAAGACGATGCGAACGAGCATTCTTTCATAAAAGCATTCGTGAAACAAGAACGCGTTTTTACTAATTTTTACGGAATGATTTTATCCGATAGAGTCATTTGATTATTAAATTCATTCGAATAGCAATTAACCTATTATAAAAATCATTCGATTATGCCTATCACTATCTGTCTTCTAAGCAATAAAAGGATTTCAAACTATTATTCTCGTTATCCGCTAGATGTCAGCAGGACAGATAGTATTTTCTGAAATATCTAAGTTGAACAATATTGTCAATATTACAATTTACTTTCGGCTTAGACCGCGTCGTCATTTGGGAATTACACCCAGCATAATCAGGTAAGGACCGACCTGTAGCTTGTCTGCCTTTACAAGCATTTGCTCTAGAAGTCTGAGCAATATTTGTTCGGAGGCCCTGCCTGCCTAAACAGGGCCGTGTACTTAGTTTATTTAAACCTTGGGGCGGACAAGGTTTTGCTCTAGAAGTCTGAGCAATATTTGTGTTGCACACGGGCCTGTTTAGGCAGGCAGCGCCTACGAAGAAATATTGCTCAGACTTCTAGAGCAAATGCTTGTAAAGGCAGACAAGCTACAGGTCGGTCCTTACCTGATTATGCTGGATGTAGTCCCCAAACGACGACGCGGTCTAAGCCGAAAGTAAATTGTAATATTGACAGTTCGAGAAACCGCGAAAGCCTCAAAGAATATATTGAACAATACTGTCAAAATATGTAATACGTAATGTAAACTGCAACAACTATTATGTTTCCTAAGCTTTGCAATGATAAAAAAACATTATTTGATGTATTTTTACAGTTAAATTAGATAAAAGTTGCCTAATTATGAGAAGAATGCAATGGTAATTTTGTTTTTTTCAAAATAGCCACTTACTAGATAAGAGCGAAAAACTAAAGTAATTAAATTTCTTTAACGTAACTGATCTATACTCTTAGTGAAAGTAGAATAACATCGTAAAGGAAAATGTTCTAGATCTACTGATGCTGTATTAAAAAAGGATTGTTTTGTTTCGTTATTTAAAAAAGCATGTTTGTGCTACATTTCTATAACAAAAAAAAACAACCGTAAAATTGTTTTCGTAATACATCTTTAATATCTATACAACTTTTTTCTTTATACTGTTTTTCTATTTTCGCTTTTATAAACATTGAACAGAGATAATTTATATTACAGAATTTTGCTTTTTCGATTTCTTGTTGGTATCTAGCCATGGGTGTTAAAATAGACGACCTGCATACAGGGTGTTGCATGATTCTCTCGACAAACTTAGAGAGAACATTTTAAATTAAAAAAGTCTCCTTGCGGAGTTACAGCTTCCCGAATATGGAACGGTGTGATAACGCTTTAATTAATATCTAAGCCATAAATTGAGATATTTGGTTGAGGATTTCTATAAATGCTACACTATTGAAGACTTAAATTTCTACTTCTTTTCGTTCAAATCTATTAACCAGGGGCGTAGATGTAAGGGGAGCTAAAAATATGTTAAAAGTACGTTGCGTACCCTCTCACATCTAAGCCCCTGGTTAATGGATTTAAACAATAACAAGAAAAAATGTAAAACATCATTAGTAAAATTTCTATAGAAATTGAATCAAATATAGTAATTCATCGTCGAGATATTAATTAAAATGTGATTAAACACTACCGCCTTTAAGAGGCTGTAACTCCGTAAGGAAGCGTTTGCGGAGCTATATTTATTAGACATTTTCTACTATAAATCACCTCAGAAATGTGCTCCTTAAGTTTGTTATGCAACGCACTGTACAAATAATTCAAGTACGTGATGTCAGCCAAGTGGAGTCTAGATTTTGACTCTGCTGCTCTCTGATCACCTCCATTAGAAGATATTGATTTAAAGCAAACCTCTCATTGGTAGCAAATATCGCAAACAAACTACCCCCTTAAAGCTTCAAACAACAAATAAGACGACAAAATAGGATTTAAATGTCTTTATTTTCCAAGTGCATATTAAATAATCAACAAAAAAACAAAAAATTTTCACAGCACGTGCTTAAAAGCGGAATCAGACATTTTTAACAACTTCACAGATGGTCAATTATTTAAACGAGGATAACTCCTCCCAAACCATAGGGGGCACCAATAGGAAGGGGACCTCCTCCGTGGAGTAAATCGACGTTTGCTGGAGGATGTCTTGGGGAGGCTTCTGGAATTTGAGGTTAGGGACCTGGGGCGGCGCCGGCGAAGTCGAAAGCCAAGATGAATGCGAAAACGAACTGTAATTTGAAACAAAACTATGATTAGTTGCGTCCACATGATTCATTTTTAGTTTAAATTAAAAATACACATTTTGATAGTCACAAGAAAAATAATTAAATACAGATTTACTAACCAATTTGTACATTTTGAAGAGTTGGTTGTATTTGATTCGGAACTGTAATCAAACTATGATTTCACAACACTTTTGTTGGGTTTATATACAAAACCAACTCCCCCCCCCCCCAGCCATTCATCTAGTCCGAATACTTACAAACAAGAATAGTGCTTTGAATTATTCAATCTTATTAATTATTTTCTTGATTTTGCAAATGTTGACATTGTTTACAACGGTCTCGTTTGCATCAAGTAGCACAAAATATTGCTATTATATGAATCAAATATCATTATAATATTTGTGAACTTTAAATATTATTATAATATAACATATATTAAACTAATATTTAAACTTGCTGTATAGCAAATATTTGTAAGTAATATTAAGTCATCGGTAATAGAATATTTTTCCACAATATTATCAACCAAAGTTGTAGAAAATATTATCTAAATATTACGCGCTGCTGTATGACAAATATTAGTTTCAAATGTCAGAGAAATATTACTTACATCTTTTTTCAAAATATTACTATGATAAGGTAAACCAAATATTATTTAAATATTAATAACCAATATGAAATTAATATTAAAAGGTAATATTTAAGCAACATCACTCAGACATTTTTGTATAATATTACGGTGTTGAGATTTACATAATGTTATTTAAATATTATTACATAATATTTAACCAATATTTGCAGGTAATATTGAAAAAACATATCATTGACATTTTCAGATAATATTAGGCTGTTGAGATTTACACAATGTTATTTAAATATTATAACACAATATTTAACCAATATTTGCAGGTAATATTGAAAAAACATAACTTTGACATTTTCAGATAATATTACGCTGTCAAGATTTACAGAATGTTATTTAAATATTATTAGATAATATTTAATCAATATTTGTAGGTAATATGGAAAAAACATATCGTTGACATTTTCAGATAATATTAGGCTGTTGATATTTACAAAATATTATTTATATATTATTACATAATATTTAACCAATATTTGCAGGTAATATTGAAAAAACATAACTTAGACATTTTCAGATAATATTACGCTGTCAAGATTTACAAAATGTTATTTAAGTATTATTAGATAATATTTAACCAATATTTGTAGGTAATATGGAAAAAACATATCGTTGACATTTTCAGATAATATCACGCTGTTGAGATTTACAAAATGTTATTTAAATATTATTACATAATATTTGACCAATATTTGTAGGTAATATGGAAAAAACATATCGTTGACATTTTCAGATAATATCACGCTGTTGAGATTTACAAAATGTTATTTAAATATTATTACATAATATTTGACCAATATTTGTAGGTAATATGGAAAAAACATATCGTTGACATTTTCAGATAATATCACGCTGTTGAGATTTACAAAATGTTATTTAAATATTATTACATAATATTTGACCAATATTTGTAGGTAATATGGAAAAAACATATCGTTGACATTTTCAGATAATATCACGCTGTTGAGATTTACAGAATGTTATTTAAATATTATTAGATAATATTTAACCAATATTTGTAGGTAATATGGAAAAAACATATCGTTGACATTTTCAGATAATATCACGCTGTTGAGATTTACAAAATGTTATTTAAATATTATTACATAATATTTGACCAATATTTGTAGGTAATATGGAAAAAACATATCGTTGACATTTTCAGATAATATCACGCTGTTGAGATTTACAAAATGTTATTTAAATATTATTACATAATATTTGACCAATATTTGTAGGTAATATGGAAAAAACATATCGTTGACATTTTCAGATAATATCACGCTGTTGAGATTTACAAAATGTTATTTAAATATTATTACATAATATTTGACCAATATTTGTAGGTAATATGGAAAAAACATATCGTTGACATTTTCAGATAATATCACGCTGTTGAGATTTACAAAATGTTATTTAAATATTATTACATAATATTTGACCAATATTTGTAGGTAATATGGAAAAAACATATCGTTGACATTTTCAGATAATATCACGCTGTTGAGATTTACAAAATGTTATTTAAATATTATTACATAATATTTGACCAATATTTGTAGGTAATATGGAAAAAACATATCGTTGACATTTTCAGATAATATCACGCTGTTGAGATTTACAAAATGTTATTTAAATATTATTACATAATATTTGACCAATATTTGTAGGTAATATGGAAAAAACATATCGTTGACATTTTCAGATAATATCACGCTGTTGAGATTTACAAAATGTTATTTAAATATTATTACATAATATTTGACCAATATTTGTAGGTAATATGGAAAAAACATATCGTTGACATTTTCAGATAATATCACGCTGTTGAGATTTACAAAATGTTATTTAAATATTATTACATAATATTTGACCAATATTTGTAGGTAATATGGAAAAAACATATCGTTGACATTTTCAGATAATATCACGCTGTTGAGATTTACAAAATGTTATTTAAATATTATTACATAATATTTGACCAATATTTGTAGGTAATATGGAAAAAACATATCGTTGACATTTTCAGATAATATCACGCTGTTGAGATTTACAAAATGTTATTTAAATATTATTACATAATATTTGACCAATATTTGTAGGTAATATGGAAAAAACATATCGTTGACATTTTCAGATAATATCACGCTGTTGAGATTTACAAAATGTTATTTAAATATTATTACATAATATTTGACCAATATTTGTAGGTAATATGGAAAAAACATATCGTTGACATTTTCAGATAATATCACGCTGTTGAGATTTACAAAATGTTATTTAAATATTATTACATAATATTTGACCAATATTTGCAGGTAATATTGAAAAAACATAACTTTTACATGTTCAGATAATATTACTCAGTTCAGATTTGCAAAATGTTATTTAAATATTGTTGCATAATATTTAACCGATATTTGCAGGTAATATTAAAAAAACATAACTTTGACATTTTCAGATAATATTACGCTGTTGAGAATATACAAATTGTTTTTTTTAAATATTAATACATAAAATTTAACCCATATTTGCAGGTAACATTTTAAATATTGGAATGAGGATGTTTACTGATGAATTAAAAGACACAAGGGTCAGTTCCTCATGTTAATGTATCATTTCTTGCTTGCAGTGCTTGGTGTACTGGTTTTAGAATCTTGATTTAAAAATAAAAATAAAACAAATACATTTTATATTTTGGATTTTTTCCCATGGCTAATTTTTCCTCTTTATTTTTTGCCTTGAACTGTTTTGCTTAAATTTTTCGTAGATGTTTTTCTTTGATTATTTAAACTAGATTCTAAAAATTTAAAGCCGTCCCGTTTATTCTACCGTATTAATTTCATAGTTTTGTCATTTTGAGGAAATTTATTTCAGGAATACTACTGGGTGGTAGTAATTTTATAAAAAATCTGTTTATGTACTGGTAATACGAAAGGTAGTTAAAAGAGATATTGGTCGGCTACGTTTCGAAGCATCGATGTCGGTTTTATGTAATTCTAGTACCTGGTGTATTTACTTTTCTGCCAATGGCCATCTTTTTCTACTGGATGGCTTGGTTTTAGAAAAGAGAAGGTTAATATTTGTTGAAATATTTAGCTTATTTTTGTTAAATATTACAAAGAAATATTAGTTGTATATTAGGCTGTTATATGCGTACAGAGAAACAGTAGTAGAGCGAAAAGTTCTAATACAATAAGGAACGGAAAACCCACATAAATAAAAAAAGTTTTTTTTATCTTGCTAAACAAAAATTGATTTTCTTTAAAATTATTTTATTTAAATTTTTAAAACCAAAATTTATAATTGGCTAAATAAAGAGATGAAACTAAATAGCTTTATATTCTTATTTATAATTAAATCAATATTTACAAATGCAATTTGTGAAAGTTAGTTTTAAGGAAAATAATTTTTATAAAATACAATGGAGTGCGTGAAGAAGTTTGCAACTGGAAACGTAGGCATGATTATTTATTATAATATTCTTTTTAGTGTAGTGGAGTTAGTCTATTAAGAAACGAGATATAATATTATTGCTGGGCGTATTTTATTACACGATTTTGATATCACGTAGATGCTAGGATGCTTTTTAATAATAGAACAAAAAATAACCTTCTGTAAATATTTAAGGTAATGTATGATTCAAATACAATCGCCTAGCAATATCCCTGGCAACGTGCCGCCTACCTGAGCAGAAAAAAGGCTTTTACTTTTGGAAATGTTTCTAGGAAATTTCAGTTTTGGTCACAAAGTACCTGTTTACTCCCTACCTTTGCGGGTGGTGATTTAATCTACGGGGCTATGTTTTTGCGAATAACTTACAAGTGAGCTAGTGCTGCGAATAGGTAACTAGCGAGCAGAGTTCCTTCCCATAAGTGATAATTTGTTTTCTCGTTAGCGTTACATCTTTAAATAAGGTAAGTTAAGTTTACATTTTTTAGTACTTTTGGTGTACCTATTTATTTATTTTTATATTTATAGGTCGAGATTCTCCATTTGGCAGGCGGTGAAAGCGCACATATTCCTACAAATGACCAAGTTATTGGCCAACGAAATGACTTTGCGATATTCCAGAATTTGCAATACGGGAAATTGCCATTTTGCCATTTGCACATTTTTAAAGCTATTGTTTGTAAGTATTTTGCTAGATTTTCTTAATCTGTTAACTAAAACAGCTTGTAGTTTTAGCTGTTACACGCAGACGTTTCGTAAGCACATCCGACACGAAAATGAAAAAGTCAGTGTAGGCATTCCTGGTCACTTCCAAAAAGGTTGGTCTCATTTATTCATAAGTTCTTCAGAATTTCTTCACTTACATGTACAATTCCCTACCCAAGTTCATTTTTTTACTATGAATGTCGGAATGTAAGAAGAATGTGTCACGTAACTTTGTGAAACCATGCCCGAAAATAAACTAATTAATAGTAAATACTCGCGTACACAGTTAACTATATTATATTTTAATTTTCAGTGACACCACGGTTACGGACAGAGGCACGGGGAGATATATGTCAATTAATTGTAAATGTATATATAATGTAAAAAATGTATGTATAATAAACTACCAGGAAGGACGTTTTTGTTTTTTTAACATTGTGTGTACTTTATTTTCAAACACCATTAAACAAATATTTTTGACCAATATCATATAAATATTTAAAAAAAATATTAAGAAAATATTTTGAACAAATATTGTATACATCTTTAAATAAATATTATAGAAATGTTTTCTTCTAATATTAACGTAATATAAAAAAATGTTACATACAATATTTCCACAATGTAGTTTTAAAATATTAAAATAATATTTTCAAACATCATTAAACAAATATTTTTGACAAATATCATATAAATATATTTTTCAAATATTTAGCCAACATTTAGGTCAAATATTGTAAACATCTTTAAATTAATGTTTTAGAAATGTTTCTTTTGAATATTAACGTAATATAAAGAAGTGTTACATTTAATATTTCTACAATGTAGTTTTGAAATATTAAAATAATATTTTCAAACACCATTAAACAAATATTTTTGACAAATATCATATAAATATATTTTTCAAATATTTAGCCAACATTTAGGTCAAATATTGTAAGCATCTTTAAATTAATGTTTTAGAAATGTTTCTTTTGAATATTAACGTAATATAAAGAAGTGTTACATTTAATATTTCTACAATGTAGTTTTGAAATATTAAAATAATATTTTCAAACACCATTAAACAAATATTTTTGACAAATATCATATAAATATATTTTTCAAATATTTAGCCAACATTTAGGTCAAATATTGTAAACATCTTTAAATTAACGTTTTAGAAATGTTTCTTTTGAATATTAACGTAATATAAAGAAGTGTTACATTTAATATTTCTACAATGTAGTTTTGAAATATTTAAATAATATTTTGTGCTACTGGGGATCTCTTAGATTTTGATATTTCCCTGACAGGCTCACAGAGAACTCTATAAAATAATTTTAATCATAAGCTTTTTTGAGTATATTTTGGGCCCTAAGTAATTTTCAAGAATTATATCAATTTTTAGAAAAATTAATTGTTCGTATTTTTTTATAAAACACAGTAAAATTCTTAAAAAAACTAATCCATACATATATAAAAGCTCAAAGGGTATTTTTCTCCGGTTCCTCAAGCGGCTACCGCTTCACCAATTTGGATCTTTTTTTTTTTTCAATGAAAGGTCTCTATCCTCAGATGGAACATGAAACATTTTTATATTTTTATTCTACGTCGATTTTCAATAATAATTATATTAATTTATATATGAAAGTCTGCTAAACGCGCTTTACTTGAGGCGACATCTACACCAACGCCGCGTCTCCTCATGGAACTAATGCATCACGTGACTTAGCATTTAGCCGGCTCAGTCTGTCCGAGTCTGTCAGTGCATTGTGCGCTGGGGTAACACTAGTCGAAATTTAAATGTTCATAATGCAACTTTGTATTTTTCTTACGCTCTTTACTTCTAAAACTTTTTGTATCTGTGTGTGCGAATCATGAAAATGTATGGAAATATTCGGAATTAGAAACGTAGATTAGATATGTTGCTTTGACTACAGGGTGATTTGGAATTATGATGCAAAATTCATATGACGCAATTTTAAAACTAATATAAACATAAAAGTTACTATTCGTTACGGAGCTATACCCTCATGGAGATAGAACTGTTTTATCATTTTTGTCGATAACTTTCGCACTAGTGGCACCTTAATTTTGAAATTTTACTCGTTTACGTTAGTATTTTTACTAATTTGTGTTTGAATAAATTCACTCATCAAGGGTCACGTATTGTTTTCTTTTAAATATTTTTGACCATATTTAGTGTTTTCGTTACACATAATATTATTTACCATTCAAAAATAGACAAAACATGTTAAATTTAACAGTATTCTAGATAAATCAATGTTTTTATAAAAATAAGTTGCCATGAAAGTGTAAACGTTTTCTACAGCTGCTCAAATATTTTCGATAAACTTTGAGGTTACGTTGTACCCATCAAAACAATGAAAAAGTTCCTACAAACATGGGAGCAAAAACACTTCGGGAGTTACAGCCCGTGTGTTCTAGAGTGTATAAAAATTGTTCCCTCTCTCGAAGGCTGTAACTCCGTACCGAAGCACTTATGAACCTTTATTTATCAATTCCAGCTTTACTTCGTTAAAGTCCATATTTAATGAGTATCTGTATATAAAATACTTAATCACTTTAACAATATCTATTTATTTAAACCTTATACGTATTTCGGCATGTTTACATGCCATTGTCAAAGGTTATATGAAGGTAAACAGTTAGTGTTGTTATAGCAATAGAACTTTTTTACTTATCTTGGTAATCGTCTGCAGATGACTTGATTTCTTATTCCAAAATGTCCAGTAGAGGAGAATTTAACAGATCAATTTGCTCATTCATTAACGGTACAGTTTTTAAATGTTTGTGAATTTCAAAAGCTTCTAGTATATCTAATTTACGTTTATCATCACAAAAGTGTAAACATTTTATAGTGTTATTAGATGTCGTTGAATGATTTTGTTCTAGTAAGTGTTTAGCGTAATTGGATTTATGTGGGTGTTTGTATTTGTAACAACGTACGTGGTCTTTATACCTAATATCAAAATTTCTAATTGTCTGGCCTATATAAACCGAATTACAATGCGAACAATTTAATTTGTAAATGCCTGATTTTAACAAATCGTCTGTTTTTGATTTTGCATTAAACAAAGTGTTTAAGATGTTCCTAGTTGTTTTAAAGCTTACTTTATATTTATTTGTTTTGTTTATAATTTTAGCAATTTTTTCTGATTTCTCACCAAAATATGGGATCGAAGCATATTTAATTGTATCGAACGAAGTTAGGATATTCGGATAAATTTTTTGAATGGTTAATTTATAATCTTTTTCTTTAATTAATGTATCAATAAGTTTAGTATTATAACCATTACTGTATGCAATTTGTTTAATAATTGAAATTTCTGTATTATAATTAATTTCATCTAAAGGGACCGTCAAAGCCCTATGTATCAGGGACCTGTATGCTGCTAATTTATGTGTTTTATGGTGACAAGAATCGTGTGGTATTGTAATGTCTGTTTGTGTAGGTTTTCTATAAACTGAGTACTCAAATTTATTAGTTGAATTAATTTTTATGTTTAAATCTAAAAAGTTAATGGACTTATTTTGTTCAGTTTCTAGTGTAAATTTTATGTTTGGGTGCAAGCTGTTAATAAAAATTAAAAATTCATTAATTAAATCAAATGAACTATTAAAACATGCTAAAATGTCATCAACATAACGAAACCAAAATATAACTTACAAAAAATTAATGATTTCATAACCAATTCAAACTTAAAAACTTTAACTAGTAATCCTACCAAAAATTATCAAAAAGAATTAAAACAAACATTAGAAACTTGCCAGGTTTGTTTAACAGATTATCAAAAAAGACAAATAATAAATCCAAATCCACAACCACCAAAACTATACGGTTTATTAAAAATACACAAACCCAACATGCCCATTAGACCAGTAGTATCATACATAAATGCACCCAACCATATGCTAGCAAAAATACTAAATAATATAGTTACCAGTTTTGATTATAAACCAAAATATTCAGTTAAAAATTCTTCCGAATTAATCGAAAAGTTGTCTAACTTACATTTACCACCACAAAGCAAGCTAGTTAGTTTTGATGTTACTAATATGTTTTCCCAAATACCTCCTCAAGAGTGTATTCCTTTGTTAAATGATATTCTTATTAACAAAAATGTTGAGTTAATAAAACGGACTGAGTTGATTCAATTATTTGAACTTTGCACCAATCAGAATTATTTTACTATTAATAATAAAATTTATTTCCAAAAAGATGGTTTACCCATGGGAAGTCCAATTTCACCTCTTTTAGCTAACATATTTATGGAAAATCTAGAAGATCAAATATTCGAATCAAATCAATCTGAGAAAGTTATATTTTGGTTTCGTTATGTTGATGACATTTTAGCATGTTTTAATAGTTCATTTGATTTAATTAATGAATTTTTAATTTTTATTAACAGCTTGCACCCAAACATAAAATTTACACTAGAAACTGAACAAAATAAGTCCATTAACTTTTTAGATTTAAACATAAAAATTAATTCAACTAATAAATTTGAGTACTCAGTTTATAGAAAACCTACACAAACAGACATTACAATACCACACGATTCTTGTCACCATAAAACACATAAATTAGCAGCATACAGGTCCCTGATACATAGGGCTTTGACGGTCCCTTTAGATGAAATTAATTATAATACAGAAATTTCAATTATTAAACAAATTGCATACAGTAATGGTTATAATACTAAACTTATTGATACATTAATTAAAGAAAAAGATTATAAATTAACCATTCAAAAAATTTATCCGAATATCCTAACTTCGTTCGATACAATTAAATATGCTTCGATCCCATATTTTGGTGAGAAATCAGAAAAAATTGCTAAAATTATAAACAAAACAAATAAATATAAAGTAAGCTTTAAAACAACTAGGAACATCTTAAACACTTTGTTTAATGCAAAATCAAAAACAGACGATTTGTTAAAATCAGGCATTTACAAATTAAATTGTTCGCATTGTAATTCGGTTTATATAGGCCAGACAATTAGAAATTTTGATATTAGGTATAAAGACCACGTACGTTGTTACAAATACAAACACCCACATAAATCCAATTACGCTAAACACTTACTAGAACAAAATCATTCAATGACATCTAATAACACCATAAAATGTTTACACTTTTGTGATGATAAACGTAAATTAGATATATGTACTAGAAGCTTTTGAAATTCACAAACATTTAAAAACTGTACCGTTAATGAATGAGCAAATTGATCTGTTAAATTCTCCTCTACTGGACATTTTGGAATAAGAAATCAAGTCATCTGCAGACGATTACCAAGATAAGTAAAAAAGTTCTATTGCTATAACAACACTAACTGTTTACCTTCATATAACCTTTGACAATGGCATGTAAACATGCCGAAATACGTATAAGGTTTAAATAAATAGATATTGTTAAAGTGATTAAGTATTTTATATACAGATACTCATTACTTATGAACCTATGTTTATAGGAACTTTTTTCGTTGTTTCGATGTGCAAGCGTTGTGGAAACTATTTTGGGTTTTTAAGAAAACGCTTAGCAGTGGCGTAGCCAATATTGCCATGCAGCAGGCTCTCAGCATTCTTAACAAATGTAAATCAAATAAACAATTAGCAGCATTAAATTTATATTTTAAGAAATGGTAACAAAATATACAAACTGGTAACATATAAAAAATTACGTATAATTAGTACGCATGCAAGTAGATGGATGAGTTATAACTACATATTTCTGATGAAAATATTTGCAAAATTGTAAATAATGCGGTTAATACACATCGAATTTTCAGATTTTATAAGTCATAAAACCTTATTGTGACGCCGAAAATGTTTTTTTTTGCGTTAAGAACTAAAAACATATTTTGTGATGCGAAGAAAGAATATTTGACGTATATAATTGGGTTTTGACGTCAGAAAATAATTTTCAGACGTCCGAAATAAGTATTTTGACGTCAAGATGTAATTTTCTGACCACAAAAATTGTTTCTGTATAATGTAGAAGAAATTATTGAATTATTAATAAGTTAAACAAATGTTTTGCGAGGTCAATAAATATTTTTTTTGCAATAATACACCAAGCGATGTAGGTTTACTTGACGCTATAAAATGCATACCTGACGTCATAAATAAATTTATCGGTATGAGAAATGTTTTTAACGTTAAAAAGCAATTTTAAAATCATATTGTAATGCCAATAAATAACACTTGTCCTTTATAATTGGTTTTTGACGTCAAAAGAACGCATTCGATGGTCTAAAATAGATATTTTGACGTCAAGATGTATTTTTTTGGCGCCAAAAATTGTTCTTGTAGAAGTTTGAAAAAACTACGGAATTATTAATAAATTAAACAATTGTTTTGAGCTCAATAAATAATTATTTTAAGTCAAAATTAGATTTTGTCTACAATAATGCCGTATATTCACAGCGATTCAGGTTTTCTTGACGTAATAAATAAATTTATGGGCGTCATACTGTTTTGACGTTAAATACTAGAGAACTATATTTCCATGTTAATGAATAACATTTGTCGTGTATAACTAATTTTTAACGTTTTAGGTAAATGTTTTGACGTCAGGATTTATTTTCTTAACACTAAAAATTGTTTTTGTACAATGTAGCAATATGAAAAAAAAACTACTAAATTATTAATAAAATAAACAAATATTTTGAGTTCAATAAATATTTTCTTATGTCAAAATATACCGTTTCTGCATAAATGCATACTATACACAGCGATGCAGGTTATTTTGGCGCCATAAAACGTTTTTCTGACGTCATAAATAGGTTAACCGGCGGCGAAAATGTTTTTGACGTAAAAAACTTTAAAAAAACACATATTGTGATGTCTATAAATAACATTTGTCGTTTATAACTCATCATCATCATCATCATCTGACATGGAGCTGACTCGAGGGTCGATCCTGGATTACGCCAGGCCCACCCCATGCCAGTAGGTAGGTAGGAATTTATGTGATAGGTGGGATCGGGTGGGGTGTTGAACCGCTTAGCATGTCTGCAATGCATACCGCAAGACACCGCTGCTTCAACACCGGGTAGTTAGTAGGCTACGCGTCAATGGGGTTTTTGAGTACGCAACCAAGACCGTTATGCGATTATGCACTTTAACTTAATAAACTTTGGTATCAAAGTTTCACATTGTTCTTGTTTCACACATATCTATTGTTCTAAGATTACAAATTGAAAATATCTTAATTTCCTAATAACTAATAAACTACTTAATATTACGTATCGTCCTGGTGGTATTACTACACTTTGTTCCTCTATTCTTTGATCTAGGATGATCATATTTGGCGTTCCATTCCTACTTCTCGTGGATTTCTTTTCTTCTTTGGCAATGATGCTGTCGTAATGATTTCTGGAACCGTCTCCTGATGTCCTGTACGCTATTCTCATTGCCCTGGATGGTTGAATGTTGTCTACCGGAGTGTGTGTGTGTGTGTGTGTGTGGAGGGTGGGCCTGCTTCGTAGTGTATTTCTATTGACGTCTTTAGTATTGCTGCTGCTGCTGCTATTGATTCGGCTCCTCCCCAAAATCCTTCTTTCCCTAGGTCTTCTAAGTAAGCTTCTGTTTGTAGTGCTGGGCCGTAGGTATGTGCGGAGCCCAGTTTCTTACATTTCCCTCCAGTTGCAATTGGATATTTTGTGGTTTTTCCCTGATGTATGACACGATTTTTTCCTTAGGATGAAAGCTTCTTTTGAGCTGTTCTCGCGTTGCCGTGACATTCGTGTTTTGGTCTGCTATTGAGGTGAATAAACAATTTCCATCTCCTGGGATTTTCCGCACTGTCAATTTGTGTCTGTCCGTATATACTGTTTCCTGTTCCATGGTAGGTACCGTGCTGCTTCTGATGATTTCCGTTGGTTTGCTGGTGTGTACACTTCCGTATATATTTACGCCGTTATATTATATATACATATAACATATATACATATACCTACATACATACACATTACACTATGCTAGTATCAATAATTAATTAACTCAATAATCAAATAAAATTTACATTGAAAAAACTACGTTAAATTGCCTGCTGCCGTTTAACAAAGTATTTAAAGTTTTTATTTAAAGTTGTTGGAGAATTATTTTACTGTTTTTGTTCCTGTGTTAACCCTCGGTATGAAATTCAATAGGCCCGGCTTATACAAAAGAATTTTAGTCTTTAGTTAAAATAGCTTGTTTAAATTGTAAGCGATCCTTTCTCCCCGGCTACATAAAATAGGGCCCTTTCTTAGAAGTATACTATCTGCTCTACGACCCTTGCGTTTGGCAACTCTATTCCCGGAATTTGTTTGTGTTCGTGGCTGCCGGGTTTAGACAAGAATCGGCTCTATTGCAAAACTAATGAAATAAGATAAAATAAAGCTCCTACTTTTTACAATTATTTTTGTTGTTTAATATCTATGCCCCCTGATCTACCACTATCTTGGAGGAATTCTATATGTTTTCTACAAGGTATTTATTTTTACTTGCCTAGTCTATCTTATTGAGTATGTACTTATCTTTGCGTGGTTGCGGGTTAACCGGTTTCCTTTCATCTGTTGTTAGATGAGCAGGTATTCCAGGTGTTCCACCTCTCCTTTCCGGTATCTCTTGCCTCTTTGATGGATTGTTTTTGAGCACTGGCGCACTGTTTTACCTGCTACGTACTTAGAATTAAATAATAAATAGGCATAAATGCTGTTCTCTAACCACAATTAATTATTTTCATAAATCAATAAATGATTTTTACGGTAAAAACGAGGAAGGATAAAGTAAGTAATAAATGATTGATTGACGTCAACAAATATTTATTGGCATGAAAAATTCATTAAAATTAAAAGATATTTTTTCAAAGTCAAAAAATAGTTTTTGACATCTAAATATCATTTATTAACGATGCCTAATAATTAGAGTTGGACAAATGCATATTTGCATCTTTTTTCCTACTGATCATAAAATGTTAATTTTTCGTATATAAACGTTTCGTGATGTTTAGAGTCATAAAAAGTAAATTTTATTTTGCATATTTGGCATATATTACAACTTTACGGCTTACGGCATATGTTAGTGCATATTTTAGCTTTTAATGGCATGAAAATGCATATTCTAGCAAAAAAAAAATTTCAAATAAATTATCAAATAAAATATTCGTAGTTCTTAGAAGAAATTGCACAATTTCTTCTAGTGAAACCACATGAACCCTAGACTTGCACTTTCTGAATTTCCAAATAGGGGTAGAGGAAATAAAGGATTAACTGACAAAGGTTGTATTATTTGGGTAGGTCTTATTCCTTAGGTACAAATTTCTTTGAAAATAATATTTGGAAATTTTTCTTATACTTATTCTTAGAAATAAATATTTATAATTTTAGTGCTTGACTAGTTCATTTGTTGCCTTGACAGAGAGCTGTAAAGTGTAATGGTCCAGTCTATACCCTGAAAATGCCTAAAGTTGCTAGTTCAAAAAACGATTTATTTAAGAAGTGGTTGAAGCCGTATACATGTTTTAAATACGATGGAAGTGTTGTGTTGTGCGTCATCTGTGAAAAAGAGGTATTTATCCGTTTATTTTAATTTTGAATTAAAAAAAAACTGTTTGCTGTGTTTAAAGTTAAAAAACTTCAAACAAGCCGAAACAGCGAGTTAAAAATTTAATACTAATTTGTTATTTTATTTTGTAATTAAGCAAACAATTTAAGAATAAAATTAGAAAGTTTTTTTTGTGATATTGCAAAGGATATGGCACAGGCCACAGGGCACATTCAATTATTTTCCTTTGTGTAAGCTGTAGTTAATTGTACTTAAATATTATTTTTACAGATAAACGTTAATTAAAAGTTTCAACTTGATCAGCACGCATCAAAAAAGAAAAAATAATACAAACGAGCCAAAACAACAATTATTGCTGAACTGCTTAAATAAGAATGTCAACAATTTCAACGACGATTTGTGTAGAATGATGGTTTCATGCAACATTCCATTAAATAACATGGACGTTCCCGAATTTAGAAATTTCTTAGAAAAATATACAAAACAAAACGTCGTTTCCCGGAGGACAGCTTCCAGAACGTGTATTCCAAAATTATACGAAGAAAATCTTCAAAAAATAAGAAACGTTGTTTCGAATAATTGTATTTGGTTTAGTGTTGACGAAACCACCGATGCTAAAGGAAGATATATGTATAGCGAATTTTATTGTAGGTGTTTTAAACAGCAGTCCTTCTTTCAGTTATTTAATTGCTGTTAAACAACTAGAAAAAAAACAACAATTTGACAATTTCACGTTTTGTCAATGAAACCCTTTCGTTACTTTATTTGCCAAATCAAATACCACCAGAAAGGATTTTATACATGGTGACTGATGGTGCCGCATACATAGTAAAAGCAGGGCAAGATTTAAAAATCTTTTTCCAAATTTAATTCATGTAACTAGTTTGGCCCATGCGATGAATAGGGTGGCCAAAGTGGTTAGAACTGAGTTTCCTTTAGTCAATAAATTAATTAATAACGGAAAAAAGGTATTTTTTAAATCACCACTTCGCGTCGAAGTTTACAAAGACTTGCTTAAGGATGTGCCCTTACCTCCACAACCAATTCTCACCAAGTGGGGAGCGTGGAAAGAAGCCGCTCTATTTTATTGTGAAAATTACAGTGAATTTAAAAATGTTGTTAACACCTTTGATTCAACTTCTGCTCAGTCTATAGCAGATTGTCAAGATATTATAAAGTGTCCGGAATTGCAACCTCAGTTGTCCTACATAAAGGCTCATTTTTCGGAAATTCCTAGCATCATTAATAAATTAGAAACACAAAACCTGCTTCTTTCTCACTGAATCTTTAGAATTAATCGAAAAATTTCATTCGATTTTGAATAAAAATAAAAATAAAATATGCAAAAAAGTTAGCAGCAAAATGGACGATTTTATTCAGAAAAACAGCGGACTTTCAAGTCTGAATTCCATAAAAAATATTTTTTCTATTTTGGTTCTTTACTGACTACTTTATGAAACTCATTTGGATTTCATAAAGCAACTCCTAAAAGAATTCAAAATTTTATTTTGTTAGGTTGGTGGCAACCATGTGACAAGAAAACCTTCACACGTTATAAACATAACCTTCAAATTGTAAGTTCTAAAAAAGATTATTTAGCGTATTTTCCGCTACTTTGCGTAGCTCGGGTGGGGTGCAAGATAATTCTTCTTCCATCTTATCTTCAAATCTTAGGTATTTTAAAAATTAAATCACTTTCAAATTGTTTGTCTAAATTTTAATTTGACAGTAGTTTGAATTGTATGAAATTACTAAATGTCACCAACAGCCACATATCAAAAACAAAAACCAAATTTTACTAATCGATTAAATTTTTGAATTAAAATATAAAATAAGGTAATTTTTAACTTTTTTGGACCAAAATAGAAAAAATAGTATAAAATACACGTTTCATAAGACATTTAAGCGCACTTGTCCATTAGAAAACTCGCCGCAAGCGGCTCGTTTTCTAACTTGGACGCGTGCTCTAAAATCCTGTCTTATGAAACTTGTTTTTTAATATACTATTAAATGGAGATTTCTTAAGCAATGGCCACAATGACGAATGTTTTGCAGTTAAAAATTCACATTTATTTAAATATTGTCCAGTAACTTCTTGTGATGTAGAAAGAAGTTTTTCCAGCTACAAAAATATATGGAAGATAAGCGGCAAAATTTTCTCGTTGACACCATTGAAAAGCACATGATTATTTATTGTAATAAATAGGTTGTGTTATTTATTGATTTTACTTCTACCTGTATTTTTGTATATGCAAATAAAAAATGCAGTTTTAACTGAAAATAATAATGCGTTTCTATATTATGTAAGCCCTTTTGATTTTTTGAATGTTGAGTGTTTGTAACTAAAAATAATGAAAATCATTAATTGTATTTATCTTTTTCTTTCAAAGAAAAATTACATTTGATGCAAAACGTGCTTTAACTCATATAATAATTACTAGTATTAAACTGCAGATTCAAATAAACATCAGATTTTCATATTAGGCACTAAATAAACTAACTAATTTTTGTAGTGCATATCGCAAAAGGTTACTGCATATTCTCGCATATATTGAAGGTTTTATGCGGCATATTTTAGTGCATATATTGACGGTTTTACGCGACATATGTTGGTGCATATATGCACTATCTTTACAGCATATTTGCCCAACTCTAATAATAATTTATTTATAGCTTATGAATATTTTTTTATTATTTTATTTTAAATTGCGGAGACAGCAAGAAATAGTTTAATAATTGAAGTTTCAAAATTTAGGGCTATTCAATTTTCACGAGGCTGTAGCTCCGTAACGAAGCGTTTTGTACGCCATGTGTATCATAAATGTTTTAATTATTTTGTTGCTTTGAATTTGTCTTATAAATTTTGCTGCAGCATAATTCTGAATAAGCCTGTATATAGACCCTTGTAAGTAAATGCAAAATTATACATTAACAACTGATTTTTGTCATTCACATTTTTGTTAGCTTGGTAATCAAAATACAATCAAAGTTATAAAACTTGCTTTGTTCTGGCGAGACTTACAAACAATTGGCGAAACTTTAACTAAATCTGTCTCATTTAAAATCGAAAATGCAAATAATTTTGATATGTTGGCTTTCGGGTTGGAGTTGCGTCGTTTGCGCAAGACATTTTTAAGGCTGCAAACTCTGCTGCTTACGGAACACAACTGAATACGTCCCGTGCAACCGTGGACGAAACGTCGGCAATAGCGGCACCGATGACACAACTCCAACCCGAAAGCCAAAACGTCGTTGACAATGGTCGCAGAATTCTAGGACTTAGAGCAACCAATCTATATATAAAATCCTGATCCTTCAGACCTGTCTCAACTAAAGAGGAAATCAACTGCAGCTAAGGGTATGCAACCCAAGCGGCACGAAAACACAGCGTGGGGTATAGTCCAGGAATCCAGCCAATTTTGTTAATTTTAATTTTATATCTATAGAAAAAATAACGAAAAATTTTTGAACTGGCAATATTTAACCCAATGATTGCGCTTTTTCGCCTATAAATCTCCGCGTCTGTGTGAACACAACCTTACCTGTGGGTGTACCGTAAGGAAGCAACACAGTTTCGGACATGTAAGAGAACTACTACTTGCATCATTATTTTTTCAATTTTAAATTAATTTTTTTAATGATCTTCATCAATTCCACCACTCCATTTCAGTAAATACACCATGGGTAGGGGTTCTATCCATGGCTATATTAAGCTAACAAAATATCCAAAACCTGCAATTTTCTAGTTGAATTTACAAATTGTAGTTGATTTCTTTAATTCAAGCTAATTTGAGTTGACAAATATTTTGTTTTTGAATGCGATACGGCCATTTTACGTTTTAATTTTTAGTTTATGTTAGAATTCGTTTTTAAAATAATTGTTTTACAAAAATCGTCTTGTGAAATTTTTTGAAAATCTAAGTGTTATCGAATAATGCCTTGTAAAATTATTAATATTTTGAATAATCTCAAGAAAATTCTTGTAAAAATTGCACAATTAAATGCCAACTTATTATTTTAGTATTTGCTTTTAGTTTCCCAGTTTTTCAAGGATTACGTAATAAACATTTGTCGAAACCTACTCTCACCTTGATACGCCGTTTTTGTGTCAAAGTCAAGTACTTATTGTAATAATATTTTGCACTTGCATTGTTTGAATTACTCGACCGTGTCAAATAAAGTCGCGTAAATATTTACACGGTCAAGGTCAAATTATCGGGAAACTTTATTAATCAAAGTGTATTAACAAATTGATTTTACCTGCGTATATCAAGAACATAATTAATTTTAAATGCTCCTGGGAAGTGCTGGGTTTATTTAGGGAAAAATAATTTTTATTCATGTGTTTTTTTTACTTAAATTTTGGATACTTAAATTTAGCATTTTCCACCCCAAAAATAGTCGAGTTAAATATATAAAATTATTTTTTGTTTTGTTAGACATATCGCTTTACGCGACAGAAAATTATTTCAATCAAATCAAAAATATTTCCATAATTAATTCCGAAATTACCAAAAAATTTCTAGAGTTTTCTAAGAATTTTTCCCGCTAACCTATTATGTAACAAAAGTCCTTCGGGCATACCTTAAGTCAACTATTACGCAATAATCATTTACATAAATAGAGAAATATATGTGGCACTTTGTCATCTACATTTTAAATGTGTAAATTCGAAGGCCAGTATCGGATTCTTGTGTTTGTGTTAATTAATTTTATTTTAATGAAAGGAGGAACTGGATTAGCTTGAATTAAAGACTATTCGGTCATGATGACATCGCTAAATATATACAGGGTGAACTAACACCTATTTTTGTGGGAAAAACAAACAAACCGGACCTTGGAATATTTAAAATGCACCAAAGCCCTTAATGGTGTAGGAAAATCCAATATTTGTACATGATTACGTAATTATTGCGAAAAGTGCTTCTTATACATAATGCATCAGCTGCTGTTATTTTAAATAACATTTAAATAAATACGTTTGAATTTTGTAAAGAAAAATGCAATCTTGACTTCTTCATGATTTAATTACCAAATTTTCTTTTCATCCAAGCAACAGCAACCCTATTATTCGTTTGGATTCCCAAAGGATTACACGTTACATAATCGAATTAAGATATTTATCACACGTACATAAACGCCCGCAATATCATACATTATACAAGTAGACATAATATCACCCTATCATCATCCTAATCTCAATTAATCCAAATTACGTACTAAATACTAGAGGCTTGGAGTCACCGAAGGTGTACAAAGTGTATTAAGTTATCAAGCACAGGTGTAATGAACTTTAGGCACAAGTTGGGGAAATTCGGTATTGATTGTAATTTATCGGAAAATTTAATTAAAGGAAATTGAATAGTTGGGGGCTCGTGCCTACCTGCAACTTTATATTAAATTTAATTACGATAGAACAATTGTACGTGTGTACCTAATACCATCACGTGCGTCTTTTTGTTAAGTTGCCTTGGGTTGCTACGTGTTTAGTACATCGTAGTTAGGTCGGCCTCCTTGATTTATGAGTAAACAAATCTAATAGAAAATCACAAAAAGGAGTGGAAGTTTAAAAAATAAATCCAATTGCAATATTGGGCTCAAACTTTGGAAATTACAAAAAAGTGTGTTAAACTGAGATGGATATAATCGCGTTTTAATTAATATCTCCACTATAAATTAAGACAATTGGTTTAAACGATTTGTTTTCGTCCGAATCCATTAACCAGGGCCGTAAATAATATAATAGACGCTTAAGAGATACGACCCCTACCCCTTACATCTACGCCCCTGGTTAAGGGATTTACACAAAATTACCTGAAACTGTAGATTATTATTATTAAAATATGCATACAAAATTTGAATCAAATAGCTCTATTTATGGCAAAGATATTAATTAGAGCGTGATTTCATTTTCGGGAAGTTGTAACTCCGTAAGCAAGGGTTCCTAGGCCTATGGATATTTTTTATTTAAAATTAGATCAGCAATGTATTTCTTAGGCTTTTCCAGACTCTTGTGCCTTATTGAGAATATTCGGCGTTTTCTAAATTGAGTTGTTGGGGGCATGATGCGGAGGTAAATACTTTCTCATTTTTAGTGAAAAAAGCTTATTTATATTTAACGCTAAATTAAGACCCAAAAAAATAGTGCATGGTTATTTAGAAGTATTGCACATAACTTCGTTTTTCTAGAGAAAATATATTGACTTTCCATTTGGAAAAATTTTTCGTAGTATGAAGTGTTGCCTACAATAAAATATCTACTCTATAAACTAGAATTTGACCATTTTTAACTTAATAATAATAATCAATTCTATTTCTATGAGTGTTGTGGAGCAGAAGAGAAGTTAATAAATAATATTTTCTATTTTTCCTAATTTTTGTTGAAAGTTGACAGATAATAACCTAAAAATCACCAGGTATGGCAGAATTTCTAGGATTTTATTACGTAATTTTGAACATAAATCTGGAAAATTCAGTCGATTTTGGAAAATGAGTAAAGAGTTCTAAAACATTCAAAAATAAATCTACAAATTTTAGGCTTTACCAGAAAATGTTCAATGTGGTATAATTTAGAAAAATTGGCGGATTTTTGAAAAAAATATTATAAATTGTTCGCTTTTTTTCACGCTAGGGCAGCTGCACAGCGAATTTAAAATTTAAAGTTTTGTTACACTTATAGGAAACACCCTGAGCATCTATTATCGAAGAAGCGCCAATACAAGATGGCTGCCGTTTTTAAAAAGGCGGTTCATTTGTAAATATAATATTGTTACAAATTCCTAGCAAAATGCTGTCTAAAAACGTAATAAAAGGTGTTTACTGATTAAATATTTATATCTGATCAGAAATATTGTCACGGTTGTGACCTAGTCTTATACTTAAAATAGTTAATAGTATTACAACTAGTTATTAAAATAACTAAGCTTTCAAATGTGTTGCAATGTATGGTATTGATCTGGTCACCCTCATGTTTATTTAAGAACTTCTAGTTAGATCTGGGCCTCAAAAAAATATATTGTTTACAGAGGGTTCTTTAATAAAGATACAAAAAATGTCAATTTATTTATATGATATGTTTCGGAAAACCATTTTTATGCGATGTCACAGTTACAATAAACATGCATAAATCGATTATTTCCTTACATTAACGCGGATAATTAAAGTTTTTTTAAATAGTGCTTTTGCATGTAGAAACGTGACACAAAAGTCAAGAGAAGTAGTTTAGAATTATCCAGAAAGCTTAAATATGAATTTTCAAAACGATCGTTTATTATTATGGCCTCCGATTGGATCAATCGTCATCAAATTATTTTACTTGATTATTTTCAATATATTTCCTAAGATAAGATTTTTCCGTTTATAAAAACAATTTTTATTTTAATATTGTCTTTAACTGTGAAGAAAATGAGTAAATGAAATCAGATTCTGCGTAGTGATCACTGCGTTTAAAAATCAAACTAATAAAAAATTAAAATGTCGCACGCGATTAACTGTCACACACGATCAATTGTCGCAGACGATAAATTGTCGTACGTAATCAAATTACGTTTGCGATGGATGGTCGCACGCGCCAATTGATCGAGTACGACATTTGACCGCTCGAAATATGATCGCACGGCAATTGATCGTGTGCAACAAGTGATCGCTTACGACAAATAATACGTGTGACAGAAAGTTGATTAACATCGCTAGATTAATCGCTCACAAGTTTCGCACGACAGTTGATCAAGTGCGGTAAATGATCGCAAGCAACAAATAATAGCGTGAGACAATTGATCGCGCACGACAAATGACCGCGTACGACAATTAATCGCGCACAACAATTGATCGCTTGAGACAATTAATAGCGTGAGACAATTGATCGCGTACGACAAATCACTGCGTACGACAACTGATCGCGTGCGCCAGTTGATCGCTTGAGACAATTAATAGAGTGCGACAATTGATCGCGTACAACAATTACGTACGACAAATAATCGCGTGCAACAATAGATTGTTTGCGACAAATATTAGTGTACAGACAATTGATCGCGTACGGCAAATGATCGCCTGCGATGAGTAATAGCGCGCGACAACTGATCGTTTGCGACAAACAGTAGCGTGAGAAAATTCATTGCGCACGACAAATGATCGCGTACGACAGTTGATCGTTTGCTACAAATAACAGCGTGAGACAATTGATTGCGCACGACCAATGATCGCGTACGACGATTGCGTACAACAATTGATCGCTTCCGACAATTAAGAACGTGAGACAATTGATCGCGAACGACAAATCCCTGCGTACGACAACTGCTCGCGTGCGCCAATTGATCGCTTGAGACAATTAATAGCGTGCGACAATTGATCGCGTACAACAAATGATTACGTACGACAATTAATCGCGTGCGATAATAGATTGTTTGCGACAAATATTAGCGTACGACAATTGATCGTTTCCGACAAACACTAATGTTAGACAATTGATGGCGTACGACAAATGATCGCCTGCGACAAGTAATAGCGCGCGACAACTGATTGTTTGCGACAAATAGTAGCGTGAGAAAATGCATTGCGCACTACAAATGATCGCGTATGACAATTGATCGTTTTGCTACAAATAACAGCGTGAGACAATTGATTGCGCACGACCAATGATCGCGTACGACGATTGCGTACAACAATTGATCGCTTCCGACAGTTAAGAACGTGAGACAATTGATCGCGAACGGCAAATCCCTGCGTACGTCAACTGCTCGCGTGCGCCAATTGATTGCTTGAAACAATTAATAGCGTGCGACAATTGATCGCGTACAACAAATGATTGCGTACGACAATTAATCGCGTGCGATAATAGATTGTTTGCGACAAATATTAGCGTACGACAATTGATCGTTTCCGACAAACACTAATGTTAGACAATTGATCGCGTACGACAAATGATCGCCTGCGACGAGTAATAGCGCGCGACAACTGATTGTTTGCGACAAATAGTAGCGTGAGAAAATGCATTGCGCACTACAAATGATCGCGTACGACAATTGATCGTTAGCTACAAATAACAACGTGAGACAATTGATTGCGTACGATGATTGCGTACAACAACTAATCGCTTCCGACAAATAATGACGTGCGACAATTGATCGCGTACAACAAATGATTGCGTACGACAATTGATCGCGTGCGATAATAGATTGTTTGCGACAAATATTAACGTACGACAATCAAATCGTTTTCGACAAACAATAAAGTTAGACAATTGATCGCGTACGACAAATGATCGCCTGCGACGAGTACTAGCGCGCGACAACTGATTGTTTGCGACAAATAGTAGCGTGACAAAATGCATTGCGCACTACAAATGATCGCGTACGACAATTGATCGTTTGCTACAAATAACAACGTGAGACAATTGATTGCGTACGATGATTGCGTACAACAACTGATCGCTTCCGACAAATAATGGCGTGCGACAATTGATTGCGTACTACAATTAATCGCATATGGCATTTGATCTCACAGGATGATTTAGTTTCAGAGACGAACTGTTGATATTTCCCTCTTTTTCGCGCTTGTATAAAGTGAGTTGATAATAAATAAATATTTAATGTATATGGGAACGTAAAAAATATGGCAATTTATAGAGTGCTTAAGTTTTAGTTTTCAAAGTTCAAAAATATACAACCTGCTTTAACCTACCGTAATGTTTTTAACAAATGGAATTAAAAATCAACGTTAAAAATCAACATAACCTAACCCATCCCAATATTTACAAAATTGGAATTGAAAATTAATCGATTACAATAATCCCGAAAAATTAATTGTATTGACAGAAGACCTGTACTTTTTTGTTATCGCTTTGCAATCAATTGTCGCACGCAATCAACTATAAACCATTAAATTTACAGTATGAAAGGTTCTTACGAAGGCAATTTGTTTATCTTGGGTACTATATTCAAAACTATCAAATAAAACGGTTTTTGTGATTTTTGAAGCAATCGGAGCCTTAGAAAAAACCCAAAAACTTCTAACGGTCGTTTTGTAAATTCATAATAAAGGTTTTTCGAAAAAATTGTTTATAACATTTTTGTGTGTCTCCTTAAGATAGCTTTACTGGTGCACTATAAAAATGAATTCTTTTCGTTAATGTAATCAAAAATTTAATTGTTTTAACTTTTATGCATGTTTCTCTTAACCACAACATTTCATTAAAAAAATTTGGGTTTATTTTGCCAGGAATTGGTTAAAATATAATTTTTACACATAAGCCGCCATTTTGGGTTGGCGCTTTTCCGTTATTAGATGCTCAAAACGGTATATGGAGTCAGAATTAGATTCTAAACAATTTTCTACTACTTTTTTTAATATCGCCAACGCGAAGCTTTATATCCAAAATTCGCATTGTTTTCGAGGTCACAGTAAGCCGAGTACAAAAGTTCAAATTTCTATTTTTACAAATAACGAAAATATCAGGCTGTCTTCATCTTAAATGCGACACACTGTACACTAATTTTAGTAAATTTCTTTATTTTGAATATTAACTTAATACGACTTTGAGTTTTAAAATTAAAGCTACCCATTAAAAAATTAGACAGTATTGCCTTTCGTATGATACCAAACATGACTGGTGTCCGTTAGATAATAACGTTTCAAACCGGGGGCAGACATGACTTTACTTAACCGCTCCCCAGTGGCTAAGTGCAATTTCTTCTTCTTTTTCTAAGGAAACATACATCACATTGATTATGTTTTTAGAGCTGTGAAGCTTTGAAGCTAAAGCATAATTGTTATATTTGGTGGAGGCGCCGTAGTCGTTTGAATTCTTATTTGACCGACTGTCTTGGGAAAATTTCAGAAAACAGAGACTACATTAAAGATAGAAATATTTTTTCAAAATTATTAACATAATACTTTGTTTAATATTAGAATAACAATAAGTATCAATTAATACAGTACTGTAACTACTAAATAATACTAACCCAAAAATAATAAAACCTGTTTAAATAAATAGCATTTATTGCATAAAAAAAATATTTAAACAAATTAATTTTTAAAATCAAAAACCATGTAAATTAATCAAAAATTCCAAAAACTGCATGTTGTGTTGTTAACGCTTCGGCATCGTCTGGTAGTAATATTTTTACACATACACAAGAGGTGCAGAATATGCGGAATATGCTGCTGGGTAAGCGTAGCTAGAAACTACTGGGGAGACATAAGAGCTGTAGGCAACGGGGGCGGCGGCAACGTATCCAGCAGTGTAGACGAGGGGATCAGGTTTTGGTGCAGGTTTGGGTTCAGGTGCTGGGGCAGCTAAGGCGAAGCCCAAGATGGCGGCAAAAACGAACTGAAAACAAAATAAAATAATTATCAATATTATATTCGTGTTATAAAAATCTGCTAATCGTAAATAAAATTTTCAAAACTAGTACATACCAATTTGAACATTTTAAGGATTTTGTGAGTATCTGACTTCTTTGAAATCAAACTATATCGAAGACCTGGATTCGTCAAGCTTATATACAAAGTGTTACGTAGTGTTTTCCAAATTAGGTGGGGCATAAAAAGCTTGACACATATGACATCCTTTTGTCATCCACGCACCTCCCTTTTGTAGAAAGTGCTCCGGATCGCAAGGACATTTGTGTAGAAATTGACCATGACCGTAGCTGACTCGCATTCTTGGCTTTTTTCCAAAATGATGGAAATTAGTATTCAGTGGACGAATTACTGCAATTATTTAAATTTTGTTTTCTTGCGGCAACTGCTTTTATTACATTAAAAATGAAGAATTCCAAGAACGGAAATATCTGTTAGTTAGTAACCTACAGAAGAAGTTCTATTTTACCTGTCAGTTAGCCTAAAGAATTTACAAAAATTTTTATTATTTAAAAAAAACATAGAGGAATAGAAACATTTAACCCAAAACGCAATCTACTAATTTAATTACTGTTCACTTTTCAATTAAATTTTGATTAGTTCAGCAACTAGAGTTGTTTATCAACTACCAAAAATAATTCCAACTGTTCATGATGATGGGGAAGGTCTAAAAGTTAATATTTCTAAAAAAATTAAATTATTTTTTAATACAGCTTAATTAAGTTAATCAAATAACCAATCATTTTTAGTTTTCAATTTTTTCTGCGATGACGAGAAAAGTTAAAAGCTAAATATTTCTGAAATTAAGAAATGCGCAAGCTTAATGTATTTAATTAAATAATCAATTATTTTTAGTTTCAATTTTTTTTATGATGACGAAGGAGGTCAAAGGGTATTTATTTCTTAAATAATGAAATACGCTAGCTTAATTCAACTTATCAAATAATTAATTACTGGTGCCACTTAATTCTTTTTAAAATTTTCCTATGATGATGAGGAAGGCCCAAAAATAAAAATTTCTGAAATTAGGGAATACACCAGTTTAATTTGAACAATCAAATAATAAGTTAGCGGCGCCACTTACTTTAATTTAAAAATTTTCTGTAATGACGAGGTTGATCCAAAAATAAATATATCTGGAATGAAAAAAAAACGCAAGCTTAATCTAGCCAAATAAATGGTCAATTAATGGTGCCACTTATTTTTTATTTTAAATTTTTTTTAAAACGACGAGGAAGGTCAATAATTTAATATATCTGAAATTAAGAAAAACGCAAGCTTAGTTTAATTATAAAAAACCAAGAGGTGGCGCCACCTATTTTTAGTTTAATAATTTTTTTGTATCGCCAAGGTACGCCCAAAAATAAAAATTATTGAAATTAGGAAATGCGCAAACTTATTTAAATTAATTAAATAATTAATTAGTGGCGCCACTTACTATTAGTTTTTAAATGTTTGTATGATGACGAGAATGGTCCAAAAGTAAATATTTCTGGAACAGAGAAATACGCAACCTTAATTTAGTTAATTAAATGGTCAATTAGTGGCGCCACCTATTTTTACTTTTAATATTTTTCTGTAATGACGAAGACGGTTCAAAAGTAGAATATTTCTGGAATTAAAAAATACGAAAGCTTAATTTATACAATTAAATGGTCAATTAGTGGCGCCACTTATTTAGGTTTCATATTTTTTTGTGTATTGACGAGGAGGAATCAAAAATAAATATTTTGAAATTCAGAAATGTGCAAGTTAATTTAATTAATTAAATGGCCAACCAGTGACGAAGATGGTTTTTAAGTAAGTATTTCTGAAATTAAGAAATACGTAAGCTTAATTTAATTATTCAAATAACCAATTATTGGCACCACTTCTTTTTAGTTTAAACATATTTCGGTTATGACGAGGATGGGCAAAAGGTAAAAAATTCTTAAAATTAGGAAGTACGCAAGCTTAATTTAATTAATTAAATAACCAATTAGGGGCGCCTTTTATTTCTTTTTCAAACGTTTTATGCTGGCGAGGAATTTCAAAAATAAATATTTCTGAAATTAAAAAATACGCAAGTTTAATTTATTTAATTAAATGGTCAATTAGTGGCGCCACTTATTTTGTTTCATATTTTTTAGAGCCAAAAATAAAAACTTTTGAAATTAAGAAATGCGCAAGTTTAATTTAATTAATTAAATAACCAATTATTGGCGCCACTTATTTTTAGATTGAAAATTTTTCTGTGATGACGAGGATGGGCAAAAGGTAAAAAATTCTTAAAATTAGGAAGTACGCAAGCTTAATTTAATTAATTAACTAACCAATTAGGGGCGCTTTTTATTTTTTTTTCAAAAGTTTTATACTGGCGAGGAAGTTCAAAAATAAATATTTCTGAAATTAAAAAATACGCAAGTTTAATTTATTTAATTAAATGGTCAATTAGTGGCGCCACTTATTTTGTTTCATATTTTTTAGAGCCAAAAATAAAAACTTTTGAAATTAAGAAATGCGCAAGTTTAATTTAATTAATTAAATAACCAATTATTGGCGCCACTTATTTTTAGATTGAAAATTTTTCTGTGATGACGAGGATGGGCAAAAGGTAAAAAATTCTTAAAATTAGGAAGTACGCAAGCTTAATTTAATTAATTAAATAACCAATTAGGGGCGCTTTTTATTTTTTTTTCAAAAGCTTTATACGGGCGAGGAAGTTCAAAAATAAATATTTCTGAAATTAAAAAATACGCAAGTTTAATTTATTTAATTAAATGGTCAATTAGTGGCGCCACTTATTTAGGTTTCATATTTTTTAGAGCCAAAAATAAAAACTTTTGAAATTAAGAAATGCGCAAGTTTAATTTAATTAATTAAATAACTAATTAGTAGCGCCTTTTCATTTTTTTTCAAAAGTTTTAAGCTGTCGAGGATGTTCAGTAATGAATATTTCTGAAATTCAAAAATACGCAAGTCTAATTTAAATGGTCAATTAGTGGCGCCACTTATCTTCAGTTTCATATTTTTTAGAGCCACAAATAAATACTTTTGAAATTAGAAAATGCGCAAGTTTATTCTAATTAATTCAATAACCAATTATTAACGCCACGTATTTTTAGTTTTTAAAGTTTTCTGTGATGACGAGGAGGGTCAGAAATAAATATTTCTAAAATTAAGCTATACCCAAGCTTAATTTAATTAATCAAATGATCAATCGATGGCGCCATTTATCTCTAGTTTCAAAATTTACTTCAACACTGAATATTTATTGGTTTATTATTAAAAGAACAAGTCACAATTTGCCATTTAAATGTAAATGAAACCTGCTCTTTTAGGTTATTGTAAATTTTGGTCGTTAATCAAGTGAATTATGTGTTAACTTGAGGCTCTTTCATGTTTTGGTTTTTTGTTTATTTTCTGCTTTTATTCGGCCAAACTATAAATTTTTAGTTTTCTTGAAATATGGAAGAAGCGTTTTTTTTTCAAGAAACCATTAAATCTTTATATTATTAATTTAATGTAGTTATAATGATCAGCGTCAAAACTTTTATGAGGCGGAAATAAATTTTATTACTTCTCTGGATTTTAATCATATGTCAAAGGTGTCTTAAATACACAAAAAAACATGCAAAAACTGTTCTCATAAAAAGCGTAATAAAATCCTGGTTCAATAAATCACTATTTTTTGTATCCGTCATTTAATAACTATTGTTTTAAATAATGACAACAATGCAAAACAATAAGCTAATTAATAAAACATTCCGGAATTTAATAATACACCTACGCCCAAATTTGCATACAAGTTTGGTCCAATATCGCTTCCAAAGGACTTTGTCATGTGCTACCGGTACCTAAAAAGTTCTATACGAGCACATGTCCAAATTAATCCGGTTATGATCTAAATGCGAATAATCAGCTCGATTATAATAACAAATCAATCTAGCCGCCGCGACCTTGTGCTAATACCTTTGATATGTAAAAAAAGTAGTAGAATAAAGATTAGCATAGAGGAAATTGAAAAATACTGATTGATTGAATAAGAAGGATCTGGATTACGTCAAGAGATAATTTAATTTGACGGATAGTGCCTACTACGGTTTTTGATGTTTTTGCGTTTCTATTATGTTGAGTTAATAATCCATACATATATAAAAGCTCAAAGGGTTTTTTTCTCCGGTTCCTCCAGCGGCTACCGCTTTACCAATTAGGACCTTTTTTTTTTAATGAAAGATCTCTATCCTCAGATGGAACATGAAACATTTTTGTATTTTTATTCTACGTCGATTTTTCAATAATAATTATTTTAATTTATAATATACACTGTGTCCATAAAGTGACCCACCCCCCAACTAACTTTTGAACGACTTGATATTTTTCTACAAAATTTGGTGTGCTGTAATGGGAAATTAAATACTATTTTTCAGACCATATTAAAATTTTGTATCACGCCATTTTGAATTTTTTTTTAAATAAAAAGGGGGGTCGAGTGACACCTCATTGGAAAGGCCTTTTAATTCTGCGTCCGATCCTAAAGTTTCAGGGAAACATATTCAGCCATAACAAAATGACAATGTTTGAAGATAAAGAAGTCTATTAAAAAAAACTAAGAATTAAAGCAAAAAATAATTAAATTAAGTGTTCGAAATGTTTACTATTCACTTCTTGGCACATAAAATGTCGGTTAGAAAATTCCTGCCTTACATTTTCATAAGTTTCTGGAGTGATAATTCTGCAAACTTCTGCAATGCGTTGCTCCAGTTTTTCAATTGTTGCTGGACAGGTTCTGTACACTTTCGATTTCAGATATTCCCATACAAAAAATCTAAAAAAGTTAAATCTGGGGAGTGAGCCGGCTATTCTACAGGCCCCTGCCTAACAATCGATCTGCCAAAAAAATGTCCGTTGAGAAAGTCAGAAACAGGCCTATAATAATGAGGCGGCGCACTGTCTTGTTGGAACATAACGTTTTCAATATTATTCCAAGCCACCTGAGATATTTTTGGGAAAATTTTGTACTGCAAATAAAAAAGTGGACTACTGGATAAGAAAATCAAAACAATTTTGAACTGAGTGAGTCCATTGGTTTACAATCCGCCATTTTGTTATGGTTCAATATTTTTCTTTGAAATTCTAGGATCAAACGCAGAACTAAAAGACCTTTCAAATGAAGTGTCACTCGACCCTGGATAAAAAAATCAAAACAATTTTGAATTGAGTGAGTCCATTTGTTTAAAATCAGCCATTTTGTTATGGCTGAATATTTTTTTTTTAAAGCTAGGATCAGACGCAGAATTAAAAGACCTTTCAAATGAGGTGTCACTCGACCCCCCTTTCTATTTAAAACAAAATTCAAAATGGCGCCCAGTCTACATTTTGGATGATACAAAATTTTAATATGGTCTGAAAAATAGTATTTAATTTCCCATTACAGCACACCAAATTTTGTAGAAAAATATCAAGTCGTTCAAAAGTTAGTTGGGGGGGGGGGGGGAGTTACTTTATGGACACAGTGTATATGAAAGTCTGATAGACACTAACGTCGCGTCTCCCTTATGGAACTAATGCATCACGTGACTTGGCAATTTAGCCGGTTCTGTCAACGCTCAGTCTGTCAGTGCATTGTGCTCTGGGGTAACACCAGTGTAAATGATGATGCACAGGTGAACTTATTACATTTAAACTTTTAATAGAAAAAGAAAAGAAACATGTGACTCAAAGTAAACAAAAATAGGTTTATTATAAAATTTCTCAAGAATTTAAAGTTTTCATTAAAATAATGACATTATTGTACTTGCTTACGGCTTCAAATTAAGAACACCCCTTTATTCGACTCTCCCTAGGTACAAAAAAGGTCTCTTTCATCAAGCAACCTCTCTTTCTGCAACCAATCACCACCACCTTCACATTGCCCTCCCAACTCCCTCGCTATACAGGGTTGAGCAAAAGTACGGAACAATGCAAATATCTTTAATACGACAACCGTGATTTTGACAAAATTTCCTACATGCAGGTTCCAATATACGGCAGATACAATGAAAGTATCGGCGGTTTAAAGAGACTTCCGGTTTAGCCGGAATTGATATCAACTTTTTTATTTTAAATAGAACACCCTGTATATTTTTCGATATATCGATAGAACTCTGTTTACCGAGTTCAGTGATATAAAAGGCATGCCTTAATTTTCAACAATTCTAGAGATATTGAACAATAATGTTTCGTAATTGTTATCTAGCAGCACATGGAAACAAAAGAATGTGAGAAGCTTAAACAGTTATGTAATGTTGTCAAATATGCTTGGTGCGTGTTGCGTCGTTTTGATGTTTGATAGATTGAGCAGTGTGATTGCAGTAATCAATTAATTAACCAAAATAATTAAAACTGCTGAATTTAACATCAGAAATGGTTCAATTAACAGAAAGAGAACGAATTCAAATTATAATTATGGTTGGTTTTGAGGAGCGTCGTAGAACTCGGCAAGAAGTTTGTACTTTATTTAACAATTTGCATCTTTCTGTTAATTGAACCATTTCTGATGTTAAATTCAGCAGTTTTAATTAATTTTGGTTAATTAATTGATTACTGCAACCACACTTCTCAATTTATCAAACACCAAAACAACACAACACGAACCAAGCATGTTTTACAACATTACATAACTGTTTAAGCTTCTCACATTCTTTTATTTTCATGAGCTGCTAGATAACAATTACGAAACATTATTGTTCAATATCTCTAGAATTATTAAAAATATAGGCATGAAACCTTATATCACTGAACTCGGAAAACAGAGTTCTATTTATATATCAAAAAATATACAGGGTGTTCTTTTTAAAATAAAAAAGTTGATATTATTTCCGGCTAAACCGGAAGTTCATTTAAACTGCCGATACTTTTATTGTATCCGTCGTATATCGGAACCTTCATGCAGAATATTTTGTCAAAATCGCGGTTGCTGTATTAAAGATATTTTCATTGTTCGGTACTTTTGCCCAACCCTATATAATACAGGATGCCTCAATAATGCGAAATTCGTTTATACCGCCTCTATTATTTATTTAAAAAAAGTGTAAATTACGAAAAGTCTGTCTTGGTTACTGAATAGCCTAAAATTATTGTCAACTATACAGTGTTTAGGTATTGCCTGACATGTACTCAACTTCCTTATTTTAAACAGAACACCCTGTATATTATTACATTTTGAATTTGGATTGGCTGTTTTATTACCTTTCTAACAGTGCGGGTTTATTATACCTAAACCTAGCCGTTTAGAAAATATTCGCAATTGTTTGAAATTATTCGGCAATGTAGGATTTGACGTTGGTAGAACCACCATGAAAGCACTTTCGATGTACAAGGTGCTCAATATTTAATGTCATTTCGAACACTTCACCGCAACATTTTAATTTGTTTTTACATTTTCATTACTATGCAATTGACAATCCTCGTTTCATAAGAGCAGTAAATTCTCAGCATCGGCGGACTTTAAATCTGTGGGGGTGGAATTGTAGGAACATATGTTATTGGCCCCTATTTTTTTGAGGAGCACCTTAACGGCAATTTATATTTAAACTTTTTCGAAAATGAATGATTGAGTTTATTATAAAACGACCCACTTAATATTCTACAAAGTTTATGCATACAACATGATGGTGCTGCGCCCCATTACAGCGTGAATGTCAGAAATTTTTTAAAAGACGTTTCCCCAACTGATGAATCGGAAGAGGAGGTGTAAAAATTGGCCACCTAGGTCGCCAGACTTTACATACCTGAAAATTTTTTTATAAGGTAGTCTTAAAGACATGGTCTACAAAGTTCATGCAGCAATGCAAGATGATATAAAACTTAAAATACAGAATGCTTTCCGCAAATATCACCCAATGTGCTCTGCAATATTAAAACGTCACTGTATTGCGCAAAACGGAAATTTAATTGAGCATTTATTGTAATTAATTATTATGTGATGCAATATGTATACTAATTAAAGGGCGTTCAGTAAAAACATGTAGTTTCTAATGATTGCAATTTCAATTAACCACGAATATGTAACAATAAACGTTACAGTGCAACTATTCGGAATTCTTCGAATGACTATCAAATTCCTAAAATAATTTTTGTATTATTCAATTAAATATCGAACTATTGAAATAAATATCGAAGTATTCGAATAATTATCAAACAATTCGAACAACTACTACTAAGTTATTTGTATAACTATCGAATTAATTAAATAACTATCAAATTATTCGATTAAATATTAAATTATTCTAATAAATATCGAATTGTTCAAACAATTTGAACAATTTGTAACCAAGAAGGACTTCATGGATGAAAAATCTGAGAGACTAGTGCGGAAAAAGTAGTGTTTCCTTGTTTCGAGCCGCAGTAAACAAAGTACAGATGGCGCTATTGATCTCCGACCTCCGATAGGAGAGGCATTCCAAGAAGAAGTAACCAAGTTATTTGAATAACTATCGAATTATTCGAATATTTACTGAATTATTTGAATAACTGTCGAATTATTCCAATAAATAACGAATTATTTAAATAACTATCGAATTATTCGGATAACTATCGAATTGTTCGATTAACTATCGAATTATTCGATAACTATTGAATTGTTAGATTAAACATCGATTTATTCAAATAAATATCATACTATTTAAATAATCATCAAATATGTATAATAACTATTGAATTATTCGGATAACTATCGCATTATTCGGATAAATATCAAATTAATCTATTGAATTGTTTGATTAAACATAGGATTATTCAAATAAATATGGAATTATTCCAATAACTATCAAATTATTCGAACAACTATCGAATTGTTTGGATAGCTATCGAATTATTTGAATAACTATCAAATTATTCGATTAAATATTAAATTGTTCTAATAAATATCGAATTGTTCAAACAATTTGAACAACTTGTAACCAAGTTATTTGAATAACTATCAAATTATTCGAATATTTACTGAATTATTTGAATAACTGTCTAATTCTTAAAATAAATAACGAATTATTTAAATAACTATCGAATTATTCTATTAACTATCGAATTAGTCGATAACTATTGAGTTGCTAGCTTAAATTTTTGGGATAACTTTCGAATTATTTGATAACTATTAAATTGTTAGCTTAAACATCGAATTATTCCAATAAATATGTAACTTATTAAATAATTATCATGTTATTTAAATAACTATCTAATTATTCGTATAACTATCGAATTAGTCGGATAACTATTGAATTGTTCGATTAAACATAGGATTATTTGAATAACTATCAAATTTTTGGGATAACTATCGAATTATTCGATAACTATTAAATTGTTAGATTAAACATCGAATTATTCCAATAACTATCAAATTATTCGAACAACTATCGGATTGTTTGGACAACTATTGAACTATTTGAATCACTATCGAATTATTCGGATAACTATTGAATTATTCGATTAAACATCGATTTATTCGAATGAATATCGAATTATTTGTTTAATTACCGAATATTCGAACATATAATATCTAAATTGTTTGAATAACTATCAAATTATTCGGACTACTAAGTTATTCGTAAATTGTAAAGATATTGGAAATTACTAATAACAGTAAAATCAGACGGTAATGACTACCTAAACAATTTTAAGCAATGAACTGATGACGTTGCTACCTATAAGTTAATTAGCTACAAATAATAATTTATTAAAAAATTTTATTGTGACCTTTTATTCTGTGGTTTTTTATTCGAACAAGTTTTATTTAAACGAATAAGTATTTATTAAAGAATTCGAATAAATTTATTTGATATTGTTATTTACTCGATAATTTGAACAACTTTTATTCTAATATCGTTGTTCGATATATCGAATTATTCGATATATTATTCGATTTATTGACACAAATGCACAGGCCTAATAACAAACACTTTGTTGGGACATTACGCGACCGAGCAGCATGACGCATCTTTTCTTACGTAGTAGCTAACTTTTAACTTTTAAACAACATCTTATACCTGTACTGATCTTATATGATATAAATAAATTTGTGAAGCACTAAGGATAATTATTTTTAAAGTATGAAAAACTTTAGATAAAGTGCTTTGCCAATTTTTTTTTACTTGAGCTGAACAGATTCTTTTTCAGCGAACAAAAATTTCTAGTTTTGGAACTGTTACCTGGTTTTTAGACCAATCTGAATTTCCAGATGTAGTCCTCTGACTTCGGTGATAAGCCTCAGCAGCAGAAATAGAGTGACAATTGATAAGCAAAACAAAAAATCTATTTATTTTCGCTGTTAATAGAGTTAGTTGATAATTGTTGAAATTATGATTAGGACTTACAACAAAATTTCGAAAGTTGCAATGTTAAAGCAATTTTATGCTTGCCACCACCATCATATAATTTCAGTATTTTTTTCAATACACGCTAAATTTATTGAGGCAATTTTTATGGCTGCAATATAAAATTCTTTAGTTCTTGTTTTATTTTTCCGACCTTATTGCGAAACACTTAACCAGGTTGATTATCGGTGTTTTATATTCTTTGGTTGTTGCTTTGTGGTAACGCAACCTTCGATTTCTTATAAATATAACTTACAAAAGATCTTGACGTTTTATTTTTTTTTAATTATTTATACCACACAAAACTAGTTGATTGTAATTCGGATTTCAATCATTTTTTAAATATTTTGTAGAAAAAAGAATTTACTTTATACTCATATTGTAGTAAAATGCTAAGACACAATAATATTTCGAAATTTCAGTTTTGTAACCTCATTTTCGTACTTACACCCCAAAATTAAAATCAAACAACAAAAGTATTCAATTAAAGCATTTATTAGTTAAATCGGAAATTTTCTAAAATTCATAGCCAAAACGTATTGAAGTAGACTTAAGCGGGTTTAAATGTAATATCCTCCATAACCACCATAATATCCAGCACCATATGGGTATCCAGCATATCCGTAAGAGTAGGGGTATGCGCCATATCCAGCTAGGAATTGGGGTTTGGGCTCTGGAGCAGCCATGGCTACGGCGAAGAGGACGGCAAGAACGAGAATGCACTGCAAATAAAAAGCCACGTTTAAGTTCCGCATCGTTAACAACAAAAAAATGTAAATTATAAAATACTTACAAGCTTGAACATTTTGATGGTTTGTTGAATGCTTACTGTGGTAAACTATGCCTCAGTTGGCGGTTCGTTAAGTTTATATACCTATCGAAAATCATTTTCGAGGACGTGCCCCCGTCCACCTTCCGCGTTCAATTTGAATAGTAAAAAAATTCTGGTGGTGTGGCTGTTACGTATTATTCGTTAAACCCAATCTGCTTTCGATCTACTTTTGTTTTATGTTAAATAGGACAAATATTCAGATTAAATAGGAGTGATCTAAATGTCAATATGATACGATTGTAATTTTTTACAAATTTTATTAAATCTGTTGCTAATTAGTGAAATATTTGTTTTGGGAAACTTGTTATTAAGTAAAAATTAACAGAGTAAGCGTTGTATTGCTCGAAAACATAATGGAAAATATTATTTCAACTATATATTAGGACATAATTGTTTTTTAAATATGCTTATCGGTAATTCAGCTCACTCTGTTAGATGTCATAATCGTAAGGCTAAAAAAGTACATAACAAGTAGCGTTTTACGTGCTTGGAATACGTTGGATATCGTGAAATTGTATGATAATACAAGAGGCGTTGTTGGAACAATGAGAAATAACGTAATTTCCATACGTAACCTTTTCTTGGTAATACAGGGCGAATTTAAAAGGTTTGCACAAACGTTGAGGATAAGTTCTACACATGAAAACAATAAAAACATATTCCTTTTTCATAATAATACCGAAAAGACTGTTTTTAATTTTTATTATTTTAATGTAAAGAACCACTTCCCTTCAAAGTTTGTAGCGGCCTTTTAAACTCATACAGGTTGTTTCAAATTGCGTGTTAACTATGGGGATCTCGCTTATTTGAAAAGATACGAGGATGGTTAAATTAGAGAAAAGTTGTGGAATTTTATGCCCACTAATAATCTGAAAACAAATTAAAGCTATCTTGCTTAGTTTCTGAATAAACTAACAAAAACTGAAATTTTGAATTTTTTATTTTCGGCTATAACTCATTTGTCATTTATATTACATATTTCTAGTTAACGCATTATCAAGACACTTTTTTATGCTGAATCTAAATTTTTGATCAAGTTTAGTATAACTGTTACCATTGCCCATTTTCGACTGTCAACTTTTTTTTTCTTATGGTCGGCATTTTAAATTTTTCCATATTTAAATAGAGTGTTTGATTCTGATTTCAACGATGTGTCACACTTTGCATTTAGTTTAAGCTTTGAGCATTTTATTACAGAAAATAAAAGTTTCATAAGAGTGCCATGGAAAGACCACGTCATTTAATTTATTTTGAAAAAATTCTAGTAGGCCATGAACTGATGGAAGTAAAACAAAACACTAATTTTATTTACTTTGACCTTTAGATACATTAGGTATGAGAAAATTAAAGGAAACTTTGTTTTGAGCGTAGGCTGCAGGTTATTATTTTTTCCAAAAAATGTGAATGACACATTTACTAACACACAGATTAGAGAATTTAATTTTGACAAGCTTTTGAGCATGTTTTACAAAAGCGTCATTAAAAATTTATTTAATATTTGTATTAGTGCAGTTCTAGTGTTATACATTGTATTTATTTTACCTATTATTCAAATTTGTTGTCAGTTGTAAACATAAAAACTGCAAGTAGAATTTTCAGTAAATTGTGTATGTTAGAACTTTGTCATTCATTTGTTTTTGTAAAAAATAATTTAACCTGCTGTCTTGTCTCAAAACAAAGTTTCCTGAAATTTTCGCATGCTAAAGGTCAAAGTAAATAAAATTAGTGTTTTGTTTTATTTCCATCAATTCATGGCCTACTAGAATTCTTTCAAAATAAATTAAATGACGTGGTCTTTCCATGGCTCTCTTATGAAATTTTTATTTTCTGTAATACAATGCTCAAAGCTTAAACAAAATGCAAAGTGTGACACATCGTTAAAATCAGAATTAAAAACTCTATTTAAATATGAAAAAACTTAAAATGCTGACCAAAAAATTCAAAATTTCAGTTTTTGTTAGTTTATTCAGAAACTCCAATTTGTTTTCAGATTATTAGTGGGCATTAAATTCCACAACTTTTCTCTAATTTAACCATCGTCGTATCTTTTCAAATAAGCGAGATCCCCATATGTAACACGCAATTTGAAACAACCTGTATAAATAGCGGATATGAAAGGAATCAATGCAGCACCCTTTATTAAATATTCAAAAATGAGCGAAGCACTTCGTTTGAAATTTCCTAAACTTTAGATATTGTTACTTATCATATATTCAAAAGTATCTTATTAATGGGTTACGCCCCAACATTGACTACAAAGAGAGAATAGTGAAGCAAAGCTTGACAGGTAGCTGTGTGTGTATTTTGGTTACGCGTTGAAAGACTTCGGTCAACGCATGGGCGTCAACTAAAGAGAGAGCGCGAATGATATGTGTAAAGCTGAAGTTCTTCAAGTTTTTTGTGAAGAATGTTGATTTTTTGGAAAAAAGTTGCTTAGAATTAAAGAAACCCAAGAACGGAAAGACAAACTTGTCCACCAAAAATTGGGTGGGAGGGGGAAACTATTGCCGTTTTAAAAATTAAGTTGACAACATTATTCTACTATCACTCGTGAGCAATTTAGCCTAAACAGAATTTTTTTTTATCTGCCCGCCTTTACTAAATAAGGGGGTAGGAATTTCCGATTTTCAATAATTCATAAAAGGTGTGACAAAGAAGTTAGCGGACTGACACACGAACCGAATTGTAGCTGATTTATAGCTCTATAAATACACAAAATTAAAAAAAAATGTTTCCTTGTTTTTGAGCAATATTGTTTTGAACAAGTCAAAATTTTAATATTTTTCCATTTTACAGTTTTATTAATTTTGTATACCCTTAAGGCATTTCCAAAATCAAATTTCATTCCGATTTGATAACTCGTTTTTGAGTAAATAGGCGTTACACCTCAAATATTCAAAAAATCATAAAAGGTGTCAGAGAAAAATGTGCGAGCTGGGAGACGAACCAAATTGTAGCTCATCCTCAGCTCTATTAGCTTACAAAAATAAAATAAAAATCGTGTTGCCAGTTTTGATCAATATTTTTTTGAATATTTTTGAACTTTTCAAAATTTTTTCACTTTATAGCTTTTAACTTTACAAACATTTTTGTGCACAGTAACAATGTGTCTCTATAGCGCCATTACGATAAAATACTTGAACGCGATCAGGCAACCTGCTTTTAAGTAATAAGGCGCTATAGTTAAAATTTTCAAATTTTGTAGCTGCCGCCATTTTAAAATTAGAAATTTCGGAAAAATAATTTAGATTTGCTTTAAAGTCTTCTATCAGATTCTGTTTTCAAATTTATAAAATTATTTTAGGAAAATAATGCTACTAAAGAAGCATGTTTAACTTCCGCTCCGCTTTTAGATTTTTTTAAGCTGATTTTGCCAGTGAATTTTTTTATATACCCTCATATTCTAAATCTCATCGAAATTCGACCATCCGTTCGATAGTTATGATGCACCACTCACATACATACATATAGGTGGTTCAAAACGTGTATTTCCGTCAAAATTTCGATTTCTAAAATATTCAGGAAATCAATACTTCTTTATACTAAAAGTACAGTAAAATAAAAACAGATCTGTTCTTAAAATTAGAAATCTAGAGTTGTTATTTTGTTAATAGCAATGGAAACCAAAGCAATTGTGTGAATCCTTTGTTTAATTGTTAGGTCTGGGAGTAATGATGTAGGTGGCAAATATTTCTATAAAATTGGAACATTTTGGTAATGTTTCGCTAATAATAATCAGAATATTTAAAAAAATCCGAACTTATCGAAATGTTTGAGCGAATATTTTAGGCGAATACTCGCGACAATCTTTGCATTTCCTACCAAACAATTAAAATCCTCACATCGGATGACAAACCATACAGAAATTTTCTAAGGGAAGAGTGTGTTGGGCTTCGAATATATTGTACACGGCATTCCGGTGTCTGGTAAATTGTTCGGCAGCAATTGTTCGAAAAGCAATTGTTCGATAGCAATTGTTCGCAAACAGAATTCGACGCAGCAATTGTTCGAAACAACAGTTTTTCGAAAAAAGTATTTAAACCGGAAATGAATTTGTGTTTAATTTTTCCTGCTTTCTAAAAATTTGCTTTATAAAAATTTTTGGAAAATTTTGGTTATAACGAAATTTTGAATAAAATTATTTAATAGTGAAATTACCAAAAATCATATAAATTTAGAATATTTTAAAAATTTTTACAATTTTTTTATCATTTTGAAAATGTTTGGAAATTTGTTTATCGTCATTCGTGCGCCATTGTTTTTTATTTTCCCATGAGTCTTTTTCAATATCCGTTCTATTCATACAACTCCTTTTCCCAGGATTTCTTAGGTCTCCCTTTTCTTCACCTGCTCTTTGGAATCCATTTCCAGGTTTTCTGGTAGCTTGTCTTCAAACATATGTATCATGTGGTGTCCATACATTAAAAAAATGTTGACAGTTTTGCAGTTTGAAATTATTTTTAAATTTCTGAAAATGTGAAAATGTTGAAAATTTTTGAAATTTCGAATTTTAAATAATTTTTTTTGATATTCCAAAAGTTTAAACCAAAATTTTCTTATTCTTCATTCTTTCAAAATTTGAAAACAGTTATGATAAATATTGAAAATTTTGAAAATGTTTGACAGTTATCTAAATTTTTTTAAAATTTCGTTTTCTAGTTTTGAAAATTTTGAAAATTTTTGAAAATTTTGATATTTTTCATGTTTTAAAAATTTAAAAAATGTATCAATAATTTTAAAAGTTTTGGATAGTTTAAAAAAAATTATGTTTTGTAAATTTTAGTATTTGTTAATTTTGTCCAACATTTATTCGCTGCAATTTAAATCGATTTCATGATTTGGTGATTATCCAATTAAACTGTTCAGGTAAACGACCAAAAGGAAACCTCCCAGAGGCACTTTCTCAATGAAAGGTTGTTTCTATTGTCATTTAACATGTTCATATCAATTTTTATATTGAAATTCGTTCTTCAGGGTGTTGGTGAGAAGATCAGGCTTGCGCTGATTGCCTATTTATTTGTCGAATACGAATCTGAAGTTCCTTTCCGAGCGCGTTGTTATTGTAGTAGAGCACCCTTCGCTCACTCTTCTGTTTTTTAATGCAGTCGCCTGGTTTTATGACATTTTGTGTTTTCTAGTTGTAACCAATATTTATCCATTGCAATCTTAAAAATAGATTTTTTCACGTTTCACGCCATTTTTGCGATAACTCAATTAAACTGCTCAAGTAAACGACCAAAAAGAAACTCCTCAGTAATGTTTTCTCAATGGAAAGTTGTGCCTATTTTCATTTAATATGCTCATACTGATTTTAAAGCCGAAAATTGTAATTTTTTGAATAATTAATAAGTTGTTAGGGGTGGCAGTGGAGGGTGATAGGAAGATCGCGAAATGACCTAAGAAATCACCTCCCAAAGTTCATTGGTATAATTTTGCGTTCTGTGTTTCAAAAAGCTCAAAGACATAATCCATGAGATTATTTAATTTTTTATTTTGTTTACTGGAACAATGGTACATAATTCCCTTTTTTGCTGTTTTTTACTAAAAACAAACAAACTCTATTTAACATTTGCCGCGTATGCTTTGACATCTGCTAATTGGGAAATATTATGGTTATTTAATAAAATAGCAACACTAAAATGTTATAAAAGCAACAAAAAACTCGCACTAATTTGTATTATAATTTGAAATAATCTTCCAGTTGTTGTCAGAACTGGAAGTAATAATATACACGTGTTTTCGTTTAAAATTTTATTATAGCTTGAGGGTGGACCAGACAACGCCCAAAAGATGCACCTTATTTAGTATATAAACCCCACGAAATAGAACTTTTAGTATAGTTGATCAAACGACAACGTCAAAAACGATCAAAATGTTCAAGCTGGTACGTATGATACACAAAAATCGACAACTTCGTGTTGATATAAAATTTGTCCATAGTTGATTTTTTTACTTTAAATATTTCTTTGAATATTTCGATATTAAAACTGATTTTTAGATTTATATAAACTGTTTTTATTTTTGTAGTGCATCCTAGTTCTTGCCGTCCTCTTCGCCATAGCCATGGCTGCCCCCGAAGCCAAGCCCCAATACTACTATGGCGCTTACCCATACAGTTATGGTGCAGTTGGTGCCTACCCATATGCTGCTTACCACTCAGTATACAACCATTATTACGTGTAGGATAACGTAAAAAATTTAGGAAACGAATTTGGACCCCAGCTATGATTATGGTTTTGCGATTGTAGAAAATGTTAAAAATAAACAAAAATACCTAAATTTATAATTGTTGTTTCAATTATTATAGTTCATCCCAGTCGTTTATTACGAACTAATGTTTTTTTACTCTTACAGGGAGCACTAAGGGCTCGCATAGCATATAACACATTAATATACACATACACTCCATGTCCCCCCCCCTGTTTCGGACTCGAACCCGGGCACGTTTGGTAGAGCAGTGACAAAGCCAGCGACAGTAGCACCGCAGGCCCTACCAACTAAAGCCGAAATAATCACATTTATGGGTTATATTTAAAAAAAAATTGATTTCTGGTACAATCTTTATTTATTAATACAGCCAGCGGGTGGTCTAGTGGTTAGAGTCCCAACCTCTAGAATTAGACTCCCAATGGCAGTAGGTTCTAATCCTCTGCCCGTCGGAAATTTTTCTGAATAAGTTAAACCCGGCGTGTCCATGGACACGTGTGGTGTGTATGTTGGGTTGCATGTCTTTTCGGGGTGGGGCATGTTAGACCGGTGAATAGCTAAGTGCACTGAGCCTGGGTAAGGCCTCATAATACTTTAAAAAAAAATTTATTAATTACCTACAGGGTGTAACAGACCACCCACGCACAATTTCTTACGGTTAACTCACTGAACCTAGATGGATGAGATAAAAAATTTGGTATATAAATCCTACACGAGGTATTCAGTAAAAATATTTGTACATTTTTGGGGCTCCGGAAAGGGTAGTTTTTGAGAGGGGCGCTAGTGGATTCCTCGAGATTTTCAAATACGAAGGTGGGTCACCTCGTACCTCCTTTAAAACGTATCTTTAAATTCAACAACTAAAAATCGAAAATTTCGATAGCTCAAACCGTTTCATTCAAATTATATAAAAAAAAGCAGCTATTACATAAAGATTTTTCTAATCGCACATTAACTGTTGTACCTAGTAAGAGACTTGGTACTGATCGTTAAAGTTCATTAAATTAGCTTTCTAACCATGTTCTACAGGAGGACAACAAAATAAATGTTGGTACCCCCTCTCCTCCTCAAAAGAGCGGGAACATTGAAAAGATATTATCTCAAAAATCCTAAGAAGTTCCTGTTTCGTCCACGCACTCTTATTTTTCCCTTCCGACGTTAAATTTGTGACACCAGCATCACCTCCCTCTCCATCTTACATTGTGTTCAGAAAAAAGTCTTTATTACTTATTGCAAATAATAATAAAAACGTTGGATTTTTTTAAATTGAATTTTTAAAAAATTTAAAAAAATATTTCGATTACTTTGCATCAAATAAAAATATCGTAAGAAGATAATAACAAAACGAATTTTATGGGAATTGAACCCGTAATCCTCGCATTGGTGAGCGAGTATTCTGCCTTAAAACTACTTCCAAAAAACATGTGATACTCTTTTGTTTTATAAATATTAATTAATTCCTGCACTTCGCTTAAACAAATTATTTGATACAACGAAAAACAAAATCAATACTTTAACAAAATATTCATATTCTCAGAATAATGAAATATAACTTTTATTTGGTACCTATTTTAATATTTTAATAACAATAATGTTTTTTTTTCATTACGAAACTTTATATTTTTATCGTATGTTCAGCTTCTTACATCAAAACGTGATTATTTAATATTTACGTCAAAGCCCACAGTATTCCCCACTTTTTCAAAATTATTTTAAAATGTAGCCGATTTTTAAATGAATGCTAACTTTTACAAAAAAAAAAGATTTTCCCCAAATGTCAATCAATTTTGTGACTAAATTCAAGCCATCTTGCGATATTTTTCTATGTGAAATATTCCACAAATATACAGGGTGAGGTAAATCTAAGATCTTTCTCGAAAGGTGCGGATTGGGTATCCAGACATTGGAAAACTTCGCTTATAAACCTATCACAAAGATCCGGTTTGTTTGTGTAACCTGCAAGGTGCTAACATTTTTTAAATTTTATTTAATAGCTGAGTAATTTTTAAAGTACACTTTATTCTTAACAATTGTTCAAAATGGCTCCAACCAACTTCAATACGTTTTGCCGTACGTGCAACGATTTCGATAACGCCCTGTAATTGCACCAACAGATTTCAGATTTTACAGGTAATATTGCGGAATTTAATATACAAAACTTATCCACTAAATTTCAAGTCGATACACTTTCTTTTTTGAATAAGAAAATTTCTTTTATTAAAATTAAATTTTTAACACCCTATATTTCAAAAACAGTGGATTTTTGAGGTAACTTTATAAACAAAATTTCTGTTCTTTTAATTCTTTATCAGCTTTTTTGGCAGTAGAAGTTAGCTTTGTAACACCCTGTATAAATAAATAAAAACTCAAACGTTTTTAATTTTTCTTTATTTTTATAAATTAATTCCTAAATCCATAATCATAGCCGGGGACAAACGCACTGCCTGCATTTTTTAATATCTCTAGACGTAATAATGATGGTAAAGGGAATTGTAAGCAGCATATGGGTATGCACCAACGGCACCATAACTGTATGGGTAGGCTCCATAGTAGAATTGGGGCTTGGGTTCGGGGGCAGCCATGGCTACGGCGAAGAGGACGGCAAGGACGAGAATGCACTGCAAAAAAATTAACAAATGGTATGTTTATTTAACTTAAAGAAGTACAATAAAAAATGATTTAATTTTTAAGGAAAATAAAAATTTTACACTTACCAATTTGAACATCTTGGTGATTTAGTCGTCTGAGATCAACTATACTAAACTCGGGGGGTTTATATACTCAAAGATGGATATTATAATTAAAATTTCTGGGCGTTTTCCGGTCTACCTTTTAGACACAATAAACATATTAAGTCAACACGTATCTTTTTTAGTTTTATTTTTGAAATCGAGTAAACAGATATTATAATATTAAATAGTTTTTTGAGCTTAAAATTAATTTTTAAAGGTTTTAGTTCACAATTATTGTTGTATGTGAACAATATTCTGCTTAATTAACTTTTTTAATAGGTCTGGAAATGTTGTGTTTTTGTTACAAAAATAACCGTAAACACCTTAAAATAATAGACATAACTATAAAATTATATTTTAGTAACCCGTTACTAAGGAATTATTAGGATATAAGTTCACAATTTCATGTCGAAATTGCAAAAATTTTGTACCTAAAATAGACCATCCATGATATATCTGTATTCTTATACCTTACAACGTGCCAATTCGTCAAAATTTTGAGATCGAATATTTTCGCGAATACAATACCTTCGCTCGAATTATATCACGTATAACGGTAAGAATGATAAAAACACACTCGCTTAATTAAATTTGCTTAAGTTTCCTTGTGTAAAAAATTTAATGGAAAAAATTGAAAATTTAAATATATTTTTTAGTTGACCAATCAAACAATTTTAAAGCTAAAAAGCAAAATTTAAGCTTGCTGGAAAAACTGTAAATATGAATAATTACGGAATTTGAGCTTTTTTTAATTTTACTATTTTAACGTATGAGTTGTGCACAACTTTCTTATAATTATCACTGTACAACATTAAGACCTAAGGGTAGCACCTTTTGTTAAATTTATTCAAAATTTTCTATAGCCTCCTTTGTTTGATATAATAAAAAGTTATACCATTTTTTTGAATTTCCCTAAGGGAAAAAATGATAAGAATCTTCCAGAACAATTTAAATCCCAAGGGCAAAACAATACTCGACTGCATAAAAACCTCATTTTTAAAAAACGTAAAACCACAAATCGAATTAATTATCATAAATTTACTTCGTCCTTATAAAAAACAAACGGATGACCAACTTGGCTAATAATTATTCAAATGCTTATTCTAAATTTTAGTAAAAATCCTCGACATTGAATAATCTTAACCTAGGCGTGGCGCACATAAAAACAAAACTGGTAATCGCGGAGGCTTGTCCTGTCCAGCAATCTACCCAAAAATGATGCATAACATAAACACTTTTCTAGGGCGTGCCCGTCAACCTTCTGCGAAACTATATCGCAAAAATGTTGGTGGTGTGGCCCATACACAGATGGCAGACACTAACCTACCTTCATTGTGTTTTATGCACAATTGAACGACTCTGATTGTTTAAATGTCAGCTAAACCAGCTGGCTATACAGGTTTTTTGTTACGGATATGGTGAGCATAATTATTATATATATTTTATTAATTAGACGGATTATAGTCCCTGTCAGGGTCATTGAAAAGAAAAATACACAGAAGGACAATACATTTTTTTGTTTTTCATGTAAGGGTTGTAAATTGTTGAAACAAATGAGTGTCAGCTTTAGTAAAATTTAAAACAATTGGGTCAGAATTCAGTTGTTAATACACATTTTATGTTTTGGTATTTTTTGTTTTTTAGCCAGCAAGGTTTCCCGCCTTAACCCACTCATGGGAAAATACTGTTTGCCCAGCAGATTCGAACTGCGAATTTTATTTTTAACTCGTGATGTTGGTTTTTTGTACGTTTTTACAACTATTTCTATTATTAGAATTTTTTCGCAAATAAACACGCAAATAATTTTTTAAATATAATTTTATTAGTAAATTAAAATTCATGCGGTCATCTCGTCGTCAGCCGTTAAATCACTCAAGATCTTCTTTAAAATAGATATCTTCCAAAATATCCTGTGTTGTAGGGGTAACCATAGACTCCAGAGTAAGCATAGGGGAATCCTCCAAACAGGAACTGTGGTTTGGGTTCAGGTTTGGGGTCAGCCAAGGCGATGGCGAAGGCGATTGCAAGGACTAGTATGAACTGCAAAAAAATAAAATAAAAATGTTAGCGTTTCGTTCGTCAGTACGGCACGTATCTTCAGGATTTAAATTATTAAGCTTGGGACTTCGTTATTTATTACAATAACTGTCTGATGTTCGATAGTATCACGCTACAGGACATATTATGGACAACCTGTGAATATCTAAAGTTGATTCAAACGGGTATTTCTCGGATGTCCACTGGACGTCCATTATATTGATTCTGAACGTCCGTTAGACCTCTACAATGTACAGGGGCGATATCCACAAGGCATCTTATGGATGTTTTTGAGCTACATGGATAAAGGCTACACTAGGACTGTAGAAAGCCTCTTAGCACCGACACTTCAAAAACAAAGAAGCGGTTACACCAGGTCTCGGTAAACCACAGCACCGCGAGCCCCTTCAAGAGCAAATCAGCGGCTACACCTCTTCCCATATAGCACAGGATACTCATAGGTTCTGCTCGAAACATCAAGATTGAGGTTTCGTTCTTTATCATAATAACCATCTTCACATTTTTTTTCAGGGAGGTTTTTAGTTTTAGTTTTAATTTTTTTTGACTTACCAGCTTGAACATTTTGATGATTGGTTAGATACTTTGTCCAGTTGGTGAACTATGTCTGAAATAGTGCAGTTCTCGACTTATATATACCTAACCAAAGTGCATTATGCACCTAAATTATGGGCGTGTTCCTTTCGAACTAAAAAAGAATAAAACTGCAATTGTATTGCGGAATGAAAAAAATAAGCTAATATAATAGTATGAATGCAAATTTTAAATGCATTTAATGTTAAGCTTCCGCATTTTAGTTGTTAGCTTGCTGGAATGCGTTTGGTATTAATTCGTTTTTTATTCTAGCATAAATTTCGACTATTATATCTATTAATTTGTAGAAAACAAGCAAATGCTTTTTATTGAAAGATTTTAAATGTCAAAATAGCTTTATTTGACACATATTTTATGAGAAGAGTGTTAAAACGTAATAAACATTTTATTTTTGCTGCTTTATTCGTAATGGGTTAATTATATGTTACAAATAATTGTATTTATTTGCTGTAAGCGCTGCTAAGCGTTGTTTCTCCGTCCATATTTTGTATTTAACAAAACAGTTACTTTCAATTTATTGCGCTCTTAATTTACAGCATTATTTTAACAATTGATATAAAAATAGAATTGTTTGTTCAGAAAATTTTCTATATTTTATTATTATTACAATTTTTAGTCATAATAATAATGAATATGCTAAAACGGTACCGCTAGCAATAATAGCATCAACAACAAGGTCTGTAATTTATTTAAATATTTTAAAAATAGGTTCAACTTTAGAAAAACTTGTAGTAATTTATATTCTAATGTTGTTTACTCGTTTTCACAATTACTACTAGTAAAAACCACGTGTTGACTTAATATTTTTATTAAGGCTGGAAGGTGAATGAGAAAACGCCCAAAAATTTCAATGCATTATGCACTTTTGGGTATATAAACCCACGAGTTTGTAAATTTTCGTATAGTTGATCTCAGACAACAAATCAAAAACCACCAAGATGTTCAAATTGGTAAGTGTAAAACCTAAAATTGGCTTGAAATTTAAATTTTTTAAGTTGGTTAAGCATAAATTTGTATTTATTTTTGCAGTGCGTTCTCGTATTCGCCGTCCTCTTCGCCGTAGCCATGGCTGCCCCCGAACCCAAGCCCCAATTCTACTATGGATCTTACCCATACAGCTATGGTGCCATTGGTGCATACCCATATGCTGCTCACCATTCCTTTTACCATCATTATTACGTTTAAAATACTTTAAAAATTCAGGCAGTGTATTTGTCCCCGGCTATGATTATGATTGTCAATTTAGAAGTTAGTTATCATAATAAAAAAAAATATTTTAAAAACATGGTTATTTCTTTATCTTTTACTTATATATTTTTATTAAGGATTGGAAATAGGGAAGACCTTCAATAATTTACTCCAAGTAGAGAATGTGTGTAGATACAGGTTAATTACAAATTCAGGGCCAGTTGATTTGCTTATTGGCGATAAAAAAATGTATAGGTCAACGTTTTACAGTTTATGGTGACGAGCATTTTGGGCATACAAAACTGAAAATCCGACTTCCGATTTAAGCGGAGTCAACTTTATCTTTATTTTTTAATAGAACACCCTGTATTTTTGGCTAATTTGATTGTATGATGAATTTTGTTTATAAAACTATTATACAGTTGTAGACCTAAAGTTAATAACAAGCGAGATAGTTTGATTTAAGGTAACGTATGTAACCAATGGTAATGATTATAAATACACTGCAATTAATCGTAGGAAGCTGTTGTTAAGAAAATAATAAAAGCAATAAACAAACGTGTAACATCTGTCACTATAAGGCTTGTGAATGAACTTAGATACTTTTTTTTAATTTGCTAAGCAAGGCGCTTTTAGCCGCCAACCTAGGTCACCTGACCTAACTCCTGGATTTTTTTGAAATTTTTAAAATATAATTAACAGCTGATAGTATTACCATGCATTGCGCGTTTGTTTATTGCTTTTTCATTTTATTATTAAAAGTCTCCTAACATCACTTGAATTAGAATCATCACCATGCACGGGTTACGTTTTTTTTCGTTTGTTATTAACATTAGGTCTACAGCTAGCTGTATTATGGTTTTTCAAGCAGAATTTATCTTACAATCAAATTAGCCTAAACAATGCAGGGTGTTCCGTTTAAAAAATAAAGATACAGTCGCTTCCGCTTAAACGGGAAATCGGCCATTTTGTTTTATATGTCTAACATGTTCAGATGCGACGAAGCTCTATAACTTTTTTTACGATCGCCAGTAAGCAAATCAACTGGCCCTGAATTTATAATCAACCTTTCTCATAGAGCAAACCTTCTAGCCCCAACTGTATGATTAGACGTTTTTGGCATGCTTAAGTAATCACAGTGACTTGGAACGCGTATAAGAATACAATTGTAATTATTATCCGAAAATTTTCACTAGATTTTTGGAAAATAAAATGTTTACTAAAAAAAACTAATGTTTCATGATCTTCGACCAAAAAATGAGCGAGAGAAGGTCAAAAAATAGAGGAGAGAAGGTGAACTAGACCTAAAATCATTATTGCATCTAAAAAATAATTAAATATAAATTATATTCTACTAATCCCAATGAGCTCCCGTTTATTGAATGAAAATGTATTAATCTCCAGCTTTCAAAAATTCATAGAGGGCGTCACGGCCAAACGAATACCTTAATTACTTGAGATGGTCTGCTTAAACCTGCTCGACGATGAGGTTTCCCGGTTGTTTCTTGAAGAATGACGTTTTGTTTCCTGCTATTTATCTTGACTAATTTCATTGAAATCTTTTTTTCTGTACTATTTTTTTATTATATCTTCCCACTTTAACTGCTCCTAATTTCCGCATCGCTTCCTGCTTTGAGCAGCCTTTCTTGCCCCATTCTTTCTAAATGTCTCAGTCATTGTTAGTATCTTTAATCACTTTTTTCATAGTAGTTTTTTTCATTAATCACATCATCTGCTCTCTCTGCTCTTTGTTCTATCAGCTGGGAAATATTAAAGAAAATGTGTCCGGTTTTTTTATATACCTATATATTTTTTGCAGAACTCGGTGAAGCTTTAAAAGGAGCTCCCTGCAAGAACCACTTGGACAGGCAACACCCGTCCGGTCGCGAACCTGAACTTTCGGAAGTTCCAGCCTGAGCCATTTGTTCTCTTTTTTTTGAAATATTTTGTTATGTAAACATTGTTCTTTCACAATTGTTTGTTGTTATATTTGACACAACCTATAAATTATGTCTGTTTTTAAAAATACATTAAACTATAACCAAATAAATATTAGTATTTTAGCACAGCAAATTTGCAGTACTGTCTGCTTTTTACATCACTACGCAACAGACAATTTCCGTTTCTTGCTACAGCCGCTACAATTATAAATGTTTGTTCTCTAAGCAACGATGATTACCTCGCTTTGGTAACAGTTAAGATCACCCGGTCTGAAAACGTTTGTTTCAATTAAAACGCAAAATTGAAAAAGAGACGATTTCCGTTTTCTGCTGCGGTCAGTACACTTGCAAATGTTTGTTATTTTGTTGAGCGACCACGGCTAGAGTTTGTTATTTTGCCATGCGACTTCGCGGTCACAAGGGGTAAAAGAAGGCTGCATTTTCAACGGTAAGCTCATCAGCTTAGTAAGTGCTCGTGATCAAAAGAGGTATAATCTCGAAATACGGTCCGAAAACTAAACTTCTACAGCCGGATCGCTCAAACAGTCCTATACAGACTCAGTCCTACTGCCGCGAGCTCCTTTCAGAGCTGCGAAATACATAACCTTTCTGTTTCTCTGGTTTTCACAAAACTCCCAGCTCTTACTAGAGCACCGCAACTTCATTCTTTCTCCAAACCCCGCGGCAACCTAGTTTTTCCTACAGCACTGCAGCTCGTAATTTCACTGTTTTTCCGAACCCCGCAGCACCCCCAGCTGTTCCCAAAGCACCCCAGCCCAGAAACTCACTCTTTCTCGGAACTCCGCAGCACCCCCCGCACTTACCATTGCAACGCAGCCGAAACCGAAAGATCGGCCTCCTTTCCTGCCCGATGTTCCGCTACAAAGATGACATACTTAAAAAGCCGCTACATGGTGTGGTGTGTTATAATTTTAAATATAATTTTTT